>JAGJRO010000712.1:0-16492 GCA_022832285.1 Lepidurus apus apus | reverse complement strand
ATGGAATCTTGATAATCTTGCAAGAAATCGCTTTCCGTGTCTTCTGCTCCAATGCCGACTGATTCCAATCGCCAAAAATCCTCGAGACGTTTTTCGTCAAGAATAGATGCGTTGCCAACAAGTAATAGGGTACACAAAGGGGCAGCCGGGGAAAAAGATTGGAGTGGACCCGAGAGAACTTTTGACAGCTCTTGGTCCTGGTCCACGAATAGTGACGTCCTGTAGGAAATACCATGCGAAATCTGCCTCAATTAGTAGATCGACAGGGAATACCTCCTGGCCCACATTAGGGTGAGCAAGCGTTAGGTTTCGTAGGTGGGGCAAATCCCGGAGATTTACGGGGGTCCGAAGATCTAGAGGAACAACAATGCGTGGAACAACGGTGACACCAATGTTGTATTGCTCGTGGTGTAACGTCACGATGGTAAGTTGGGTAACTGGAAGAGAACGTCGACTACTGGATCCAAAAACATTTAAAGTTGTTCTCACGAATTAGTTAGGGATATGGCCCAGTCTAGCCATTAAATCGGACGTAGCGAACGAGGTTTGGGCTCCCTCATCGACGAGAATATTCGCCATGGCAGTCCGTCCGTTTACCATAACGGGAGCAACCGCAGTTTTGAGGAAAACGGGGCTGGAAGTCTGTGGAATGCCTAGAGTGAGAGCCGTCGTTGGTGAGGTACTTGCTTCAATCACAGAGGAAGTGGGGGCGGAGCCATGAATGCTGGTGTGATGCTATCGCTGACAGACGCGATATCGATTCTTGGATTTGCAGTTCACGACTGTCGTGTGATTCGAACTAGACAGACAGTTAAAACAAAGATTATTTTCTCTTACCACAGATCTACGCTGTTCGGGGGTTGCATAGCGGGTACATTCTACCGCCTTGTGGGAGTCAGCACAAAAGGCGCACTTGATGGGCCTAGCGTTGTTTCGAGTGTTCATAACAAGAGCAGCCGCTGCTGGGCTTCTTCTTGGGGTAGGCTTCGCTTTGGGGGTCTCAACTGGTGGGGTAGAAGTCAGTTTCTCATCCTCACTTGCTTCCAGCAAGTCTACCTCTTGTTTAAGAGCCGCACGTAGTGTTGCAATGGTCCACGTTGAGTTGTTTTGGAATNCCAGCAAGTCTACCTCTTGTTTAAGAGCCGCACGTAGTGTTGCAATGGTCCACGTTGAGTTGTTTTGGAATCGGGACAGGTTACGGCGGGTGTCGGTAGGTAACTTTGCCAAAAGTACACCAACCATAAACTCCCCGTAGGAATCAGGTGATTTCCCTAGCGCATCCAATCCTCTAAGATGAACGTTCATACGAAGAAGAAAGTTTTTCAGTGATTCCAATGACCCGTCCGAACGCTTGAGCTCTTGAAGTGCCTTAAAGCGTGCTTGAACCAGCTTCTCCATGCTCCCGTAGTTCTCCTGTAGGATGGCGATAGCTTCCGTATAGTGGGCATCGGATGGTTGAAGACCGGTGACCGCTTCTCTAGCATCCTTTTCCAATACGGAAAGAAGATAGTTGAATTTTACTGCGGGGGAGAGGGTGGGGTCGTCGTGGATCTCAGCGCGAAATTGGTCCCAAAAGGACTGCCATTCCAGTACATCTCCATCGAATCTACGAAATTGCAGGGTGGGAAGTTTCGATTTACGCGAATAGGGGGCAGTGGCAACGTAAGCATTGGGATAAGACGAGGGTGAGACATGGGCAGGCCCGTACCCAGGATTTTTTTTCGGGGGGGGGTTTATCCCGAGAACTTGAAATCCTATTTTTGTCGTATACCATCTTTCCGGTAAGGAAAGGGGGATACGAAAAAGGAGAAAAGTTATCGCGTTGTTCGAGCTTCAAAACGGTCAAACAAAACCAAAGCTCAATTTGAAATAAACTTCTCAAGTACCATATGCTAGAAAAACGTATATTTTTCATTTGCGGAAACTTTCGATGGGGGTTTAAACCCCCCGAACCCCCCCCCCCCCCCTGGGTACGGGCCTGGACAGGGGTAATAGTAGTCAAGGAATTAGCTAGGGTAGCCAAGGGAGAAGACGAAGGTAGTGAGGCTGTGGCAGGTAACGCTTTGTAGAAGGCGAGCTTGGATTCAAATCGCATGAATATCTCATCAAACTCGGATTGACAGACTTCGTCTTGTCTGTACTCTTCATCTAAGTCGGTGTCGAGCGTTAGGGCGGCTTTGATTTGATCCGTCAAGCCGTCGACTATCACTTTCTTTTCTTGAAGGATCGTAATTATATGTGACAGTTGGCTGATTATCTCTACCGGAGTCGAGATATTTTGCAAAAGATTCTCACCAAGATTCTTCGTTCGAGTAATGTGGCCGCGTGATGAGCCACGATCTCGTTTAAGATTTGAGAGGGACTCAGCCATCCTGGTCACGGCACCAACAGCTAATGACGTGTATTTCTGCGAATACGAGGCCTGCGTTGTGTTTGAGGGTAATGGCTTTGTCTAACTTATTAAAACTCACCAAACTCACCAAAGGGGAAACTCGCAGGGCTACCAAGCCCTTGCGGTTGTGGTCCGAAATTGCAGAATGTTACAAAAATATAGGACGGGAGAACCAAACCGAAACAAGCGACATAAAAGGAATACAAATGACAAAGGGAAGGCGGTCGAATTCACAACAACGTCTGCTCAGAGCTAAAGCGCTCAATCGACTACAGTGAGTCGCATCAAGTTATTTCTTTCCTTAATTGGAAACAATTTCTCGATCTTCCGAGTCCACTGAATAATGTAGCTAGTTTGGTGAAGTGGCTTGTGTTTGCCTTAGATGACCATGGAAATGAATGGGTTTCAGTTTAGGCTTATTTAACTGAAAGTAGTGAAGTTATAGAGCTAGCCGTTTATAAAGCTATGAGTTTATAAAGCGAAGTTTATAAAATTATAAAGCGAAGAGGTAATGCCTTTATCCTTCCGATTTTTGTGAAGAATTAAAAGAACATCCGACTTCCATGTCTCTAAATTTGAAGGAGGAGTATCAGGTAAGACATCGCTGTTGCCAAGATCTAAGCAAACCACAGAAATTGAGAGTATTTCTCGCAGAATTTTTCTTAAAAAAATATTTTCTCTTTTTCTTGTTTTATACAAACCGCAAAAACATTTCTTCTTAAAAAATTCGGTAAGTTTTACCGTCAAGAGGAGAGGTTTACCTAGACAACAGAATTATCCGATCAAGAACGAGTTTAGATGCTCTAGATTGCGAACGCTGTTACAGAATCCGCGTACAGTCTGCAAAAGACACGTTAATTTATCTTCAGCTGCACCAATATTTAAGGTTAACCTTAAGCGAATGAGGTCTATGCAAGTAATTCAAATCAGCTTCGGCCAGTTCCAATGCCACGGAATTCGCCTATACTCCGGCAGAAATATCTGTATACTTCTGATTTTTTTTACCTGATCTCTTCAGCGACTGCATAGTGTCATGTACATTTCATGCAGTACAAGAATGAAAAAAATTTTGGAAAAAAATTATAAATTTTTTACTGTAGCGACGGGAGATGATTTGTTCCTCGAAGTAAAAGACTGCAGGGCAAAAACTCACCAATGTGCAGCTCAAGAGCATCGAAAGGATCAGATCGAAGCTTTTCTGCAACTCGCCCGACAATTTACATAGTTGTATATGCGCAACTCATCTCGGCCTGACCCGCGTCGGGGTCGGGACAGTCTCGACAGTTATACTTGAAGCTTGCTACTTTACAGGGTAGTTGTTATGGCCTCTCAAACAATTTGTAGCTATAAATATTTTCCCAATTGAAATGTTTACACGCAAAAACGATGAACGGAAGAAGACAACTCGTACAATAATTTATACACTTTGGACGCGTTTTGTATTGATGAAGTTATTTTAATGGATTTTGACGGTTTTTATATTTGGACGCATTTTGTTTTGTATATGACCTTAGTGGTACTCAGAAGCTATAAGCACGTTCAATTAAAATATTTCAGTTGAAAGTAATTGAATAAAATGAGTGTTAAACTAGGGAAAATCTGCGTAGTAATATACGTACTGCACGAAATCTATATTACAAGTCTAAATTTATTTATATCAACAATTGTTCTTTTATATTACTTCTGAAACCTTACTTTTTTTGTTAGTGCGGAAATATGTCTTGTTTTTTACGTTACGGCGGAAACCGTACTACGATTTACTGGTTCTTTATATTACTGCAAAAATAACCGTATAGTTGCAGAACTGGTGACTGGATTCTTTCTCCGTGACTTATATGACTGCGATTTACTGGATTATATTACTGCAAAGGACCGTACAATTGCAGAATTCGTGACTTGAACCTTTTTCCGCGACTTCTGCTTGACATAAGAATAAAAAGAAGGACATGAAGGCAGCCAAAATCTATAAAGTACTCATATTAAGCCAGTAAGCAGTAATATATCTAAGTATTTCTGCAATTTTTTACCGTAAAAAGTAAGGATTTGCTCAAATGACAGAAGCCATAAACGGAAAATGAAGTTAAGGATTCCAGTTTGCGAGGATTACTTGTGAAACTTCGCATGGTATGCAGAAATAAGGAGCGATCCTATCACTTGTGCCCGCTAATATCCAGAAATTAAGTTTGACTTACATCTTTGCTATGAACTTTGTGAAGGGCTTTTAAATCAGCATCCGACTTCGTATCTCTCATTTGACGGATCAATATCAAGTTAAGACACTACGGCCAACATCTGAACAAGCGCAGAAATTAAGCCAGTATTTCTTCACTAAAGTTTTGGTAGGTTTTGCCGTCAAGAGTAAGGGTTTGCCTAAACGACAGAATCCTCCGATAGATAGCGAGGTTAGAGCTTTAGATTACGAACGCTGTTACATAATCCACGTACAATCTTCAAAAGACATAGTTATGTATATTTAGCAGTTGCAAAAGTCTGGGTTAGTACCTTAGGCGTATTAGGGATGTGCAAGGAATTCAAATCAGCTTCGACCAGTTCCAAAGCCACGGAATTCGCCTAGAATCTATAAGAAATATCTGTATATATCTGTGATTTTTTAACCTGATCTCTTAAGTAATCAGCGTTTGCGCAGTCACGTACGCATATCTCATGCAGTACAAGAATGAAAAGTGGACCGTCACGAAGAATTGCCTACTTTAGCGACGGGAGACGATTCCTTCCGCAAAGTAATGTACATCAAGGCAAAAACTCGCCAAGCACAGCCAAGAGGATCAGATCGAAGCATTTCTGCAGCTTACTAGATAATTTGTGGAGTAAAACATGACGTTCCTAAAGCTTTTAACACGAAGCGAACGTCTTAGTCTCCATGGCGTTTCCGACCAACGCAAACTGATAAGTCAGCGCAGTAATGAGGAAAGTAACAGTCTTGCTGTGCAGTGTAGGGTTTTCTTACCTAGTGGTAAACCTACTAAAAAACACCCTCATCCACCGACGCAATTTGTACGTTAAGCTTTCGACTTCTGATACTTTCATCACAGAAAAACTCTTCCATAAACCACCCCTTGCTGCTTTCTTCCCACAAAAAACAAAGTGTTCCAACTGAAGACTTCGACAAAACTCCATCCCACCAGAGTTTTACTCTGCTGCTGATATTAAAAGTAGGTGAATAGCTCTTGGCCAAATTAAAAGCGAATATCTGTCAGAGTTCAGTTAGGATAAAAGTTTGGCTCGTTCGTTTGTAGCTTGTAATTTTCCATTTGAATTGGTTACACCCATAAAGGGTGAACGGAAGAAGTGGACTCGTACAATGATTGGATACTTTGGACGCGTTTTGTATTGACCTTTGGTGACTTTAGTGCTACTTTTCATTCGGCTATTACTATTCAGTTATTAGCACGTTCAATTAACGGATTTCAGCTTAAAGTAATTAAGTAAAGAAATTTAACGAGGGGAAATCTGCGAAGTAATATGCATATTACTACATGAAATCCAAATTTAGATATATTACTACTCATTCTAGCTTTTAAGTGTTATAGGGGCAACGAGCTCTGCTCACGCCGGTTACCCCGTAAAATAAAAAAAAAAGTGTTATTTTTTATGTTGCTGCATAATGATTGGACACTGGACGCATTTAGTATCGATCTGTGTTGACCTAAGTGCTACTGCTAAGCTATTGGCACGTTCAATTAACAGATTTCAGCTTAAAGTAATTAAATAAAAGAAATAAGTAAGAAAATCTGCGAAGTAATATGCATATTAATTTTGATACCTTACTGCCTTTATACTAATGCGGAAATATGACTGCGATTTACTGGATTATACTACTGCAAAGGACCGTACGTACAATTGCAGAAGTCGTGACCTGAATCTTTTTGCGCGACTTCTGCTTGACATAAGAACAAAAAGTAGGTCATGGAGGCAGCCAACATCTAGAAAGTAGTCATATGAAGTCAGTAATATATCTTTCGTGTTTTTACCGTCAAAAGTAAGGATTTGCTCAAATGACAGAAGCCATAAACCGAAAATGAAGTTACGGAATCCAGGTTTCGAATGTTCATTGCGAAACTTCGCACGATCTGCAGAAATCCGGAGCAATCTTATTTCTTGTACCCAAAGTAATATTCAGAAAATAAGGTTGAATTACCTCTATGCTGTGAATAGTATGAAGGACTTTCAAGTCAACTTTCGCCAGTTGCAATGCCAACGAACTTGCCTGTTTTTTACAGAAATATTACTACATTTTTCTGAATTTCTGTGAGGTGTTTCTACCTGGTCACGTAGGTAGTCACCAGCCACGCAGAGACACAATAATCTTACACAATAATCAAAGATAATTAGAAATTTCACAGCAGAATTTGCAGAACTGGAATTGGTCAATACATTTTGCACTGCATAAAAGCCGACAATGCGGAGATTGACCAAGGTAGTGCCCATAAGTATCATCAGGGGCATCTCGAAGCATTTCTGTAGTTTCTTGCATAGTTCACAGAGCTGTACGTGGCGTTCATAGAGCTTCTCCCAAGAAATCAACATTCATGTCTGCATAATTTCCCCCAGCAGTGTAAATTGGTACCCCAACGCAGTAATCAATAGCGTAATGGTGTAACCAATGACTCTCTGATAAACAGACGAAACTGCCCATAGTACCCAGACAGCAATATACAAAGTCTCCGACAAATCGAAGTCTTTTTCTGTATGTATGAAGATAGCCAGAATTCCGATTCCGATGTGCTGCAGTTATTGTCTCATTAAGGGGCCGTGTCTTGAGACAAAAAATTCAAGAACTTACTATGATGGCTAGGAAAGCCAGCGTCAGTACCACAGCAATTTCTAGCCATTTTCGTAGCTTCAGATCGACAATAATAAGCTGGTTAAAGGCCAGTATTACTGCACGCAACTCATCCAGCTTCCGTACTAACACTATGTGGAGCACAACGGTCGCAGAAAAAATAGACAAAAAGGCCAATACTTTGCTGTATTGGTAGGCACTGGACGCTTCTAACATCAATAGACTTTCCGAAATTTTACTGGCAATACTTACTAACCCCACTGTTACATCACAGAGAAGAATTGCAAGGGTAAATACTTTGACTCGAAAACTATAAGTTTGTTTAGGCAACGGTAAACCTATGACGAAGCAAAGATTCCACCACCAACGCGAGGTTGAAACAAAATCTTGCTTAGGCTTTTCTGCCACAGAAATAGTCTTCACTATTCCTTCCATAGTTACTGTTAAATGTCTGGAATGTGCGTTGCGCTTTGACTAAGACGTCTTATCAGACCTGAAGCGTTCAAACTACTGCTGTGAGTCACATTAAATTATTATTTTTCGTCTAGAAACAACTTCTTGGGGTGAGTTTTATTGTGAACTGTTCCGTTCACCAGTTCTTCCGTTGAACTGCTCTCGTTGACAATAAAATGGATGTTCTGCAGGTCGCCGTTCAACTGGCTGAGTTGAACGAGCGTTGACAATAAAACGCCCGTCAAGCTTAGGGATCGTCCCGAGTTCTACTATGCACCAGGGACGCAGTTGAACGGAAGGCGGTTTTTTAACTGCGCGCCAAGCCATCCCGTTGAGCTGTTCACGCTAAAACGCCCGTCCAGCTGAACCGCGTCCACGCGAAAATGGCAGTTGAGCCAACTGGTCAACGCAGTTCCTCAGTTCCGTTCACAATAAAACGCACCCTAAACCTTCAGAATGTACTGAAGTATGTAGCTTGTTCCGGAAACAGTTTACTAGTTCCGTGAAATGGTCTTTATTTGCCTTATTTTAAGAAAAATTGATGGGTTATCGCTGAAAGCTTATCGCTGAAAGTTTTGAAGTAATAGAGCTAGAAGTTCGGTAGTAATAAAGTGAGTAGGCACGGCCTTTATCCTTCCAATTTTTGCGAGGAGTTAGAAGAGCATCCGACTTCCATATCTCTCATTTGACGTAGAAATATTAGGTAAGACATTGCTACGGCCAGCATCTAAGCAACCACAGAAATAGAGCCAGTATTTTTTCTTCAAGATTCATTATGTTATACCGTCAAGAGAAGAGGTTTGCCCAAACGACAGAATCCTTCGATCGAGAACGAGGTTAGATGCTTTAGGTTACGGACGCTGTTACAGAATCCACGTATAATCTTTAAAAACGCGGTAATAAATCTTCAGTTGCAGCAATATTCGAGGTTCGTACCTTAAGCGTATGAGGTGTGTGCAAGCAACTCAAATCAGCTTCGGCCAGTTCCAACGCCACGGAATTCGCCTATATTCCGTCAGAAATATCTCTGCATTTCTGTGTATTTTTTTTACCTGATCTCGTAAGTAATCAGCTGCTGCGCAGAGACACGTACATCTCATACAGTACAAGAGTGAAAAGTGGGCCATCACGAAGAATTGTCTGCTGTAGCGACGGGAGACGATTCCTTCTGCAAAGTAAAAGACCGCCAGGCAAAAGCTTACCAATGTACAGCCCAAGAGGTTCGAGAGGATAAGATCGAAGCATTTCTGCAGCTCGCCAGACAATTTACAGAGTAAAACGTGGCGTTCGTAAAGCTTTTCCCAGGAAACGAAAGTCTTAGCCTCCATGGCTTTTCTGACCAACGCAAACTGATAAGCCAGTGCAGTAATGAGCAGAGTAATAGTATAGCTGATGACCTCGGGGTACGAAAACGAAACGGCCCAAGCGGTCCATAAAGCCGTGTTGAGCCACTGAGGCCAGCTGTAGATTTGAAGACTGGCATAGGCTACCAAAATTAGCGTAACAATTAGATAAAAAAAATATTAAGGAAAATAAACAGTTTTCAGCCATATTACTTCAAGCCATCGAATTCGTAAGCTATAATTTTTCATTTTTTTCAAGTCTCATTTACCGTTATGACAACGTACGTGATCAACACTACCAAAGCAATCTGAAGAATTTTCCGGAGTTTAAAATCGACAGTAATATGCTGACTCAGCGCCTGTATTACTGTGCGCAAATCGCCCAGCTTCCATACCAGAACCAAATGGAACACAGCAGTCAGAAGGAAGTGGTTCAAATGAAGCGCCGAACTGCTGATCCTGAAGGCAGTACTGCTTGTAATGAGCTCATGCTGGACCGTTAAAAGCCCAGTGTAGACCATCAGACCTAGCGTGACGTCACACAGCAAAATCACTGCAGTAAACAGCCTGACCCCGAACCCGTAACTCGGATGCCTTAACGGTAAGCCAATACCGAAATAAAGCTTCAACCACCAGCGCAAAGTGTAGAGTAGGTTGTGATCCGCTGATAGTTCAGCTTCACCAGTTGGTTTCACTAAAGTTCCCATTCCTTCGACACAAACAGACCGGTTGAAAGCCTTCTCCAGAGGACTAGTGAAGCTATATTGCTTCCGCGTGCTCTGGTCGAGTGTATCAAGAGGCCTAGTGGACCTTGGCTTTTGTAACAAAATAGTGTTACGAACACACCCAAGGTAGAAGGAAACACCCTCTAGGGGGTTGATTAAATGGTCCCTAAAGCTTTTTACGGAATGGCTTTTATTGGGAGGAAAGTGCGTGTGAAAGTAATAAGACGGGTAATCGATACATCAACTTAACCCGGGCGCGTAATTTTGGTTTAAAGAGCCCATGTAGTACGCGCCTACCTTTCTGTTTATTTAGGTAGACAAATAAGTTCCATAATGAGTTAAAAAACTTAGGAATTGTAAGACTGCAGTCCTTGGTATTGGTGAAGTAATAAGGTGAAGATTGTGTTCAGGTTTTATTGTTCGGATTTCTGCGTAGAGTTAATTGAATATGTTTTCGGTTCCTCTCATTTGACACAGGAATATCAGGTACGACGCTACTACAGCTAACATCTAAACATGACAGTAATTTAAGCCCGTAATTCTGCTAAGATTTTTAAAATCTGCAAGTTTTGTTACCGTCAGGAGTAAAGGTTTGCCCATACGACAGAATCCTCCGACCGAGAATGAAGTCAAATGCTTCAGATTGTGAACGCTGTAAGAAAAGCCTCGGATGATCTTTACCAAGATACAATAATATAACTTCAGCTGCAGTAATATTTGAGGTGAGGGTGATCAAGTTCTTACCTTTAACGTCTGCGGTGAGTGCAAGTACTCCAAATCTGCTTCTGCCAGTTTCAGCACTACCAAACCTGCCTAATTTGAAGAAATAATTTAATTTCTGCAATATTTCTACAATATTTGTTCAGTATTTCTGCGGTTTCTATAGTATTTTACAATAGTTCTACGCGGTGTTTATACAATATTTATGCGGTTTCTCCGTAGTATTTCTGTAATATCTGCACAATTTTTCTATAATATTTTCAGTAGTATCTATGCAGTATTTCTCAGTATCTGTACAGTATTTCTGCAGTATTTTTACAAAATTTATGCAGTGTATCTTCAACATTTCTGCAATTTTTCTTAATCTTTTTACCTGGTTTCTTAAGTAATCAGCGGCTGCGCAGAGGCAAATACACCGTATACAGCAAATGAGTGAAAAGGAGAGGAGAATGAAAGTGTGTATAAAGGTGAAACGAGCCGCCGCTATTTCTTCCACCATGTAAAACGCCGAGAGGCATAAATTAACCAGGGTACAGCCAATCAGGATGGGTAGGATCACATCAAAGCATTGCTGCAACTCTCCGGACAGTTTGCAGAGTAAGACATGGCGTCGGTAAAGCTTTTCCCAGGATGCAAACGCCTTAGTCTCCATCGCGTTCCTCACCAACGTAAACTGGTAACCTAGCGCAGTAATGAGCACAGTAATAGTGTAGCTGACCACCTCTGGGTAGATAAGCGAAGCAGCCCATATGGTCCATAAAAGATAATTCAACCATTGAGATAAATTGAAGATGATAAAGCCGGTAAGGACCACTGTAGGAACCAAAATTGCTCGCTTAGAAATGTAATGTTAAATATTTACTATTTTCCGTACAATTCAATAGTAACTTACTGTGACGACCAGGTAGACAATGATAAGCACCACAGCTGTTTTTAGATTTTTGCGAAGCTTAAAATCAACATTAATATTCTGGTTTAGTGCCTGTATTATTTTGCGCAGCTTTGGCAGATTCCAAATTACTACGGAATGCAATATGCTAATGACGATGAAGTGACTGAAATGGATCAGGTAACTACTAATTCTGAAAGCAGTTGTACTCGCTATGTACATATCCTGTTGTGTAAATATCCCGGTAAGTATTAGTAGACCGACCGTTAGATCGCAAAACAGAAACACGGAAATAAATAACTTGACTCCATAACTATAACTCGGATTACTAAACGGTAGGCCCATACCGAAACAAAAATCATTCCACCATCGCGAAGTGTACAGTAAACTGTCTTCCTGCGGCTTCACAAGTTTGACCATTTTTACGAGAAAGCTATATTTCTTTCGGGAGCTCTGGTCAGAATGGCTTCCGGAAAGACTGAGTATCCTACTGTTTCAACAGTGAATTCCTGATTGCAGAAAGGAAAGGGCAGCAAGCGGTCTTTATTAATGGATTTAGTAATTGGCGAAGTGCATTTGAAATACGAAAGAGAAGCTAAACATTCGTTATTTGGTATCAAATAGCCAGGAAGTAATTTGCGTAATTTGTTGCTGACATGCTCGAAAGCAAAAAGTGAGACATTAGATAGGTAGACAATCTTCTAGTAATTGCTGTTACAGTGACAATTGATAATTCCATCAACATTTTAAGTGTTTAAGGGGATATTATGGTTATGCTTAATTAAGTTTAATTGGTTTAAAGAGAGGATTCTAGTGTAAAGTAACATAAAAGAGCTGGGTTTTGGAAGACTTTTTATGAAGGTTTAGTAATAGTATATTTCACTGCCTTTCATTTGTTCAGAGCTGTCGCGAGCGCGTTCGTAGACGAGCGCGCTCGCGAGTTCGATCAAAATTTTGCGAAGCGGTGAGCGCGATTGTTCGTTTCGCATTTTGCGAGCGCAAAGCAAACGAGCGCTTGCTTGTGATAGTGGCGCCACCATGCGGTGGTCGTGCGTATTATATATGTTTCTATTATTCTATCCTACACTAGATGTCTCAGTCCACCAGCATCCAGGGGTGCGTTTTATTGTGAACTGATCCGTTCACCAGTTCTTCCGTTGAACTGCTCTCGTTGACAATAAAACGAACGTTCTGCAGGTCGCCGTTCAACTGGCTGAGTTGAACGATCGTTGACAATAAAACGCCCGTCAAGCTTAGGGCGTACTTAGGGATCGTCCCGAGTTCAACTATGCACCAGGGACGCAGTTGAATGGAAGGCGGTTTTCGAATTACGCGCCAAGCCATCCCGTTGAGCTGTTCAGGCTAAAACGCCCGTCCAGCTGAATCCCGTCCACGCGAAAATGTCAGTTGAGCCAACTGGTGAACGCAGTTAGTCAGTTCCGTTCGCAATAAAACGCACCCCAGGAGACGTCAAACTTCTTCAGCGTGCTTTTTCGTTAGTATGGAGCGGTCTTTCTCTAGGTATTTTAACTTTATTTAACATTTATTTACAAAATTAGACGTTTTCGGTCATTAACAATAACACCCTTTACATAGACTTGAGGTTTGTTACTAATTTAATAATTAATTGATGTTTCTTTAGTTTCTAAAATACGCGAGCGCGAGCGCGCTCTTCTTAAAAAAATGCGAGCGGAAAGCGAGCGCGCTCGCCATATTTTAAAAGAGCGCGCGAGCGAGTGCGCTCGTTTCAAAACGAACGCAATGCAGCTCTGCCTACAAACTATGCACTTTCTGCAAACACTACCAACACGCGGATTCGATTCAATGATAATGCCGATACTTCTACCATCCAGGCAACCTGGTTCGGCGTTCGTCGATCCGGAGGCCGCTCAAACACCTCGTGTCGACTTATGACTTCAACTAACCATTGCGCCGATCCCATTCATGGCTTCAATAGTGACATAGATTTCTTACATGGAGCTTCAGGAAATAGCCACGATTCTTTCACTCTTCGCTTACCTGGAACTAGACTCTCCCAAGCAATGTGCCAAGTTAATTTCAAACTAGCAACACCTGCCGAAACTCCGGTAACCTATCATCTCATGCTTGCTTGGAAGAGGAGCACAGGAACTACGCTCAAACTGTATCTAACTCGAGAAGGCAGGCTGTTGCCTGGCTATGAATTGGAAAAGATACTGCAGCACGAATGGCAATTTATCCGTAAGGGATGGTTTGCTTTGGGGATGGTATATTACTTGACACGTCAGACGTCGGTGACAACAAACTTATGGAGGTGTATCTGGAGTTCCCTTCTCATGTGACTAGTATCTACTGCGAGTCCAAAACAAGTACAGTACTGCAATATTTCTACGCTCCAATACTGTACCGTGGCGGCGAGCGCGCTTTACATTTGTTGTAACCTTACGCGATCGTCGATTTCTCATTATAAAGGGGAGCGAACACTTTATTTCGGAGAATCTTCGGGCCAATGCAGATTTGGTGCAGTCGAAACCAATCAGAGAACTCAGATAATGCAGACGAATCACGAATCTTCAAATCTCATTTTAGGAGATTGAGGAGATTTTTACTAGAACTCAAATCTCAATTAAGGAGATTCTTACTAGAACCAATTCAAACAAGCATACTTTAACGTTTTCGGCACTACGGGGCAGCACCGCTGAACTTACAGGATCGTCACTTTTCCTGTTCCCTGGCAATTCTTCTAACTTGGGTGAATTGAATGATACCGTTGCGAACACAAAGATCATCCGCAGTGCATCACCTGCCGTAACTGACAATCACCACCATGACGCTTTGGTGATACTTAACGTCAGTTCCTTGGCAAACCGGATAAATGCATCGCAGATCGCCTTCGTATATCACCTTAATATACGTTTGGCCGACGCTGCAGTCGCCGTTGGAAAAACGCACGCGAAGGTCTACAGTACAAACACCAACGACGGTAACCGTGACATGCTCCGAACTGCCAAACATACTGCGAACAGCGCCATGGTACAGGTGGCGGTTGGAGGCGGACCTGTTTACTATCTTTCGGAGGTGGTGAATATCTACCTCCGACCTTTCCGAGCAGTTAACACAAGTAATTCATCCAAAAGCGTTGTATTCGTTTTCTGGAGTTACGAAGTCAATAACAGCCATGGAGGCTGGTCCACCCAAGGTTGCTCGTACCATGGCAGTGTGAGTAGCCTGGATCATTGCCAGTGTAACCACCTTTCAAGCTTCACAGCTTTCATTGCCTACGAAGACTACAAACTACTAGCGATGATTCGATTCTGGACTCCTTAAACACGATTGGGTGCTGTTTATCCCTCTTAGGCTGTGTCATACCTACTTACGCATTCTTCCCCAGGTGGGGACAACCCAAACCCAGGTACTACGGCCATCACGTAATCTTTCACCTCTCCCTAGCTTTAGCGATGCTGTTGTCCACCTTCATGGGAGGCTTTGAACAAACCAGCGATGACCGTGTTTGTTTATTTGTCGCGGCATTCCTCCATTACTTGATCCTGGTCGTCTTCTTCTGGATGCTGGTGGAAGCTTACTGCCATTACTCACTTTTCATGAGAGTTTTGGGCTCTACGATATCCAAATTCATGTTAAAAGCGTTCTTATTCGCATGGGTGTTACCCGTAGTACCCGTAATCGCACTGGTGGTATTTAATAAGGAATTGTATCAGGCACGTACCCAGGGGGTAGGAGGTTTTAACCCCCCCGAATTTTTTTTCTCGTAAAATATCCTTGTACATTTTTGTTAGCTTACGGGATACAAGACATCACATTGTCAAATTGGCCAGGACTATAGATAGAAAGCTAAATTCCTTGAATAGGAGAATGTCTCGGCTTTTTCAAGGGGAAAAATTTTGCTCCGGATAATTAGCTATCCGGTGGAACCGACTTGAGACTTGACCTTTCAAACTATGCGACCTCGGCGAGTTGATGCGCTCCAGGCTTGTGACAGTCGACTTAGTACGTTTTTATACGTTTTCTGATTCCGAACATTTGCTGACCCCCAACGTTGTATAGAAAGAAAAAGATCTCGACATTCGACACTCCAATCTCGACCAAACCTCGACCAAACTCGAACTTAGTTGTTTTACCTGGTATGACTTTTAGTCTTGGTTAACGTATTTTATTAATCTAAATGTGGTGATACGATGCTTGGGGTCTTGACTCGCATGGGACTCGGCTCTGACTGCCGCTTGAACACAGCTGCTCTCTTAGTGAAGACTTGGCCATGCAGATGGCGTCACTCCATGTCGCTTTTTTAATTTCCTTTGAGAATTTTACCTGGCCTTGACTGCATGCACAAAACTGGATTTACATTGAAAACAAGGAACGTACATTAATAGGAGCTACCAGAATTTTGAACATTGCATGCAACATTTGACAAACTGCATCTATTCTTCCTCCACTGCAAAACGCTTTGGCGGCTTCCTTCTGCGGTTTGAACGACGGAGAGGAATTGGTGCTGGAATGGATTGTTCTGGCTCCGTGGCAGCGGGTTCCTCCNGCAACATTTGACAAACTGCATCTATTCTTCCTCCACTGCAAAACGCTTTGGCGGCTTCCTTCTGCGGTTTGAACGACGGAGAGGAATTGGTGCTGGAATGGATTGTTCTGGCTCCGTGGCAGCGGGTTCCTCCTTTTCGCTATCGCTTGTGCTTGGTGGCTCGGGCGACGTTGAAAATATGGGGGCATCAGACCAGAAGGAGAGACCTTATTTTACTAAATTTGAAGCATCCAATCGAGGAGGAATGTAGTTTGGACGCGTGTGATACACCGTCCTTGTCCATAGTGTTCCCAATCTATGGATTGACCAAATGTCGAAAATAGCCTTCAAAAAGTATTTGATTTTGTTAGCAATACAATTCAAAGGTCAGTAAAACTATAAATTTTCCTACCCATAAAAGAAACAGTGTGGAATGCAAGTATCCCTAGCGAAGATTCAAAAACCGCGCCAAGTTTTCCACAAAGATGGCGGCTGAGTTTGAGTTAAATCGCGCACAGCCGTCCATACACATAGGGCCTATCTATAGTGTATATGATCTAAGGCAGCGGTCCCCAACCTTTTCGGTATGGCGGACCACTTACACGGATGAAATTTTCCTGCGGCCCAAGCTTTGTGACTGGGTTGGTGGGTGAAAA
>JAGJRO010000700.1:0-16447 GCA_022832285.1 Lepidurus apus apus | reverse complement strand
TACTCCAGCTTTGGTCTAATTAACCC
Source organism: Lepidurus apus apus (assembly GCA_022832285.1). Classification (NCBI taxonomy): domain Eukaryota; kingdom Metazoa; phylum Arthropoda; class Branchiopoda; order Notostraca; family Triopsidae; genus Lepidurus; species Lepidurus apus. The sequence continues at coordinate 16,421 of JAGJRO010000700.1, read as the reverse complement.
TTGGTAGAGGGTTTTCATTACTTGTTGGTTACTCCCCCAACTGGAACCTGCTAGTCTACTAAGCATCCCGCTGGCTTTATCTATTATCTTTCTACCGACACATGTGCAAACCTCCACGTGTTTTTCGACCATGAAAAATATCAACATGAACTGAAAGTTTGTTTCATAGAAGCTTCGCTAGGTGGCTAGTTCTCCGAACAAATATTCAAGGCGGGAAATCTTAAATTAACGAAACTATGACACAATAATCAATGAAATTAGTTCTCTTGTATTAAGGAGTAAATTTATCGAAAAAATACTGGGCCAATTTTTCTTGGACTCTATGAAGTGCCAGTAAAAACTCGACAGTACGAAGTTCAAGGGAGTAAAAAAAACACCATGAAAAGAATAAAGTCGAATATCTCGGAAGGCCATCTCCCTTGGTAGGAATAAACACATGGTATTTATGCATTTTCGAAAGAAAAATTTGCTTCATTATCATAGTGCTACCACGATCTCTACCTCAATTTCTACAGAAATGACTTTAGTAGCTCAATGGATCTTCGCGGGTAAAGGGTACAGCTTCAGTTTCTATATGCCTTTCTACCCTCTATGCCTTGTTTCCAGCTTTGTTACGTGCCTCGGCGGTTGTTGTACTCGTACCGCGAACGACGATTAACGCTAAGTCGCGGTTCAAAAGTTGTGACGACACTTCTCCGCGCCAAGATAGACGCGCGTTCACGTCCATTGCTTTCCAGTTTCAGGTTGACCACGTTTCTCGATCATAAGTAAGTTACATTTAATGTTCCAATACTGAGGAAATCGTTATATCATTGGTTAATTTCTCCTTTTTGCTAGATTGAATAGTCATGGCTCCCAAAAGAAAAGCTGCCTTGCCTAAATCCAAGACGGAAAGCAATGCGACTGCTGATGACAACGGAAATCTTGACGTTGACAAAGAGAAAGACATCGCAAAGTTGGAGTCAGAGAAAGACACACAAATTTCTCCAGTTAAAAAGAGCAAAGTGGAAGCCGAAATCTCGGGGGATGAATCTAAATCAGATGCTGCCTTAAGCAAATCCAAGAAAAGCCGCCAACCCAAGCCCAAAGCCAACGGCACTGCAGATGCACCCAAGGAAAAGCCTCCTACCCCTACAGTTTCGGACGCCTCGGTGAATGCTGGAACTGTAACAGACAACGCCCTAGCTAACCTTACACCTATTCCTGAAGAAGCAGCAATACAAGAGGAAGAATCAGCCAAAGCCAAGTCCAAAGCTAAGAAAGCCCCCGCAAAGGCCAAACCGGAAACTGAGACCGCTGACGAAGCTAAGAAACCAGAAGTAGAAGCTAAAGTAGTAGCTAAAGATGAAGAACAGGATAAGGAAACGAAATCCGTGGCCAAGGCGGTTCCCAAAGCGCGAGCCCGAGGCAAGAAAGCTGAACCTGAAGCTGAAGTGGCTATTCCCACCGAAGAGCCTGTTAAACCAGAACAAGAGATGGAAGTTGTTGCTGCCGATGAATCAGTACCTGAAACTGAAGCTGTTCCCGCCAAAAAGCGTAACGTCCGTGCCAAGAAAGCAACTTCAGAAGATGATTCTTCGGAAGTTCCAAGCGCTTCTGTCAATGTACGAAGTCTGCGTAGTCGTGCCAAACCTGAAGCAGCCAAGGTTGAGGAAGTGGAAGACAAAGCACAGGCGCCAGCGAAGAAAGGCAAAGGGAACACTACAAAAGACAAGCCCGTGGAAGACGACCAAGCTGAAGCAACTGCCAACAAGGTTTCCAAGCGAGGCAAGAAAGAGACTCCTGTTGCAGCAGCTCCAGAAAAGGTTCAGGTTGAAGAAGCAGGAGCGAGTAATGGATCTCGTCGTAAGAAGCCAGCTGCCAAGCTCGTAGTAGAGCATTGGTAGGTTTACTATATTCATACAATTGCAAATACAATATACATATATACGTATTTATCGTTCTTTTCTTTTCCTTTTTTAGCAAAAAGTGAGCCGTCTACAAGCGCCGAGCGTTAGATTTGTTCTCTGTCCTGAAAACGAAGTATCCCAATCTGTGTTTGACATTAAATGAGAATATTTCTAAACCTCGTATCGGCGCTTTTGAGCTCACTGTTGTGGATCAGCAAGGCAATGGTAAAAATACCCTTACGTTTTCTAACGTTTTCTTTTAAGTAGGAAGTTTCATTTCAATTAATGTCTTTTGTTTTAGAAAATTTAATTTGGTCTGGGGTTAAAAAGGGTCCTCCTCGTGCGTTGAAGTTCCCCACTGCTGAAGACTTGTTACCTGAACTGGCTAAAATAGGGCTCGAAGATGACGTTTTCTAAGTAGTGATGTCCACCTTAAAAGAGCACTTGGGATGGTTGGTACGGTATTTGTTCTTGAAACGGGATGATTCAGACCTGCGGAGATTTTTTTATGAAGAGTGGAACGTGAAATGGAACCCAAGTTTTACCCGGAAGCAAATTGAAATCCTCCAAATGGTCAGAGTTATCGGTCAAGTCAATCCCAGTTGCCCACTAGTTTTTGTATTTCCAGCGGCATGTTTTATGGAATCTATTTTTGTATGCAAGGTAAATTCCTCGTTGCTCTTGTATTTTTAAAGCTTGCTTGTTCAGGAAATGAAGTTAATTACCAACTATAGGTGTTATTTATTGGTTTTCTAAGTTGATCTACTTAAACTGGAACTACTTCGTCATACTAATAGGTCATCAGTAGGATATTTTGAGGATTAAACATCCATTTCTTGTATTTAGTTTTTCCCGCGTTCAGCTGGTGGCGTGGCAAATTATAGCGGCAAGATTTAGTACCATTTTATGGCGGGGTGGGGACCCGTCTGTCAAGTAAAAAAGCTGCGGGTGCATTTGTGATTGATACGTTCGAGTGTTCTAGTCCAAAAATGACCAGCGATACGTGCAAGCTGAGTAGCATTTTAGGTTGTCAGTTTGTTGGAGCCAATCAGTCGGCCGTTAGTCTCGATGTACTCTGTCCAGATGAAAATGCGATAGTGGGGCTGTATTTTGCAGCATCTTGGTGCACTCCATGTCATTCCTTTACTCGGATCTTGCAGGATTTTTATTCAAAAATGAAAGACAAACATCGGTACTTCGAAATCGTGTTTATTTCGTCCGATCAAACCCAAGCCCAATTCGATGAACATTTAGCAAACATGCCTTGGCCTGCACTACCTTACAACGAAAGGAATTTAAAAGTATGCATATAATCTTGTATTGTACATATTAAAAATGTACTATTGGTGTGCTTTATACCCAATGGTTTCAGGTACGTTTGACACGCAAGTTTAGAGTCTCTGGTATTCCTGCATTGGTTCTCATTGATTCGGCTGGACAAGTCATTTCCAGCCATGGAAAAGATCGCGTTTTAGCAGATCCAGATGGAAAGGGTTAGCTAAAAAGAGCTCCTTCGGAATGAAGCTTTTTATGATGTGTGTTATTGCTAGATTTCCCGTGGAAGAACCGTTCTGTAAACCAGTTATTAAAAGAATGTCACATTCTTAAACACAGCACCGATATTGAGAAAAAGGAGCCTGTACAATATGAAGATCTAAATGATACTGTTATAGGTTTATATTTCACTGCACATTGGGTAAAAAAATTAAAAATAATTAAGATTACGTATTAAGTCTAAGGAAATTTCAATCTTAGTGCCCCCCATGTAAGGCTTTTACACCCCAGTTGATTGACACGTACAACAAAATTCGTGATAGAGGAATTAAATTCGAAATCATTTTCATAAGCTCAGATAGGTAAAAGAAAAAGAAAGCAGTGACCTTGACAATGAAACAACATAATGTGAATTTGATAGGAGCGAGGATTCGTTTCTTCAATATTGGAATACGATGCCATGGCTCTCAATACCCTTTTCTCAGACAGATCTTCGGAATGACTTAACGTCCGTTTTAAACGTACAAGGCATTCCTACGCTAGTTATACTCAGTCCAGGCCCGCATCGCGAAGTTTGGACCTTTGACGGCAGGGCGGAAGTAAATGAAGACCCAGATGGAGAGGTAAAATTAGCTCTTTTAGGACGAGCGTGTAAACAATCTATTTCTTTGTTAGCTTTTCCCATGGAGACCCAAACTTGTGGAGGAATTGGGTGAAAAACATGCGTCTTTACTCCAAGACTTTCCTTGCCTCATCATGTTTGTCGGTATATTTAGCTATCTTTGGACATATACTTAAGCCAACACTTTATTTATTCTTTTTTCTTTCCTTCTATTCTTAACTTTCAAAGATGCCGATGACCAAGAATTGGATTTTGCCGAGTCGGTTTTGTTGAAAGTAGCCCAAAGTTTTCTATCAAAGCGTGAAGAAGAGTACGAAGACGAGAAAGAAGTACCTTTAGATCTCTATTGGCAGTTGCCCATGTATTGTTTTGTGGGTGCAGAGGTAAAAATTTCGAATTCGAGTGTTTTTTCTTATAATTCAAGCTATTTTCTTATTATTAAAACATTAAGAATGAAGTCAGCGAATCGTTGAGAGTGCTTTTGGGCTTGGAAGAGCATGGAACGCCTTTGACAGCCATTCTGGAACTATCTCAGCAACGATTTACATTGTTGGACCAGCCGCATCGCGATTCCGGACTCTCTGCTCATACGGTACAAAACTTTGTTCAGCGATTTTGGGACAACCAGCTCAACTTTACGCACCTCAACCGGTAACTTAACGCAAAGCAAAGCAACTTAAGTATGTTCCTTTCCCAAGTGAACTATCCTTTTATTAGTCTTCGTTCCAAAAATGCTTCAGATTCTTTTTTCCCCAAAAATTTTAACATTTTCAGTGATGAATTAATTCAATTCACGCGTGCATGTTTGTTGAGTGTTCCTTTGCATCTTTTGTATTCCATGTTTTTTAGGGTCTTTTTTTGGCAAGCGGAAAACTATGCATTTACATATCAGGTCTTTTTGTCCTTCCTGGAAGCAAATTTCCAATGCAAAATATTCTTAACAAGTTTACATCACACGTTATTTTTTCTCGCTCCAAGGCACTTAAACTATAGGTTTGTAAAACAGCTAATTTAACCCCCGTGAGTTCACGTTCGATTACTTTTAACTCAACATAGATGTTAATGCATCAAAAAACTTGCTTCGGTTTTCTGTTTTTAGACGGATTACTGATGTGTCAAAATAAAAAGCGCTCATTTCACTTTGCGTTTTCTCTGCCGCTTGTTCAAAGGCTTTACCAAACAAACTAAAAATAATTGGGGGGAAAGGTTAACATTTCACTAAATGAAATGATCGTATTACTTTCTGGGTGATTCCTCGGCCAATGGAGGGATTCCTAGCACTAGACATGAGTCCGTATCAGGTATAGGAGCTGAAATCAGTAACGGTAGATAGGGAGCTTTGCGGTTTTTACTAGAAGCCACGTGGGCTTTCAGTAGAAAACGACAGAGGAGCAGCAACGTGTGAGGGGAACCAAAGAATCGCTGATCAGGTGATCCCTACCGAATTCAAACAGCAAGTGTAATGTGTTTTTGCCCAACAGTACTTGATTTTACCTCTTGGAATACGGCATACAGGAAAGGCCCAGCTGAAAGTACTTGTCCGATGCTCAACATCGTCTGCACCGACTTGAAAATGGCTGTCAACTGGAAACGAGCCGTTTCAAGGCCTTTCTCCATGAGATCTCTGTTTGTTTTACTCAAGGAATCCATAGCTGCCATGAACTTCTCGTTTGGACTTCTCTCTTTATCCTAAACATCGCAATAATCCTTTAATTTCAAGTAGTTTGGTTCTCAAAAAGCAGTTACTGGGGATTCCAGGAGTGCTAAAGTTGCTAACGCCGCGTCGGTGGCCGTATATTTCTTCTTGTAGCCGTCTTGCGCAACAAAGGCAGCGTCAATGACCGAATTAGGTCCAGATTTGCTCTCTAATCCGTATTTCCCCGCTTTCGTTTCCAACAGAGTTTTGACTTCAGTGCGAAGATCCATGTCCATGGAGCTGAACTTTTGGCGACACTGTACAAGGGGCAACCTTTAAGTAAATAAGAATGCAAGAATTATACCAACACTAAAGTGTAAAGAAGCATGTGAGCTAACCCCATGTCTGCCAAGAATTCAGATAATCTTTTTTCGCCTTGCAAGGTCCATAACTTAAAATGACACGCAGTTATTGGAGTGTGGCGTAAACTTTCGTACAGGTTCCAGTGACGATATAATAATAAGTTAATGCTAGAAAAAAATAATAAGATCTTTTGCCCTTTTGTGTAGGAGAAAATTACTCTTTTTCATATACAATCCTTAGGCATTCTTTAGCCCAAGTTCCATCGTCGTCTCCTGGGACGGCTAAACGAACCACGTGACTTTGCAGTTTGCCGCAACTGAGAAGAAAATCGTCACCTTCGATTTTGCCCAAAAGTTGTTGTTCAGTCAGCCCAGTAATGGCCCACCATAATAGATCATTGGTTTCTCTCGAAAGGCGCCATGCCAGCTCAAACATTAGCATTGCAGTCTAAAATATAGGTTTCATTAGATTTGATGTTCATTTCTAGTTTGGAAACTTGCAGATTCTCCATAGAAACTGAATTGGGTGTATTCAAACAAAATTTTGAGTCGCTTTTCTTCCCAGATCCTTTTGTCGCGCCGTTTTAGGATGGCCTCTTCGTCAAAGCGCTGCTTTTTCCGGCGGCGTCCTGCAGCTTCTTCAGAATCGGAATCTTCAAAAAGATCCTCATCTGATTGGTTTGCTTCAGCTTCATTGTCTGACTAATTAATCTCAAATTATTCCAGATTTTTTTTTAAGTTATGGCTTGTTACGTCTTGGTCGAATATTTCCTTAAATTCAGGAATGTGGTCGGCAGGTTTAGGTGTCATCAACAGTCGGATCTAAGAAGGAAATCCTTACTCTAGATAATGTAGAGATTTTTGAGAAAATTAGTGGACGTACTTGGCCATCATTGTAGATATTGCATACATCGATGGGCCGATGAGAATCCGCTACCCATATATTTACGTCGTCCTTAGGTTCGAGTAGCTCAACCAAGTCGACTGTTGCTCCACAGTTTAGCAGAACTACGGCTGTGGAACTGTTGATGTTCTCGTTGTGTTCCTGGAATGCTGTTTGAAGCTCGGCCACTCCTTGCACAGGAATGATTGTATACGAGACATTATCGATTTTAAGGATAGTTTGGAGTATTTTCGCTGCACAGATTGCATCAAGGTCGAAGTTGACGAAAATTAAGAGGCGCTATAAAAGTATAAAAATTAAAAATCCTAACTAATATATAGCCTAAATTAATTTAACATTATTCATACCTTTTTGCACACAGAGTCATAGAACTCCTTCCGTATATCCTTAATAAACATTGTTTGCTGTTTTCTTTTTGTATTCCGATATAAATCACTGATCAGTCTAATCACTAACCTGATTAATAACAAGGCATTTTCGCGCCAATGAAAAACTCAAGCGAATACAGCGACACCTAGGTGGAGCAAAAGAAGGCAAGGAGGCCATGATTGGGAGAACGGCCAGAAAGGGGCTGACAAAAGTGAGTATTAGCTCCACCCAATTTCTGTTTATAACTTCAGTTCACAACGCACACATAGCGGACAAACACGAACTGTAGTTTTAACAACACTAAACTTAATAAAGTGAATTATGAGCGAAAAAGAGGGAGTTAACGGTGAGGATAAAGAAGTTGCTATGGAAAAGGACGAAAGTATGGAAGAAGATTGTACGGCTGGCGATTCAGATCCAGATGAGGACTCAGAAGAGGAAGCCGAGGAACATGCCAAACTTGAAAGACAAGCCGTAGAACTTCGCAAAACAGTACTTTTTATATTTATATTAATTTAAAATTTTCTACAACTAACAGTTTAATCATTATTAGATTGCTAAAAATCCGAATGCCTATGACAGTCACGTAGAACTTATCCAGTGCTCCAAAAAGCTCGCCGATCTTATCCAATTAAGGAATGCAAGGGAAGAAATGAGCCGTGTTTTCCCTTTAACTGAAGGTGAATTCATTTAAAGTAATTTTAAATGCAGTGATTTATTTCGTTTCATTCGTTTAATCAGAAATTTGGCTGGATTGGCTTAGAGATGAGATCAAAATAGTTTCCACGGATGAGGACAGAAGCAAAGTTATTAGTCTCTTCGAGAGAGCTGTTCAAGATTATTTATGTATGCATTATCTACCTCCACAATTTCTCCTTATTAATTATTATTATTTAGCTATTGATATATGGTTGGAATACGGGCAATTTATGCTTTCTGACGTGGGCTCGACGGAAGGTTTAGAAAAGGCGCGCCAAGTATTCCAGCGTGCAGTTACTCACGGTGGATTACACGTATTCAAAGGAGCTATTTTGTGGGAATCGTACCGTGAACTAGAGCTAGCCATATATGCAAGCTTGCCAGTAAGAGAAACTCCCTTGTTTTTTTTCTATGAATATTAAATTGAAATGTATTTGAACGACAAGCGCGGAAACGTAGAAGAGATGGATAAAGAGCAAAAAGAGCTGTTGATCTCCCGAGCCTCTCGAATTACGCAGCTATTCAAGCGCCAGCTTTCCGTGCCGCTTGTAGATATGGAAAAAACTTGGGACGAATATCTGGAATGGCTGGCATTGTTGGGTGAGGAAAAGGCCTCGTCTGTGGAACAAGCATATCAAAAAGCCTTAAAGATGCTAAAAGAACGATTACCCTTCGAAGAAGTTCTCGTAAGTTCATTTACCCCATTTTCTTGTATCTTCTTTTTTGTTTACGTTCGTCTTGATCATTTTCTTACAGTTGGTAGCGGCTGAGGGATCAGCAGATGAGAAATATCAGGCATATAGGCCCTATTTAGACTTCGAATTAGCGCATAAAGACCCCTCAAGGATCCAGTGCTTATTTGAACGAGCATTGACAGACGTCTGTCTTATGCCAAGCTTATGGCGGGAATACTACCAATATATCAATCGAACATTGAAGAATGATACGCTAGCTTTTCCCGTTCATCAACGAGCTGCGCGAAACTGTCCCTGGAGTGGCCAGTTGTGGGCAGATTACATGCTTTCTTATGAACACTATGGCAAAGCGTCTGAAATCATAGGTATTATACAACTTACCCAATAAAGAAAATGAAACTTCTATGATAATTATGGATTTTGTCTTTAGGTTTGGTTGAAAAAGCTCTGAGTGCGGGCTTCGCTACAGGCCTGGAGTGTAAGATAGTTTGGATGGCCTTTCTGGATTACATGGTCAGAAAGTTACCGACTGATGAGACAAAAGATGAGCTTCGGTCTGCATTTCAAAAAGCTGTAGATTTTTTAACGGAAGGTTTGGAATGGGTTAAAACATTATTCTAAAATCATTTACTAGCATCTTTTCAACATAGGATTTGGGATTGAGGGAGATCCAGAGTGTGAACTGCTACGTTATTGGGCCAGGATAGAAATCGGCAAGTTTAAAGACCTGGGAAAGGCGAGGGAACTGTGGAAAGAAATTCTGAGTCAGTCCACTGCACATAACAGCAGTGCTATATGGTTGCAAGCGATTAATTTCGAACGGTAAACTTGTCTTGTTTGGGTATTTCTTGTTTTTTATTTATTTATTATGTTTTTGATTTATTTCTTGTTTTTTAAATTATTTCTTATTTATTTACATTATTACGTTTAGGGCATTTGGGGATCCTAAACATGCTCGTAGACTGTTCCAGCGAGCGATTCAGTCAAAGATTGATTGGCCTGAGGGTATAGCTCTCGCATTTTTGCAGTTTGAAAGGGAAGAGGGCGATTTGGAAGCGTTTGAAGCAGCCTCTCTGAAATGCGAAACAAGGTAGACGAGTTTAGAATGTAGTCAGTCGTAAAAACGCTTTGATTTTCTTTTGTGGTTATCATCAGGTTGGCGCAGGTTGCTGCAGAAAAGCCGAAGGAAAGCGCCCAGGAAGAATCTGTGAGCGTGAAGCCTAAGGCGAAACCTAAAAATAAAGCTCGTGAAGTTAAAAAAGAGCAGCCTCAGGCCAAAAAACGAAAAGTAACCTTATTCAAAAACTTTATTTAAAATAATTGATTTATATTTTTGTTTTCACCAGGTGGAGGAAGTGGGCAAAGGGCAGTGGGAGTCGGAGTCAAAAGCGTCCGTTAACGAGGGTAAACCTGATGTTACTAGAGTGACCCGTAAAGAGGCTCCACCTCCTGACCCTTCACGGGAATCCCGGACTGTTTTCGTCAGCAATTTAGACTTTAATGTGTCCGAAGACCGTCTTCGCAGCATGTTTGAATCTTCAGGCCAAGTTACTGATGTCCGACTCGTGGCAGACTACAAAGGCCGATCTAAAGGCTTCGGTTACGTCGAGTTTTCTGATGCGGTAACCTCGGAATTTTAGTTTTGCAATCTTTGATGATAATAAAGCTCTTACAATAGTGATAATAAAAATAATATTTATTTTTTTTTTGTAGAAAGAGGCTACGGGCACCTTGCAGCGAGACAGAGAGTTGCTCGATGGACGCCCCGTTTTCATCTCTCCTTGTACATCTGATCCTAATTTCAAGCAAAGCGTCTTCAAATACCAAAATCGGTTAGAAAAGAACAAACTCTTCGTAAAAGGTAAGATTGCTGCTATTTTAGTGTGAAGCTAAATTTTTCTGGTTTAATTAGGATTAAGTTTTGATACCACAAAAGAAGGACTGGAAAAGTTTTTTGCCCCATATGGAGAATTGAAAGACGTTCGAATTGTAACGTACAGAAACGGACGCTCGAAAGGCTTGGCGTATGTTGAGTTCAAAAATGAGGTACTTCGTTTTACTCGTTTATTTATAAGTTTTTATGATTTATTTTATTTATTTATTAGTCGTTTATTTATTTCGTTTATTTACTCATTTATGTATTTATTATAAGTTTTTGTTATCGTTTTTTTGTGTCAGTCTTCCTCCTCCACTGCTGTAATGAAGACGGATGGGACGGAACTTGATGGAAAGGAAATCAGCGTAGCAATTAGCGCTCCTCCACAAAGAAGGGACGAAGGTACTTCCTTAATTCCTTCATTGGGAGGCGGTCCCAAACCGACTGGAAGGTAAAATTCACACAATTTAGCCTATTTTATGTCAATTTTTTTAATGTAATTGTTTTCCTTATTATGTTTTCAGCCGTGGTAAAAGCACAACTCAAATGTCGTTCGTACCCCGTGCTCTCCAAGTGTCCGCAAGTAAAGTTTCCGGTGACGATGGCCCCAAAACCAATGCTGATTTCCGTTCTATGTTACTGGGCAAGAAATAACTTTATTACACGTTTTATGGCCACTAATCAAGTAAGTGTTTTCCTCGTGTCGCAATATTTTCATGTCTCAATGAAAACCAAGTATGGGCATGTTTATAGTTTAGCTTTTTGATACAAATGTAGACATGTTAACAATTTTATGTTACGATGAGCTTTCTGGGGTTGAGAACAGCAGTCTCCTCCGTATCTGAAGTATCTGCTTCCAGGATTTGACTCGGACGAGGGGGATTTTCGATTAAGGTGGTCTCAAAACACCGTTGGAAAAGGATACGAGCTTTTTTGGCAGGAGGAGTGCCAGGTACTGTTTCTTCCTCTTCTTCATTGGCCATTTCCATGACAGGAGGTACTGACACGTCCCGAATATTCGCAAAATTACCCTCACTGGTACTAGTTGTTGCATTCAATGTGGCACAACGGTTTGGTACAGCTCGTGTCATTGAAGAAGAGCTGCACTGGAGCGCTACTGAAGGCGTGCTTTGCGGTAGAACTGATTCCGGGCGAGTTCGTGTGGTGGAAACGCTGTGCGAGGGATTGACAGTTTGCTGGCTAGTGTTAGAACTACCAGTTATTCGACTAGAAGGCCTCTTGGAGTTTGTTTCTTTTATGGTGGCCAAAACGAACGTAGCTTCCAATACTGGCGGGTTTTCGGTACAAATAATCAGCGGTCTGTAAAAGAGCAAACAGAGAACACTTTTTCTTAACGCAAAAGTTACAGCGGGGTAATTAAGTAGAGCTACGTACTTGCCAGGTTCCGCAAAATGGAGAGTAACAGGTAGTTGTGACGCTTCTGTGAAGAACAAAATGGCGCGAAGTTCTTTGAGACAGAAAGTGATTTCCGTATCGCAATTGATGTCGTACAAATCAAATTCTTGTTTAGAGAGCGATAGTGCGGTGTGGGCTAGTTTAGTAGCATCTGTTTGAGAAGTAAGTTTAGCGTCTTGAATTTAGATTTATTAAGCGAATGCCAAAAACCTTGGGTGTCGTCTGCGTAGTTGCGGAAGAAAGTATGATCCGCGGTTACAGCCAGAGTGATTTCTTCTTGGGTACTGGTGAAGTTTAGTACAGCATCGGTTAGAACTTTCGCTTCCGCTTCGATATGTTGAGTGCAAGATTCCTTGCTATATATGGCCGCCATGAGCTCGGTATCGATGAGGTGTAAACTATGGTGTTTTATTACAGAATGCTTGCATTTGAACTCCACGGTAAGTTTAGGTAGATTGGGCGATAAAGTTAAGCTACATGTGTCAACTTGCTTTTCCATATGGCCACCTGACTTGAAAACTGACGCGAGGGACTAGGAATAAGAAGTCTTTTTCGTAATTTAATTCTAACTGGTTTGTGCATTTAATACTTTTAAAGGCAATTTGCATTTCCGACTATCGTCTGAGTTGGCCGTGGTGCTATTGGAAGCTTGCGAGCTAATTTCCGAGTATGATATGAAAAAGTCTCTCTTGAAGTTTATGCTGCCGTAAGCTGAGCGGGAAGAATTTATGGTTTTTAGTGTTAGACCCTCGCAGGAGAATTCCAGATAAAGGTCTTCTCCAATTCTGGACAAGGCATGAATGGCTCTTCCAAATCCTGAAAGGAATAATTTATTAATTCGATATTATGGGGACAAGACGTAGGTTACCTTTTACATTGGGTCCTGGTATGACACACTTCATTGCTATACATTGGATGGTTTGTTTTTAGTAAGTTAATACGGTAACAAGCGACTAATCCATTATTAGCGCCAGAAAAATAATACTCATTCAGGATTATTTGTATCTGTACACTGAACAGAGCTGCCATCTGTAAACAGAATGACTTTCTAATGTTGTGTTTACATAAGTTTAAATTCATTATCAGGAATAAACTCCACACTCCGATTGGAAAAGCGGACAGACGCATTAATAGGCAAACAAAGAGTAAAATTAAACGGTAGATATAAATACAGGAAATTTTTCCACTCATATTTTCATGGCTGTGACTCTACGTTCCTTACTTGCTTGTAGCCGATGCGTGAGCGTAAGTTTTAATACGTTCGTTTATTATTCTTCCGGTTCCTTACAATTTACTGAAATACCTAGTCATGCTGACTGTGACGGTTTTTTTTTCTCTCTCTACAGAAATCCTCGTTTGAATTAAGACGGGCAAGTGTTCCCTACATAGGTTATCAAGTTAACCGACGAAAGTACAACGCAGGAGCTTCAACGTTAGTTGGTTTCTCCCCTTATCAAGCTCCCTTTGGCTTATCTGTTGCTAAAGCCTTCTACGCTTCAGAAGCAAGTAGGAAGCATGACTTGGCTTTAATTTTAAAACACTGCTCTTGTCCGATACAGAACTATTTGTGTTCACTCCATTTGCGCACCCCTTGAGTAGAGGACAGTTCGCTCTCATTTCGTAGTGAATATATTTAATTCTAAAAAATTTTAGGCTTCACAATGGTTAAAGCTAGCAAGTTTGTTATGGTCAAGCGCTTCGAGGGAATGCCTAAAGTTGACGACCTGGAATTGCAACAAGAAGAACTTCAACCGCTCAAAGACCGAGGTTTGTTCTGCTCTCAAATCCGCGAATTCTTTTATATTACTTGTCGGTCTATAGAAATATTGGTAGAAGCCTTGTATTTCTCAGTGGACCCTTACATGAGGTAAATTTATATAAACTTGAGCTCGTGGATTTCAGCGCATTATATGTAATAAATTCCTGTTAATTAGACCCTATTCCATGCGATACCCCCTGGGAATCACTATGATTGGGAGTCAAGTGGCCAAGTACTCGAAATCATTTTGACGGTGTCTTTTTGAAACGCTAAAGTTTTTAATTTCATCATTGTAGAGTAATTGAGAGTCGTCATCCCGACTATCCTGTGGGAAAAACCTTGGTGGGTTATTTTGGCTGGCGAACTTTGACCGTGGTGAATCCGGATACGAAAGTGGAAGGGATGATCGGGTCTATGTTCCCACTACCTGATTTTGGCAATTTACCCTTGTCGTTGGGCTTGGGAGCCATTGGAATGCCAGGGTAAAAGATATTTCCTAGGATTTAGCGTAGTTTTCTGTACGATAATCCTTTGCAGAAACACGGCATATTTCGGATTTCTGGAACTTTGTCAACCCAAAGCTGGAGAGACTGTAGTAGTTAGTGGTGCCGCAGGCGCTGTGGGTTCATTGGTGGGTCAAATCGCCAAAATCAAAGGTCAAATATCTCGTCTTGCTTGGGTTTTATTTCAATTTGGATTTGAAGGTTGTCGAGTTGTCGGGTACGCTGGGAGCGATGACAAAGTGAAATGGTTGGTTGATGAACTCGGTTTTGACAAAGCGTATAACTACAAGACTGTCAATGTAAAGCAATCGTTGAAAGAAGGCGCTCCCAATGGCGTAGACTGCTATTTCGATAATGTAAGAGAGGGTTGTTGATTTTTCGTTTCCTTTGGGACTTAACATTCATGGATTTTTAGGTGGGAGGCTTGTTCAGTGACGCAGTTATCAACCATATGAACTTGTTTGGGCGCATTTCTGTGTGTGGAGCCATATCTGTTTACAACGACAACCCTAAGAATCCGACCCTGGGTACTTTAGACGGAAATTTGCATATTGAGTGAATTCACATGTACGTTCGTGTTTTCCTTCTCCTTAAGTGCCTGCCGTGCAACCAGCATTGATTTTCAAGGAACTGAAGATGGAAGGGTTCCTTGTCGGCCGATGGCAGAATCGCTGGATGGAGGGCTTGACTCAAATGACGACATGGATCAAAGAGGTATACTTTTTTAAAGACTGTTTTAAATTTTCTTTAAATCTTCTGTTTAATCTTCTTTCACAAACCGTCTATAGGGTAAAATAAAGACCAAGGAAACTTTCACTGAAGGTTTCGATAAGCTTCCCCAGGCTTTTATCGGTATGCTGAAAGGCGAGAACACCGGAAAAGCTGTAATTAAGGCTTGATATGTTTTTGTTTTTATAAATATTGCTCAGTTTTTCCTTGTTTCATTATCTCCTACGTTTCTCAATTAAAGGAAAATAGAAGAAGTTAAAGTTGTATCGGTTCGATAAGAGTTTAGAGGGATATTTGATTAAATCTTGGGGCATTTGGGCGAGGGCCCAAGACCGTCGTACTTAGGGTGTAGCAAGGGAGGGAGAGAGAAAGAATAACAAGCTTGGAAGAAAACCATGCTTCGGCGTAGACGCTGTCGACGTGAGCGTCGACACGGAACCCAAATCCTAGACACGTGACTTTACAAGCACGCGTCAATTTTCGACGGCTGCAACGCAATACACACCGCGTTCATTTACCCCGGACCACTTGCGCGGGCTTTGTTCTTGATTGACTTCCGTATCGAATAGCGTTGCCTTGGTTATGAATGCAGTTTTAATATTCTCATGTTGAGCAAGAGCCTCAGAAGTCGATGCAGAAATCAAGAGTTCTCTTAGTATAACAGATTAAAAATAGGGAGACAAGATGTCCTCTGGGATAGCGTAGACAATTTGCCTAAACTTTTGCCTTCGCTTTGAGGACATCAAGGTTTCTTGCTCATACATGCTTATCTTACGGATCGCAGACGTAAGAGCTAGGAATATGGTGGGCGTCTGCGGCAAGAAATGTTTTCACGTGCATTAGCAAGTTGGTATATGTTACAGATACATAGTGATTAATAATACAATTTTATTGGGATACTAGCTTATCTCTTTCATGTTGCAATGCTCTTGCTAAACACGATGATATTGATTGGGGACTTAAAAAAAGCAATATAAGTTTGGTAATCCCGTTTCTTTTTTCCCTATTGGTGTAGCGAGTTCTCCAGGTGGGAAAGGAAATCTCGGGGTTTTTGAAAGAACATTGCTACTAAAACTTCTAAAATTTACTACTAAAAAAGGGAAAAATTCTTCTTTACATTAATGTAGCTTATATCTGAAGTTAAGTGTTATAAAGCACGACCATTGGGTTTCTGGCAAGGTGAAATTTGTGGATATCATTGCATTGTTTTGGATATTTGCGATTAGCTTCGCGAGGGGCGTTTTGCTTTAGGGTGTATTATTAATTTTTTCCGTCTAATATATAAGTCTATTTTGAAACATACGTGCGTCTCATACAATATCTACACAGTCAGATTCAACAAGACGGTGTCTGAAACAGAACTACTGAAATTTCTTTCTGCGCGCTTTGGCCCACGAAAATTCTTTAATTGTGTCATTAAAGTCGATGGATTTTGTCAGATCTGCTTCAATGCTAAGAAGTGCAAGCG
>JAGJRO010000704.1:0-16494 GCA_022832285.1 Lepidurus apus apus | reverse complement strand
GCGCCAGAGAACTCGCGCCGGCTTCCCAAGGAAACATGCGGCACCCGCTCAGTGCCGAAAAGTGCAGCACCAGTTCTCCCAAGGAAAAACGCTATTAGCCTAACCTAACTTAAACTAACCTAACTTAACCTAACCTAACTTAGCCTAACCTAACCTAACTTAGCCTAACCTAACCTAACTTAACCTACCTAACCCAACCAACCTAATCTAACGTAACTTAATCTATCCTAACGTAACCTAACCTAAAATACCCTGCCTGAAGCAAAATAAGGCTCGGTATGGTTTGCTGCGGATCGCAAGGCGCCCCCATACCATGGCTGAACCCGCTTTTTGCGCGAGTTGCTGCTTTTAATGTAAACAAGAAAGGGTCCTGCTAGCCAGTGATACGTTTTGGGACGCCGTTCAGTTCCGCCGCAAGAAATTATTGTTAGCTGTGACAACAGCTTAATATATTGTCTGGTTGTTGCCATTGAAAGTAAGGCAATTAAACTAAAATAAAGGCTAGTTAGTTATTCTAATTATTTATTAGAAATACAGACATGCTGCGAAAGGGCAGATCAGTCCTTGTCTCAGCTGTAAAGTTGCAGAATGGAAGAAGTGCTCATTTGCCAACTATCTGGTCGGCTATGCAAATTCGAAATACTTCCTCTTCGTCGGCTGAGCATACTTTACGCGTAAGGGATGAAATTCATGAAAGACGTCATCAAGCTCAACTAGGAGGTGGTGCAAAACGTATTGCAGGACAACATAAGAAGGTATTCTCTCTTTTGCCTTCCATAAGATTTAAGTTTAAATCTTGTTTTGAAGGGAAAACTGACTGCGAGAGAGCGTATTGACCTGCTATGCGATGACAACACCTTCGTGGAGTACGACATGTTTGCTGAGCACACCTGTAGTGACTTTGGAATGGCCGAAGAGAAAGTAACAGTTTTTTAAAATTTTTCCAATTTCCTCAAATCTAATATTTGTTTTTTCTTTTTAGTATCCTGGAGATTCTGTCGTGACTGGCCACGGAATGATTTCAGGTCGCTTAGCTTACGTCTTCAGCCAAGATTTCACAGTTTTCGGTGGCAGTCTTTCCTCAGTTCACGCCAAGAAGATCTGCAAAGTAAAAAAAATCATGTAACATAAAAAAAAATCTAAAAATTTGCTACAAATTCTTTGTATATTGCAGATTATGGACCAAGCTATGATGGTAGGTGCTCCAGTGATTGGTTTAAATGATTCTGGTGGCGCCCGCATTCAAGAAGGCGTGGAATCCCTGGCTGGTTATGCTGACATCTTCCAACGGAACGTTTTAGCATCAGGAGTGGTTCCCCAAGTAACGTTGCCTCCCAAAACCGCCGCAAAACCTTCAGCAAACTCCAAATTCTTGTTATTATTAGATTTCTATGATTATGGGCCCATGTGCTGGAGGAGCAGTCTACTCCCCTGCGTTGACTGACTTCACCTTTATGGTTAAAGACACGTCCTATCTGTTCATCACTGGCCCTGATGTGGTCAAAGTAAACCTAAAAATCCACTCCAAATGCTTTAAATATAATCATTTGGACATTTATTTTCAGTCAGTTACCAACGAAAACGTTACGTTTGAAGAACTGGGAGGAGCCAAGACCCATACATCCACTTCTGGGGTAGCTCATCGTGCTTTTGAAAATGACGTAGACGCTTTACTTCAGCTGAGAAATTTGATGAGCTTTTTGCCGCGATCCAATCAGTATCCTGTTCCCATTCGAGTTCCTGATGATCCTTGGTACCTTAATCTCAATTTCTCTCTCTTAAATTAATTTAAGTATAACTGTAAGAAAAATTTCAACGGAATATCTGTCCTAGGGATCGTGATGTACCCGGCTTGGACACTGTCGTACCTTTAGACTCTTCCACCGCCTACGACATGTTGGACGTAGTCCTAAGTATCGTGGATGAACGAGATTTCTTTGAAATCATGCCTAGTTACGCCAAAAACATCATCGTTGGCTTTGCTCGGATGAACGGACGCACTGTAGGCATTGTGGGCAACCAGCCCAAAGTGGCCGCAGGTAAATTATCTTACTTAGTCCTTAATTAAGTTCATATAAAGATGTTTGAATCATTTAGGGTGTCTGGACATTGATTCATCAGTGAAAGGAGCTCGTTTTGTACGTTTTTGCGATGCATTCAACATCCCAATTATCACGTTCGTTGACGTCCCTGGATTCCTGCCGGGCACCAGCCAAGAATACGGTGGAATCATTCGGCATGGCGCTAAATTGCTCTACGCCTTTGCAGAAGCTACGGTACCCAAGATCACCGTCATTACTAGAAAGGTACACCATTTATTTTGATTATCTTATTAAGGAAACTATTTTATTAAAAATTTAAAGGCGTATGGTGGAGCGTATGACGTCATGTCGTCGAAACATTTGCGAGGAGACAAGAACTACGCCTGGCCCACTGCAGAAATCGCTGTAATGGGAGCCAAAGGAGCAGTTTCCATTTTGTACCGTGGCAGACCAAACGCGATGGAGTATGAAGAAGAATATATAAAGAAATTTGGCAATCCTTTCCCTGCAGCTGTCAGAGGTAACCAACTCGGGCATTTAGAGACGATTTTAACAGAGTTTTTGGTTTGGTTTAGGCTTCGTGGATGATATCATCGAACCCCGCTCAACGAGGAGGAGGATTTGCGAAGATTTGAGTCTCTTAGCAGACAAAAGTTTGACGAATCCGTACAAAAAGCACGGAAATATTCCTCTTTAAAGCAAGACGTATTGGTAGATCGTTTTCTTTGTTACTAAGTGAGAAAATGTCTCAATTTAGCGTGTTGTAATCCGTAAAAAGGCATTTTGTTGGCAATTTATTGGTGAAAGAGCACCACTATTTTCTACTTTATTTTTAAAGCGTTTGTTTGAGAATAGAGGCAAATTCAAATAACGGAGCAATTAAAATCGCTGAATTTTTTTTTACAGATTTTTGTATGGCGTCAGATCTACAATTATCAATTTACAAACGCATTTATATACAAAATATTGCAACAATAGGCTTTATTTTCTTTGAAAAGCGCGTCCGGCCTTCACATCGATATTTTGGGTATCGATAGTATTCGATACCGATTCCTTTATTGCCGATTTGGCGGCAATTTGACGCTTTCAAACGTTCGCCGCAGTCCGGTGAGGAAATTTTCCAAGTTTCAAGTAACAAACATAGTGTTAAAGTGACCAAAACTCGTCTTACAGTTAACTTAAAGCGAAACTATACGTGACAAGTCTTTGATTTACTTAAATTTCGATAAGTAAATAAGAAAAATAGGTTGTTTTGGGTCCAAATTTCCGAAGCGGACAGACACTTACAAATGCCACGGGCTTTCTCGTTCATTCTTTCGTTGTTTTTTTGGGTTTGTGATCTGAGAGAAGGCAAAAGCAAATTGCTTGGGAGTAGCTGAATTAAGTGCGAAATTGAGCACGCCTTGGCAAGTTTTGGTCAGTATTTCCGGTGCGAGTTGATACTCATTCGTCCTGTTGAACTGTTTTCTTCCATTCAGATCGTTGTAGCAGCTTTCTTCAGTGTTTAAAAAAATAAGCCCCGTCACTCTCACAACAACGGGATCCAAAGGAACAGGCAATAACGCCAACCAACCACTTAGCGCCTCAGGTATAAGGCCATTACTTTCCTCTCTTTTTTTTGCGAATAATTATCCCCAAGCGCAATAAAACTGGCGAACAATACAGTCTATCTTTAGCAAATGGCAAGCGCACGTGATATTAAAACAATAGGGGCAGTCCAAGGTCCTAAACTAAAAATAGCTTTCTTTAAAAAATAAAATCTCAATTGAATCAAATGCTGAAAGCTCAAAACACTTACTTTTTTGGACTATGTTCAAAAATCCTCAAAAAGCTTGCAATCCTTTTCGCTCACAGCTGCAGCACGTTTCCAATCGTTCTCCGGATAATCATCGAAATTACACGTGTCGCCATTATAGCTGACTTTGGGGACAATAGGCGCTTTTAATTTGCGATAATAAACATCTTCCCAATCAATTCCTTTAAACCAACGGTGCCTCTTTACATCCTCGGCTCCATTCTGTTAAAAAAAAAATCCCAATAAATTCAAAAGTCCCAAATTGAGAATTTCTTTATTTTTGTTTTTAAGTTAAAGGACTGCTAAAATATCAAAGTACCTTCATGTTACCAAGCCGCTTAGTTCGATCCTGCACGAGGAGTTTTTTCACCAAATCCTTCGCTACAGGATCCAGGTGTCGAGGCCAATCAATTTTCCCTGCGAGGATTTTCTCATAGATCCCAAACGGGTTATCGTCAAAAAACGGCGGATATCCAGCTAACATTTCATAAATAAGAATCCCTAGGAGAGAAAAATTCAATTTCGTAACGCTAATTCTATGCAATTTATTACCTAACGCCCACCAATCCACTGCTTTGTTGTGACCTTTGGATTGGATAATTTCGGGAGCTAGATATTCTGGCGTCCCACATAATGTCCATGTTCTAAACGGAAAAGTTATTAAGGGTGTTGCCATTATTCATCTTTGTTAAACGCCTAAAAGCGTATACCTGTCGGTGAGCTTCTTGGCGAAACCGAAGTCGGTGATTTTCAGATGCCCGTCACGATCCAGTAGAAGGTTTTCCGGTTTCAGATCCCGGTAAACCACACTCTGAGTGTGGAGATAATCCAAAGCTGAGACGATCTCGGCCGCGTAGAAATTGCCTATCCATAAACCACAATCATTAGATAACTTTGTATTCGTTCCGATAGGGAAAACAAATGACTCGCTAGACTTAAGCTTCGGAAACCGCGGTACCTTTGCTTTTATTTCCATTGCATTTTAATGATTCAAACAACAAAAGCAATTCTTTAGTTCTGTGATCAAGATTTCCGCTTAGATTTCAGAGTAAATTAATATCCAAGTAATTCCTTTGGATTCGGAAGGTTATTGACCAGGGAAATTTTGGTTTTGTTTCTAGTTCTCTGATATATAAGATCGAATCCCCTACAAAAACCATAACAATTTCCTTCTTATTGCATTCTAATGCATTAAGTGTGTTTTTCATTGTTCTTTTAGCGAGATTTCGCCCTGATGGTTTTTTGGATAACCATAAAGAAGATTTCCTTGCTTTTAACCATAGGAATGTCGACCTTATTGGTTTTATGCAACAACAGTACCTTCTAGTGCAAGGATTTTAATTCACTGTTGCTTATTTACAACATTATCTTCGTTGTTGCTTACTGTAACAACACCACAATTTCATCTTTATTGCATTCTAGTGCATTAATTATGTTTTCAGTGTTGTTTTAACGCGATTTCGCCCTTATGGTCATGTGGATAACCGTAAAGACGATTTCTTTGGTTTTAACCATGGGAATGTCGACCTTATTGCCTTTGCGCAATAGTTGGGAATGTTGCGTTGATGTTTTTTATGATGCTTCTGACGTTAGGCTTAGATAATTCGCTATAACATTATCATTTTGTTACCGAGCTAATAACTTCTAACAAGTTATAAAGATAACATAAGGGGGATTTATGTGCGCTAACCGTAAGAATATCGACCTTAATGGCTTTTATGGACAATGAAGCTTCTGTAAGCCATAAAGACTACTTTCAAGTGATAAAGGATAAGATTTTCAACCTTATTGCGCTTACCTGTGGAACTGCTAAATCTTCCCGCGTTACGTAAATATGAAAAGAGCTCTCCTCCACAAACATAGTCGAATAACATATACAAGAAGGCGTTATCGTGATGGGTCCAAATCCTGTCCCAAAATAAATAAACCAAAATCGGTCTATTTTTTCTCTAAAAAAGGTTTTGAACGCGTTCCAACTTACATATTAACGATGAATGGGTGACTGACGTGTTGCAAGATCTGTTTTTCGTTATGCACATGCTGCACCTGTTTAAGCCGAATCACGTCCGCGATAGCCAAAATTTTGAGTGCCCAATAGTCCTTCGTGACGCGTTCGCGGCATAAAACGACGCGGCCAAACGTCCCAGTTCCTAAAATAGCGTAGAAAAAAATTACAGAAAAAATTGAGAGCAGCCCACGTGCAGTAAGCTTAAGGTGGTAAAATTGGATGCGACTTTATTCGATTTTTTTGGCGCCCTTAGAAAAAAAGTTCACTTTAGAGAGACACGCACACACTGACTCCAAAACAAAGCTATTATTGGACTGATTTCCGTAGGTGGGGACCAAAAAGACAATATTAGTTTTGGCAACAAAAGCCTTACGGAAGATACGAGACATGGTGACGTGGCGTATGTCAGTATTATATCAGCGTAAAAGTTAGTGTTTTGCATGTTTATTGGGGGTATAGTTTCATAGGTATTTACTAAAGTGGACACGCCCTTCATTATGATCACCGAAACCCCCTTAGGTCATACAGTCTGTTTACATGAACGTGGTGTAAATGCACAACAACTAATATGATCTGGCCGCGCCCATAGTCCCCATTTACGTTCACCCTACGTGCCCCGGCTCACCCACGCCATCATAACGATGCGTATTTTTAAATAAGAGTGCACTAAGGACCTTGTCTAACCTCCAAAACACGAGAACTTGAACTTTATTGCGTTTTTGCTAACAATAAAGGCGACTTTATATGGGTTAAGGACAGGAATGTCGCCTTGATTGCTTTATTAATCAATAAGGGTCATATTGCATGGGTTTAACATAGGAATTCACTCTTATTGCATTCTCTATTTTATATATGGCTTGTTTTTGTAAAAGATAATAATAAGGACTTCCGCCTTTACTACGCTCCTGTAGTAAATAAGTAAAAACTTATATGGTTTAGCTCAGGAATTTTACTCCTATTGCATTCCAAAATTCCCCAATTGCAATTGTAATTCCCCAATTGTAATTGCATAAGGGTTATTTTCTGCAGTTAAAACATGGGAAACTCGCCTTTAAGGTAAACACTTTCTCAATTTTTCCGACATTTCGGTTCTTGGAAGCAGCGTAAAAGGTTTTGATCAATAATAACGATCTTAGGTTAGCAACACTAAGTTAAGTATTTGAATTACTTGAATTTATCTCCGCATTGGGCGTTAAATTCCGTCTCGTCGACACACCGAATGTCTATTTTAAGGTATTTTAGTCATAGTTTTGTTTGAAAAAGTTCTTTCCAGAGCCGGCCAGCCAAGAAAAGAAGGAGGAAGCCAATAGCAATTACTATTTTTTCCTCGTCTTTTCCAACTATGTTTCTCATCTTGTGGCTTGGTTTTGAGTTCCGCTATGCTTTAATGAACCGCCAATACTTCCTTATGGCTCATGCGTGGTGAAGCATTCAAGGATCTATTGATGGATCCCTTGCGTCCCACAACACAGAATATAAAAAAAACTATAAAAAAGATAAACCCGCAACAGCCATGATATCACATCCCTTTTTCACTCTCTAACCTTGGCATTTCAGTCCCAACCGACTTTGAAAAAGCAAAACAAAAAGAAAACGCGGATTTCATGCGGACAATTGAGAAAATTAGCATCCGAATTCCTTTCTCTCATTTGCATTCCAAGAGGCCGTTGACATATCACATGTTTCTCTCCACTGGGCCCTAATTTTTTTTTAGAAAAAATACAAAAATCCTTCCCTCTTTTTTCTCCAGGAAGTGAATCCTCAGTTTCTTCCTTTTTTAAATCATTTCGTTTTGCGGTAGAAATAAAGAGAATTGGATTCGAAAAACTTGATAATTCGGATAGCTTCAGTTACTAAACATACTTCAGTGACTAAACATATCTAAGATTCTTACCATAGAAACAAATAATTCCCAAAGAATCCCTTTTGAATTCTTTACCTTGTTCTTTACTTCACATACTCAATTCTGGTGAGTATTCGTATGTGATTGCGTGTCAAGGAGAGATAAAAAAGGCTTGCGGTTAGATGTGTCCGTCCATGGCCTTATAGAGCCAGACTTTTTTCGTTCTTTTTACTTTTTCTTTGAAGCTGAGCCTCTTTGTCCGTCCCATTAATTCAGATTCTTAAAAGACGTACACATGCATATATTTAAATTTGTTCTTTTGTTTTTTTATAGCACAATGAAGAGGACTGGGAAACCTTATTGCGTTTGAAATGAAACGCAATAAGGCTGAAAATCCAATTCCTTTTAATAAGAAAATGACCCTTAGTAGTTTTCAATGCAACAAGGGAGAGATTGCTATCATTTAACCACCAAATATGGTTTTTAATGCACCAAAGAAGAAGTTCAGGTACTTGAACTAGTCAAAAGGAACACTTCGAGAAACCTTCCTTGTTGCAACAATGAAATCCGTTAGGGCAGCGTTTCTCAAAGTGTGCGTCGCGGTAGGCTTGCAGGGGCGCCGCGAAAGACTCCTATAATTTCATAGATGCAGCAATTATATAGGCCTATGTTCCAAGGGGCGCCGCTCGAGCTGGGGATATGTTCCGAGGGGCGTCGCGAATGAAAAAGTTTGAGAACCCCTGCGTTAGGGTATTTCACTGGAGTGTGGTAGAGATTAATGTAATTAATTTAGATACTTAAAAAACATATCTACACATGTATTTAAATTTACTCTGTTTTTTTATAGCACACTGAACAGAACTTGGATTTCATACGCAATAAGGCTGACAATCCCCTTATATTTAAAAAGAAAATGACCCTTAGTGGTTTTCAATGCAACAAGGGTGAGATTGCTATCATTTAACCATGAAACATGGCTCTTACAGGGGGAGTAAGGTTTCAAAATGAGAAAAATATATGTTATAAAAGAGTCCAAGTTACATGTTCTGGCTGAAGAACCCCTATGTCAATTATGCATATTAAACGATTAATGAATTATTTAGCGGTTTAAGCTCCGCCCCTTTACTCCAAAATTCAAATTTTCCTATGCTTATAGCATTGGGGGACAGTTGGCCGGAGGCCTAGCGCCTTTACCTATGAGCGCATTGAAAATCAATCTCTGGTATCACAGAGATGGCAACATTATCTTTCTTTTGAATGCTTAAACAAGTCTGTAGGGGCTTTGGTTAATTTACAAGCTCAATCACAAAAAAAGACGTTTTCTTCGCGCCATCGCGCGATCACCGTCCTGCCGGGCAGAGACCCGCGTCTGAGAACCTTTGGGCAAGTTTCGGGTCGGCTTCGCAGTCGAGAGCCCATCCCCTGGCAATGGGACCGAACACAGCGGTTCCGACTATGCGGGTAACGCTTCCCTCATGGCGTTCAGCAGAGCCCACAAGTCACGGCGCGAAGAAAAGGTCATTTTTTTTGTGATTGAGCTTGTAAACTAACCAAACAACCTACAGACGTGTTTGCATTCAAAAGAAAGGTCATAGTACCGTCCTTATGAGACCTGGGATCGATTTTGAATGTGCTCATAGGTAAAGGCGCTAGGCCTCCGGCCAACTGTCCCCCAATGTTATAAGCATAGGACAATTTGAATTTTGGAGTAAAGAGCGGAGCTTAGACCGCTGAATAATTCATTACTCGGTTAATATGCATAATTGACATAGGGGTTCTTCAGCCAGAACATGTAACTTGGTCTCTCCTATAACATATATTTTTTCATTTTGAAACCTTACTCCCCCTTTCAATGGGGAGAAGTTCAGGTACTCGAACGAGTCAGTATGACCGTTCAAGAAAACTTCACTGTTGCAACAATGAAATCCGATAGGGTTATTTCATTGGAGTAAGGGAGAGCTTACTCTTATTTGG
The DNA here is from genome assembly GCA_022832285.1 of Lepidurus apus apus. Lineage (NCBI taxonomy): Eukaryota > Metazoa > Arthropoda > Branchiopoda > Notostraca > Triopsidae > Lepidurus > Lepidurus apus. Next base: position 6,832 of record JAGJRO010000704.1, on the reverse strand, counting down.
CGAAAACCGTTTCAAGCGTTTTTTGGGGTTTCTACTATAGAGTTACTGTTTAACGTTTTCTGGAATTATTGATTCAACAAAGAAAAAGCCAAGGCTAAAACATGGAAACGCATATCTTTCGCATGCTAATAATCACGTCTCTATCTCTCTGAAAAAAAACTTCTCTTTCTAGATTTTTTCCCTCGTGACGGTAATCTTATGAAGAGGCTCGTTTCTAACTTGTTCAAAACCAAGACTTTTGTAAACTTTTTTTTACACTTTTGTTAAGGGCCACATAAGTTTGGGTCTATTATGAAGGCATTTGAATGTGCTTGGCGCATAAAAGCTTTTTTTAATAGTAATGACGAACGCCTTTTTGGGGCAATGGAAGTTGTTCTGAAAAGGTCTTTTTCTTTTTAATGATTCTTTAGACGAAAGTTATCAGGTGAGAATGATGGTAATGACGTAGCTTGGGTCCCGCATGTTAATTAGCACGGTTGAATTACGTATGCGTGCTAATTAGCGGAACTATTCGAGTGTTTTGCGGCCACCTCAAGATTTGTTGCGCCATAACAAAAGTGCGTATTGTTGTATACGCACGTATATGTCTTGTGGGGTGTATTTGGAAGAAATAACCTCATTTCAAGGTGATTTTCCCTTCTCCTTGGTCAATGTCAGCTTCCAAAGTGTTCGGTTCGCTTATTATATCCCTTTTTTAGAACCTGAGAGGGACACAAAACCAGAAAAAAATAGGGAAGGATACGACCAGCTGCTTTGGTTGCAGGGAAACGGACAAGAAAAGTTTAGGGAGAAGGAACGTGAGAAGGTTCTATTGACGCTTTAAGTTGCATGTGTTTAGGAAAACGAGTTTGGAGGAATCCATCGGAATTATTTTTCACTCACAGCGAAATGGTTTTCCCCAAATTAGATATAGGGCCCTCCTCTCAACACTGACGAAACCGAAACGAGTGGTTTTGCGAGAGAAAAGTAATCTGCCTTTAGCTTCGATCTTTTCTGGATAAAAAGAATGAAATTGAACACCATGCATAACACAAAAAGGGCGGGATTCCTATGATGCAACGAAGAGAGTTGACCCTTACCGGATTTCTAATGAAATAAGGGTGTAAATCCCTTTCTTTTTAACAAGAAAATTACCATTCGGGGGTTTTCAACGCCACAAGGATGAGATTACTATCATTTAACCAAGAAACATGACTCCTAAGGCAATAAAGGCGACGCTAGGTAGTTTTAAGTGTGAAACATGACCTTTAGAAAAAACTTCAGTTTTGCAACAATGAAATCCGTTGGGCGATTTCAATGCAGTACGGATGAGACTACTATCTTTAACCAAGAAATATTATTCTTAACGCAGTAAGGGCGGGATTCCTATGATGCAACGACTAGGGTTGACCCTTATCGGATTTCTGATGCAATAAGGGTGTAAATACCCTTCTTTTAAACAAGAAAATGATCCTTCGAGGCTTTCAACGCCACAAGGATGAGATTACTATCATTTAACCAAGCATTTAACCAAGAAACACGACTCCTAACGCAAAAAAGGCGACGCTACGTAATTTTAAGTACGCAATATGACATTTAGAAAAAACTTCATTGTTGCAACAATTAAATCCGTTTGGGGATTTCAATGTAATAAGGGTGAGATTACTATCTTGTAAAAAATAAACATTATTCTTAACGCAATACGGGCGCAATTCGGGTACTTTAGTACCCGAATTGCGTACCCGAAAAAAAACTTTAGTACCCGAAAAACAAGGCAATGTGACCCTTCGGGTAAAATTTATTGTTGCAACAATGAAAACTCAACGTTATCAACCAAAGATCAACAACAAACACTTACATTTGAGACATTTTCATGTTTTCGACCACTGTCATACAAAAGTTGATAGTTTTACCTATAGTTTTGATGGTTTCTAAGTTATCCAATGTGTATTCTACAGTATCGGTGCCGTTGACAACCGGTGGAGGTTCTTTAGGCAAACTGCCTTGTCTTCTTCGTGCCACTTTGGAGGAAGCCATTCGAGTACAGGAGCAGAGCTAAAAACGCAAGAAATTTTGGATTCTTTTGTGGCGTTCGTCTTTATTAAGGGTCTCAATCATCCCAAATGCTTCCATGCAGGGAATACGAAAGAAGCATTGTTTAGACACATGTTCTTTCTCTCCTTTTCTTTTTGTAAGTATAAAAAACACTTAGGCACAGATAGGATAATTTGAATATCTTTTTACAAGTCTGAAGGGGAGGTTATTTGTTGTGGCAGAAAACGTAACATTTAAGAGATCGATGACGTTTGGTTATGGACGACTGGTCACGCAAACATGGAATTTTAAGCACTAGCTACTTTCACTACCTCCCCGAGTGCCACAGACATCATTGCGCGAGTGTTATACAAATTTTAATAACTCAAACTTGTACTAAGAGTAGTGAATAAATAGCGTTGTGTGTGAAGAGAGAGAAGTGTTGTGTGTTCCAAGCACTGGTGTTCACTCTCAAAGACTCCCCCGGAGCAGAGCCAGAGCTTTGGAGAAGAGAAGCTGCTGGGTGACTATTTGATGTGCCTCATTTACGAGCTGTTTTGCCTAGGGGAGACCAAGGGAAACGTGTGGGGCTCCAATGGAGACCCTTGAGGTCCATTCCGTTTTGCCCCAAGTCCACTGTCCACCCGGTCCACCCCAAGGTTCAATGAAATGCAAATGAGATGCTAAAGCCTTATGTTGAAGCCGCTCTGGAGCAGCACCTTACAGAAGTATCAGGTGGGGTTTTCGGAACTATCCTGGTTCGCTTAGTTCGCAGGTTAAATCTCTTGCTGTTCGCTACTTACAACTCACTTTTGAACATGCAGGTAGGTAACATGCAGCCCTTTCCTTATGGACCACTTTTCCTTATGTTACCACTTTTCGAAGCTGCAAGCTAGTTCCCTGAAAGGACAGGATTGGTCAGACCTTTTGATCAACGCCTTGCTCATGGCGGGAAACATAAAAATGGGCTCAAACATAAATCGATANGAGAACTACCATTTTATTAGAAGCATAGTTTTTGTAATACGCAATCCAATTCTGCAAATATTTGTAAGTAGGGTACTGAAAGAAAATTTGAAAGAATTTGAAAGAAACAGAGAATTTGAAGTCCGAAAACACCGAACGTAATTCTTATACACGTGCATAACCATAATGTGAACAATTTCACTTACACTGTAATGATGAATATTATCACAACTTAGTTTAGATATGGGAAAATAAGCTTTAACCTAGATATATTTTTCCACGGAGAAACACAGAAGGCCAGTAAGTTTGTTAGTTTCATTTTCGTCTACTTTTCTACACTTCTCTTCTCTTCTATCACTTCCTTAAAGCACGAAAAAATTTTAAATTCTTGATAATATACACTTATACTTTCAGTTATTCACATTGTATTCTCAAAACAACACTTATCTATTCTTTAAATGTCATTTCAAACACCAAGTTCTTTAAGCTTGGATTTCACACAACAAAATCAAGCACAGGACAACAGTGCTCAATAGTAAACAAATGCTAATTCTGGAATTGATTTTTTTTCCCATACTATTAGTATTCCCACTTAAACTGTTTATAATCGATTTGTCGGACAAGCGATACCGATCTGTGGATCTGTGTCTTACCCACGCCTTATGTTTTGACTGCCCACAGACTGTTGGGGCGAGAAAGACAAAAATTTGAACTTCAGGGATGTAAATTTGACGTCAGGAATGTTTCTAAGGCTCTACAACCCTTCCCATTGGCAGAGGGAGACGATTGGTAAAAAGACAAAAGCACTTTGTCGTCCAAAAATACTTTGTCGCAACAAAACTATCTTGTCGTTCTTCCTAGACGCGAAATTTGTTCATGTAAGCGGTGTCAGTTTCGTGTTAAAAGGAAACAAATGTATGGAATTATATAGCGTTTTGTCCGGACCGGAATACCATTTTGTGTTAACAGTTTTTTTGTGTTAAGCGGTTTCGTGTTAAACGTTTTTCACTGTATTTTTGGATAATCTAGAATTTTTTTCCCAAAATTTACAGTTTCACTTTTAACCATCATTGGCGGGATCATTTCGTATTTTCCCCATTCCGAGTTTTACGCACACCTTATTTCGGACAGCGCTGCCATCACGACGAGACGGTTTCGAACTGGCAACGTCGTTCCTAGGCGGAGTCTAATTTGATTTTTGGCGACGTTGGTAACTTGACATCACGCAGCAGTTGTGTTTAGCGGTCGTCCTAAAAGTGTAGTAGGCGTTTTTTAAACCAGTAACTGATCCTGATATGTGTTTTGTTGGTAAATAAGGTAATGATACATGATTTATCGCTAACCTGAGGAGCATAAGAAGTACGGAAAGAAGAAAGCAGGGCTAGAAAGGTACATTCAAAAGAGTCAGCTAAGCAGTATAAGGAGAAAAAAAAACAAAGGTTTTTCAGTATACGTTAGCTGGTTTTGTTCTACGTTATCTTAAGTATTACAACCTTGTGCTTATTTATTACTGTATGAAATATTGTAACAATGTAGGCAAACTGTCAAGGGAGAGTAGGCATGCGGATGTTTATCAGGGTTAATTGGAGAATGTCAAGGGTGAGGGTCGGCCTTGCACATTTTGGGGTATACATTGGGATTCAGCTGTACTCTAGTGTCGAAGAAATGGGTAAAAGGGAAACCTCCGTGGGCTAACCCTTGCCCGTGGGGTTAACTAAAGGTTGCTCATTTCGAAGCTGTACGCCTCCTATCCAAAACCAAACCCAAACTTTTAAAAAGTGAATTCCATTTCTGCTATGGGCTGGAGGACACAGAAAATGCCCCACCTCAGAGTAAAGATGCAATTTACTGGCTTTGTCTTTGCTCGTTGACTTTGACTCGAGTTTTTGTCGACAGGTCCCTGTTTGGCGCTCTTTCCTTAATTCGTCGTTTTTCAAGAGTGGACGTAGTAGTACATGTTTCTGGAAATGCAAAACAAGACCTCGGAAACAATGGCTACTGACTATTTACACGAAAATGCCGCCCATTTGAAAGCGTGGGAGAATAACGCTTTCAAGCAAATCAGGAACTTCATTGTCGAAGTCAATGTAATCCTTACTCTCCACGCGTTCCTTTACTAACCTAAATTCTGTATAGGCTGAAAATGATGCCTTTTTTAAAGGGATGTTGGAAGGCGCTAGAACTGCCATGGCTAGCGAACAGATGGTTTTACTCCCGAAAAGTCCAGCTACTGTCCGCAAGCGTATTGCTTTGGACAAGGAGAACCAAATTGAAGAAACCGTGTCACGCAGGCCAGGCAGGAAAGCATCTCAGGTAACTTTCCGCATTCATGAACCAATTCTTCATTTGTTTCGTTACTTAAACAATTTTGTCTTTAGCAAGCCCAACTGAAGATTTCACAGAATGTGATGTATTTTAATAGCAACGCCAAGTTACGACGGCCGTCTGTCGAAGGAAACGCTGCTGAGCTAATAGCTATACCAAAAACGGCAGTCAAACCACCTCGTCGTAGGAAAAAACAATCCCAATCTGATGACCATGCTAAAATCCGCTCCCCAACGTTCCCAGCTCCAGTTCCCAACAAAGAAGCGGTCCCTATGGAGCCAAAACCAGATCTTTCAAATGTCCCCGAAGTTCCCAAAGCCACAAACCCTGGCAAAGGTAAATCTTGGGTTTCTGGTTCGGGCGGTCGCAAATCGTCGTTGCATCCTGAAGAGCCGGTTCTTCCGCTTGAGCTTCCACTCGCAGCGGCAGATGTCTCAGAAGAGAAAACTGAGAAACCTGAAGCAGCCGAGGAAAGTAATGTTGGTATTGTTGCTGCAACGAACCAAGCAGTAGTTCCGAATTTGCCCGCCCCTAAGTTGAGTGGCCGCCCCCGAGCAGCAGTCAAGAAGACTGAAATTCCTGCAGAAGAGAAGGACGAGAAAGCCGGAGAACCGGAAAAGAGCGCCAGTCGAGCCATAACTAAGAAAGTTCGCAAGGGAACGAAGAAGAGCAGCATTATCATTCCTTCAGTGGAAGAAGAATCTGACCAGCTGAAAGAGGAAGAGCCCGCCAAGCGTAAAACTGTCAACAAGACATCGAAAGCCACGCCCAATCCAATTGAAGTGCCCTTGTCACCTGTTCCCAAGAAACGCAAAAGTGAAGATTCCGAGTTTGAGAACCTTCAAACTCCCACCAAAAAGAGCCCTTGGGCTAAAGGCACACCTTGTAAACGCTTCTTGAAGGCTCTGACTCCTAATTCTGGGAAGAATTTTACTTCTAAGCCAGTTTTCAGGTAAATCGTCTGAAATTTTCTTTTGAAATTTTAGTAATCGTAACAATTAATATTCTGCATTTTGGGGGGTTTAAATTCTAGCCCGTTTCGAGCCAAGACGGTCCATGAAAAGGTCCAAGCCTTTGAGAATGCTGCTTCACCCATTTGCAAACCTGACAGTACTACTGGAACAGATCCAAATGCTTCCGCTGTGAAGAAGGGGCGCTTTTTGAGAGCAGTTCTGGAGAAGTTTAATTTTGGAACCAGCAATTTAGGGAAAGCTTACCCGAAAGCTTCAACTCCAGCTCGTGAAACCGAGCCAGAAGTGCAAGAAAGGGGAGAACCGGCCTCCAACGAAGTCGCTGTAGAACCTGAGGTCCGTTCATTTAGGAAATCGTTGCTGTCTCTCCAACGTTCTGTAAGAAAACCACGTCTGAAAATCTTTTGCTTTTCGTGTATACAAAAATCGATTAGGTTAATTTTTCTTTCTAGTATAATTTTCCTAGTAGATCAACGTAAGCTTGCTCTTGTTGTTTAATTTTATTGTATTTTGTTTCATGGATTTATTTTTGTTGTTATTTTATTTCTTTAGGGCCC
>JAGJRO010000337.1:0-219367 GCA_022832285.1 Lepidurus apus apus | reverse complement strand
ACAGCCAATCAGCAGCAAGGACCCCCCTATGCAGTCCTTCCTTTTCGCTGCATTTTGGTGTAACAGACTTCTGACAGGGACCTTACCCCCTTGGGCATGGCAGACATTTTGGCTGAACTCTACGTAGTTTTCTGACAGGAGTTCTAGCCATGTCAACGGTACTGCACATGCGACTTGCCCGTCAGATAGACAGCTGACAGTTGACAGGGTCAGTGTAAAGCAGGCTTAAAGGTAGCTATCAAAGACGGCAACACAGATGCCATCTAGTGGCCGGCTCCGTTAATAGATAGCGTTTGGTTTCGGTTTGCCTAGATTTAAACGATGAAAATAATGGAGAAAGCATTAAACAAAAATCAAAGGCTTTTGGCTTCGATTTGCCTAGATTTAAACGATGAAAATAATGGAGAAAGCATTAAACAAAAATCAAAGGCTTTTGGCTTCGATTTGCCTAGATTTAAACGATGAAAATTACGGGAAAAACATGAAACAAAAACCCGGTTAGCATTACTCTTCCATAATTATGTATACTTTCGATGTCTATGTACAGGGGGATGAATTACGGGGGCAACTTTGCAGGGCAAATCCCAAAATTAGGTGGCAAAATTCCATGACAAAAAATGAATAATGATAATTTCACGGGAGAGTAAAGAAAGTATTAAACGCTTGATTCTGTTGCATTGAGGTAAACGGCCATGTCTGAATTAAACTGATTCTGACCCACGTAAAAAAACTTTTTAAACGCTGAACGACAAAAGGAAACGCAATGAGTCGGTGCTCTGCGCTACTTAAGCCTGCGCAACTTAATTAAGCAGAAAAATGAAAAGTGAGATCCATTTTCGAACGTTAAGAGAATTAGATAGCAAAATTTCCACCCAAGAATAGAAAAAAGAAACGACGAAACAAAAAAAAAGACTGAATGCCGAAGTAAGAACCCAAGTACTTTGAGTCGGTTAGCCGCTGCCAGTTTTTCCTCCCAAATCGCTTTAAATTAAACCTTCTGTTTCACTTTCAATTCCCAAACAATGCCCTAGTTTCAGTCAGCATCCCATTCTGCCTCTTCTGCTTCGTTTTCGAGAGCGATCCAACTGAAACGTGCTTTTAGTCAAACCAGGAACTTTGGCACTGTCGAATGTCTGCATTCTTTTTCGTATGGCAACTAAAAGTAGAATAAATGGCTCTTTTTTTCTGCTCGTACATTGACTAGGGTTGCTTTTCCTTGCAGGGAGGAGAGAACCGCCATCTTCCCAGTCCTCAAAAAACGCTTTCTTCTTTCCCAGTCTTTCATCCTTGAGCACTCGAAGGCACAGGTAACAAAAAGTTCCGTCTTTCACGTATTTCTGTCTTTGCATAAATAAACGTTGGCTTTCTTAAGTAGCTTCTGCACACTTCCTTCCAAAGGGCGCAAATAGTAAAGAATAAGGCACTTTCTTCTTCATCTTCAGGGAACCTTCCCCCCATCGCGAACACAAAATCATTTAAGAAATTAATACTGCGGAACTCCCATTCACATTCTTTCCAACAGTTTTGTCTCCGTGTCATCCTGAGTTTAACGCCGCCTTTTGTCCAAACAACACTCTCTTTTCGCTTCCGACTCACAAAAACGCAAACGGAAAAAGACTTGGCACGTCGAATCTCGGCTCATGTCATGGGGTTCCAACTGTAACAAAATAAAAAAAATCCACCAACGCTCGGCTTTTTAGACGGCTGACATGACAAACTGCGACGTAAGAGCCGAGTTCTCAGCACTGGAAGGTGGGGTTTCTGGCGCCGCAAACCCCAAATCCAAGTATTCCTATTCATAAAAGCCCATTCATTAGTTTCAGGAACTAGAAATACAATATTTCCTTACATCGTCTGACGTCAGAGTTAAAATACGCTCTAAATCTTCCACCAATTCCGTGAACGTAGGACGCTCCGCAGGGTTGTATTGCCAGCAATCGCGCATCAGCAAGTACCTAACAAAGGGGTCGTTATTGCACTGCAAAATAATTCTTTTTTAATTGTAAAAAAATATTCTTTACATTTCCAGCGAGCAAGACAAAGGCTTCTCCATACGATGCCCGTCGCGCAGTAACTGAAACAGCTTCTCAATATTGGGCACTGAAGGATATGGTGTTCCTCCCAACGTCATGATCTCCCATAGCAAGATACCAAAGGACCACCTGTGCCAAAAAATTCCACATGATTAACAAAATTTAACTACGAGAATAAAGATCAATTGCGAAAGAAAGAATGCAAAATGAAATAAAATATAAATAATGAAAAACGAAACCTACACGTCGGACTGGCTGGTGTACATGCGCTGGAACAGGGCTTCAGGTGCCATCCATTTAACTGGCAAACGTCCATCTGTTGTCTTGCGATAATAATCCTGACTATGCAAATCTCGGGCCAACCCAAAATCAGCAATCTTCAAAACATAATCTTCGCTGACCAGTACATTTCGAGCTGCCAAATCCCGATGAATACACTGCGTAGAATACAAAAACATTAAAACCAATGCAATCTAATTCCTTCATGAAAGTAAATCGAAAATTTTCCTTCTTTTTAAAATTTTTCTTTTTAAATTTTCGTCTTTTACCTTCATTGATGCCAGGTACTCCATTCCGCGCGCCACTTGGAAGGAAAAAGAAACCAAATCGCGGTGTGTGACTGGGCGGTGTAAAGGGGACAAGCCCGGACCAGGTACAATGCCCACTGCGGAGCCTAATTGGCCTGCCGGGCCAATCGCGCGTTCATATCCAGACGCTGGGCGATGCAAGCGCAAAAAATCGCGCAAATTGCCATGCGGCGCAAACTCGACGATCACGTACAGCGGCCCATCTTGCGTGCAGCATCCCAGCAGGTTAATAATGTTGATATGCTTGCCAATCATCTTCATCATCTCCATTTCAGACACCAAATCCATCAGTTCCGTATCCGTGTGTCCTTCTGCAAAGACAAAAACCCTCAAATTAAACCCTTTTCCCCCTATAAAAGTACTTTTATAATGCAACAAACCTTTCAGCATCTTCACAGCCACCGTGGTGATGAGGCCAGGCTTCATGATGCCATGAGCTTGGGCTTGAACGACGTGGCCAAACGCTCCTTCGCCTAAAGCAGGGCCCATATCGAGCCCAGCACGCGGAAACTCCCACTGAGCGTCCAAAGGCAGCTCGTACTCGGAGCCGCACGTGCCGGAACCCAATCTCTGCTTCTCAATCTTCACAATCGGCGCCAAAAGCGGCTCGTGCGAGGATCCATTGTTCGGCCGCTCCACAATGACTTTCTTGGTGGACGGCGCAATGACGTGTGCGTTTTCCAAGGCTGAAAACCGATCTTTCTTACCCCTTTAAAAGAGGAAAAACGCAAAAAAGAGACATTAGTCACTCGGAAATCTTACATTTTTAAGATACATTTTTTTAAATATTTAATTTTTCTCCAAGTTACTTGTAATGTCGTCGGCAGTTCCAAGTCGCAACTGTGACCAGTGCTAGCATCACTGAGCTCAGTACACCAGCCAGAATGTAGACCACGGGCGAAACGGGGGGCTTGTAATCAACATCCGGACCACTTTCCGCCGGAGTTGGCCGTGTTTCAAGTACGCTGAGCCATGCAGAGGCGTAGGATGTACCCAAAGTGTTGCCAGCCATACAAGTGTACCAGCCTGCATCTTCCATGGTGACGTTTTCCACTACCAGAATCTGGGGATCCGTCACGTTGAGGTCATCTGACTATAAAGCGCAAAAATATATCGAGAAATTTCGTATTAGTACACGGACATAACACAAGAATTCGGTTCGTGATGCTCCCCAAAGCACGTGCAAGTTTTAAAAAATAATTATTTTCACGCCCCATAAGGGCTTATTGCTTCTTACATGGTCCAAGCTATTGCCATGGCAGCATTAAAACAAGAGAATAAAGGATCATTCGATTAAATCACATAATGCACACATTCTTCAAAACATACAATGCTTTTTATAACCAATCAATACGCATAATTGATTAGTAATTAACCCCTCAATGAAAAATTATGTCAAGTGATTGAACTGACTAAACGCGAAATTAAGATTGAAGTCTTTAAATGACAAAAAAATAAGAAAAATTAAGATCTGAAAGAAACCTAAATAAATTGAAAGTGAAAACCAGATCAAAACGATTCTAGTAAAAATGAAAAAAAAATCAGTTTAGAATCATAAGTTGTACCAATGTGACTTTTGATCGAACTCGAAATCTCAGACTTCAAAATTTTGCGTATTTTTGGTAATCATGCGCAGATTGCGTGCTATTTCTATTAGTTTTCACTTCAGACAACATGGCTGCAAACGCTGGGTTAGTTTGGAATGCAACAATTTGGCGCCATATTCTTTTCGGATGATTCCGGCTGGGGTTGCTGAGTAATGTGGAGGGAGGCATGTTAAAAACCTGAATAATGTTGGTGCAATAAGGTTTGCCCTCTTCATCCGCATAGCTGCCGTTGACTTCGCAATAACGGACCCAAACGACATGTGGAACCAAGTCTGATTCCACATCGCAGCGAAACTCAACCCGCTGACCCAATAGGACCGTTTGGTTCCCTCGCCAGTTGAAGATGAACGGTTTTCGCGCAATAACGCGTTCTTCGCGCAGACAATAAACGAATAAAAACGTCTTATACTTTCCACAGCCATTTTTTACTCATAAGAAAGAGTTTTACTCAACAAAAATCCAAACTAGAACTTAACCAAAAAAAAAAAACGCTAGCCACTCCTCTCGCCTCTGTAACGCACGACTTCTGGACCCGGGGGACAGGGCACAAGGTGCAAGATTCAAATAAGGAAAAAAACCAGGCAATTTGCGGTTGGACTTACCTTCACAAGGTGTGCCAGAGGTTCTCCATTATCGCCCAAGTATGATCCGTTGGCGTGATAATGCTTGTACCACGCGATGAAAGGTTGCAAATCCGAGAAAACTTTGCATTCCAAGCGCACATTGTCGCCCAAGACCACGGTGGTGTTCTTCAGCGAGCTTTCCAGTATGTAAGGCTTGTGTGGATAGCGTTCTTTTTTCCACAACAATCAATGCAGCCAATGCAACACAATGCGGCAGAACAAGAACAATGCACAAAAAATCGAGTTAATAATCAAATGCGACATGCCGGAAGCTTGCATTCAATGATTGCGAGCTTTCTCTATTATCAAGAAGTTCAATTACAACTGAAACAGCTGTTACTTAGGACTATGTATGGGTTAAAACACAAATATTGCCAATTAAAAGAGTTGTAACGATTTTTTTAGCCAATTCCGGAGATTTAAAACCCAAGTTTTGAAACACAATAGCGACTACAGAAAGATAATAAAAATGAATATAAGAAAGCGTTAGTTTAGACAAATGTTGAAAGAAGCGACACGTCACAAACTAGTTAGATAAAGCTGGTAAGGGTATTCAAGCAAAAACGGCAAGTATAATTGGCAAGCGACAAATCACGGAGGAGCTTAAAAGCACCAGATTTGCATAGGTTTGGAGTTCAAGATGCATAAAACATGCTAATAAAGTCACCACCACCTTACCTTCGACAAACACGTGCTTTATTCAACTTTTTTCCAGAGAGCGAGAGAGTAGTAGACCTTTTCCCACATGAAAACAAAGAGAACAAAAGCCTTCCACAAATCTTTCACAAGAACACCTTATACAGCTTAAACTGACACCGAAAAAGATCCTTATTCCTTCAAATTGATTAATATTCATTACTTTATAACACACCTGACTACGACTACGACTTTTCATGGTAAAGGCAACTTGGGTGTTCCAAAAACGAATTTGTTATCTACTGATGGATGGGACCTACGCATTTTCATTATTGTTATTGTCGGGGAAGACGCATTTACTAAGATAACCACGTGACACTACGAAATCGATTTAAGGTCAACGCCACCTACGGAATGTTCGATATACTTGGCTTTCCGTCCCATTTCCCTCCCTTTTTCAATTCGAAGTTCCCGCTTGAACTCCTACTGTCATTGGGAGTTTAAAGAAACGAACGTTAACTATATTGACGGATGGATATACTCATTTTCATTGTTGTTGTGGTCGGGGAAGATGCATTTACTAAGCTAACCACGTGACATTTTGAAATCGAATTAACGTCAACCCTGCTTAGGGAATGTTCGATATACTTGATTTTCCATTCTATTTCCCTCTCCCTTTAAGTTTGAAGTTCCCGCTGCTAATCAGCTGCTAATTTCAGCTGCTAATCAGGGCTTGACTAAACTATTTCCACTATAAAATTGACGGAAAAAATAAATAAACAACTACTTTTCCATCAAAACTCGTAGGATAACTCATAACTAGATAATCCTTTTTGGTGTCAATTTAATTATATTTCAATGAAAAACTACAATGTGAAAGAAAAACTAACTAAAATAGAAGAAAACAGAAAAAAATGGAAATGTCTTTTTACCTTGAACCAGGAGCTTGAAACTAAAGTTGGCGGAGCCATGTACGTTGCTCAGGACGCACGTATAATTGCCAGTATCGTCCGGAATGAGTTCTTCCATAGTCAACGCCCATTTCTGCTTGAGCGCGGATCCCAGGCGTCTCGACACGGGTTGTCCATCTTTGAGCCACGCGATACTCGGTTTGGGGCGTCCCCCGGCCGGACACTTGTACACCATCGTGCTTCCGGCCGGTTTCACCACATTGTACAAATTCTGCATCTTCTTGAGCCGCGTGAAAAGAGGCGGGCCTTCCGGTTCCGCCTCTTCATCTTCTTCACCCCCGCGTCCTTCTTGATCCGGCCACGCCTCCTCGCCTTCGTCCATCGGCAGACTCAGCGCTGGCTCATCGTTTTGCACCAGTGGCTCGGCCAACCCAGCTTCCAAGACCACGACTGTAAAGTTACACCATCGGATATCCACCGACGACGCCGCCTTGGGTCGCAACGCAAACTGGCCCGCATCGGATAACTGCACGCTCTTCAACGTCACCGCATTCCTAGAAAACACATGACTCATTAGCTACTATTTCAGTCAAAACTCTTCTTGCAAACTGCCATTGCAAGTTTGCATCCCAAAATACAAACCCGATTCAATAAACTAATACCCCAAAAGAATTATAAGAAGGTGAAGAAGGAGAAGAGAAGAAGATAAACGAAATAATGCCAATATTTTTTACCGATTCTTGTGATATTTGATGCGAGCATGGTGGCGAGAATTGATTTTCTCGCCCTCGTGCCACCACTCAAGGTACGAAGAGGCAGATTTGACTGGGAACAGAGGTTCTGGACATTGGTACGTAACTTGGCTCTCTTCTGCCGCGTGGACTTCGATCACTCCATCTACGGAAGACAAACAAAACCCAGCAAACGTTAACTTAATTGCGTCAAACATGTCCACCAACTCTTCGCCAGCACATTCTCACGTGTGTCTGTCTGACTTTCCCGCCTCTTGGTATCCCTTTCCCCCTTCCTTTCCTTAAGAAACTTTCAGAAAAAGAAGAAAAATTGCATCACAGCATCCGGTGCGACCTCAGCATCTGCATCTCTTGCTCTCTTAAATCTTTCCTTCCGAGAACATTAAAAAGAGGCCAAATTATTTATAATACGTTCCAATCTCCCTGTGATGCGCCAGACCTTCTTGCTCTGCTTTCCAAGATGAAACTTCTCTCCCCCCCAAAAAAATTGTTTTGGGACGAAAAAATAAACAAAATCCATAAAATATATATATATATATATATATATTTTTTGCAACACAAAGTTTTAAAAAGTTTCCTGGCAGGTTAAGGTTTTCTTCAAAAGTAGAGCGTCTGGCTTCCATCCATCTTGTTACCCGGGGAAGCGAGGAGGGAATTGACGTCTTGGCCCCCACAACCCCCACCCCAACTTCCCAGAGCTATATTCACCCAAGAGAGGAGCTACAGGACGAATACACACACATCTTTGGGTTGGGGACTTATTCTTAACGAATATATATCTTCTTCTTTCCCTCTTATCCTACCCCCCTCTTTTTCCTTCTTTTGCTCGCCTGACTCCAATAAACTTTCGCTTACAAGGAGAGAAAAACCCAAACAGATTGCTGCGTCAGTTGTGTCCACTTCGTCAGTTATAACCTTTGGCGTCAACACAGAGCAATTCAGCCATGTTTGCCCTTCCTTTCGCGAGCCGTTTTTCTCGGAAAATCACACAAAACTCTAAAAGCCCGGACGCGATACTCAAATCCCCGCCCAAAAATAAAATCAAACTTTTTTTTAAATACATAAAAGCTTAAAGTCTTTTAGCCAACATTTAACATTCGTGTTCATTACCTGTAAACAGATTTTTAACTAAAATAATTTAATTTGATTAATTTATTCTAAATAATGCGAAAGAAAACTCCTGAACGCTGTAAACTTGGAATAAAAAGGGGTTTTTAAATTAATAAAAATTAATTTAATCAATTTCACTTGGCTTATCTTATAAAAATAAGTTAATAAATAACATTTTGAATGACACTAACAATTCTTCAAGAGGCAAATCTCTTCAACAATATACAAAATGCAGATTTTTACAGAGATTTAAATCGCATGAAAAAATGTTAAAAAATAATAAATTAAAAATATAACAATAAGGTAAAAATAAGAAATATACAAATATAAAATTCAGCCATTTATAATCAATAAAGTCTGCACTCGCATTTAAAGGAGATTAAAGTAAAAGAATAATTTAAAACCTTGTGGATTTTTTAAAATGGTTGGGAGAGCGTTCGAAAGTCTTAAAACCGAGCCCCTGGTATTAATAAATATCTTTAATAACTCGGGGAAGAATAAAAAGGCGAAAAAAAGTTGCTGGGAGAAGTGAAGTTGTACGGCCATAAAAAAGTAGCCAGAAAATAGAGAAGAGACTAATCATTTAAGATGGCATTGAAAAGAGCGAGACAAGACAGGTGAGTGTCGGCTAAAAAAGGCATTCCTCTGCCATGCTGTCATTGCGACTTTTGGTTGCTGCCAGTCCCCTCCACCATGTCCAGCCAAAGAAGAGAGATAATTCTATAGCGGATCATAACCACGCCCCCTCCTCGAATCCCTCCGATTTTATACATCTCTGACGACCTTTATTTAACGATGACGGTGGACAACTTACCAACCAACACTCCCGCAAGACGACAAGACAAGCATTCCAAGATAACATCCATAAGAAAGAAAACTGCGCGGTTTTCCATCTCCCCCGAAAAAATATTAAAAATTGAATCACAAAAAAAAAAATCGAAAAAATCCACGCAGAAAACTTTCTATTTTTCTCTACTGATGGTCGGACGGGTTGTTAAATAAGAAAAGAAGAATCAATAAAAAATATTGAATTCTTAACTGCTATTAACACGTCTTCGGAGCTCCAATTTCGATACCTCACGACAACAATGCACGCTTTCTCGAGTTTCGGGAACCTTTGACCTTCCATGTATTGCATACTAAATTAGTTTCCACTTCGCTTTGGCACACCAAAACATTTTAACCCCTCCTTTTCAACCCCCGACTCCCAAACTCCCAAACTCCCAAACCCCTTTTCTTAACAGAAATTAAACGAAGGGGGNCCCCCCCCCCCCCCCACCCCTTTACCTGATAAGATCGTGGGCGTGAAATCAGTGGACGCAGAGACACCGAACCTTTGGCAGCACCAGATTGATAAGCAGAGTAGGGTCAGGAGGCGGGGCCAGGAATGACTACTGCTACTTACACCCCATGAAGGGGCGTACTTTGTCTTCAAGCGCATCGTAACGCCCAGCGCTGTGGCTCCAACCTAAGAAGAAATTCAAACCATTTTTATTTCAACTTTCAAATATTAATTTAAAATCAAATTAAATATGAAGTCAAAGATCCGAAGAATCAAAGATCGAAGAATAACGCAATTAAGATCGTTGAAATACTACTTATAAAAAGTTGTCCATAACATTCGAAGAGCTATTTTTTTTAAATAGAGACAATGTGATTTTTCCTTCTCCCAAATTTCCGAGTTTTCTCCAGGAAAACCATTCGACCGAGCCAAACAGCAAAGACGAATTTCCTGAAACTGGTTAAAAACCGTTTTCATGGGTATTCGGTATGGTATATACTTTCCCAAGGCAATAGAGGGTCAAAAAGGCGCCTGTGTTTAATTAGCACGCTCCTTCTTTTTCTCTTCCCCCCAGCCCTTCTTCGATTTGGAACTCTTCAAGTCTTCTGTCTTCTCTTAACCCTTAGCAACCCTTACTTTTTCTCCCTTATTCCACTCATAAAACCCCTCTACACTTTAACAATCCTCCACAAGCCAGAAAGAAAGTGCACCCCAGCTTAACAAGATGCAAATTTGCCCATTTGAATAGAACCAGGCGCCCTGAAGATTGTATACGTTCGTCGCGTCAACAATTAGCTCAATTAGTCAAATCAGACCCAATTTGCCAAAGATGCCCATCAATTTCCATTAAAACAAGACGCAAATCTTATCTTAATCTTCTGTATCGTCTACTTTTCCACCGCTTTCTTAATCTCTCAAATCTCTCAAATCAGTTTACTCCGAATTGCTCTCTCTCACTCATCTTACTATCAAACTCGACTATCATCTTAACTATTATCTTATTATCGACTATTATTCCGATCACCTGCACTAGCCCAATTCCCACAACAATTTTCTCCCCAATCAATACCATCTCTAGTCGCATTAGTTGATCATGGATCTGCACTAACCTACATTTGGGATGCAATGATGTGTTAATTACATTATTGCATCTCAAATTAAAACAAATTACGCACTAGACTAATTAACTCTGATCAAGATCACTCGAAAAACAAAATACAATAGAATAATTCATCCAATTATTGCACACAATTTCTTACTTTATGTAGGCTAATTTTAGGAAATCATTTTAAAAATGCGAAATAATTTTATAAAATTAGCCTGAATTCCCTTAAGTTTTTTCCTTTAAAAGTCCATTGTTTGGGTAGGAAGAAATTTCGTATTTCAAATTTAGGGAGGGAATTTTGGAGCATATTTGCTTAGGGAAACTTAAAAGAGAAGGCAAATATCCCAGTTAAAGGCGTTGGCTAAACCCAAATGTGCACATGGGGGGGACTCTTTTTCCAAGACAAAAAGGACTGTTGTTTGAGAGACTGGACAGACTCTCTCACTCTCCTCCAAACTCAGGCCAAAGGTTGAGCTCGGGTTACAGCGCATTTCCCTATACAAGCCTCCTTTCTTTATTTTTTTTCTTTTTACTTTCCATTTTTTTGCCGATTTCCAGAAGTGACCACACCTCTCGCGTCTCGCTTTACAACCCATCTCCAGCTCTCCCCCCCAATTCTCCAATCTCGATTTCGTTTTCATTTTCCAGTCGGCCAAGTACATGACTTAAAAAAAGCACCCCCTCCTTAACTTCTAAATAGCCTTACAAGAGAGCCCTCTTAACGATTTTTTCTCCCTTGGCCCTTATTTTTTTATTTTTTTCAAACATCTCAAATAAGAAAACCTCACATATAAATGAAAAAAAAGCAAAGGGCATTCATTGTGACCTTAGAAAACTCCCGACTTGGAACTCTCAATCGCCTCCAGCCAGAGATGCGTAATTCAATCTTCACACATGCCCAACAATAGGCTCGATTGTTGGGCCCAGTGTGGGAATGGCTTTTTCGTATCAAGTTTATTTTTTGTTTTTAGAAACCTTTCTTATTTATATTTTGGAAACCGGCCGAATCATGACATCTTTCAACGCCTAATTTTTTTGCTTGCTCATTAAGGGTTTAATTTTTAAGCAGCTTTGACTTTTAGATGTTAACTCCTTCTCTGCCGATGCCAAAACCGCCACTTGGTCAAAGGCTTCCGAAATCTACTCTTTTTTTTTCCATTTATTTTCAGAGCCAAAAAAAATCCAAAATCGCTTAGCAGGCGATATTTGACATGGTAAAAAGAACAGTAAGACTGGTCAGTATTAATTTACATGCTCCTACTATTACAGCGCATACTTTAAACCTGACCTCTGACCTCACCCGCCTCAAATTTTTTTTTAAATTGTAATCTATATGCTTACCTTCTAAAATTTAACGCCAAAAAATTCTTGATTAGTCTTTTCAACACTTGCAATTCCAATGATCCATAGAAATTTGGTATCAAGAACGTTTTTTTAATGGATTTTTTTTTTTAAACACGATTGTCAAGATATGGTCGGTAAACGTAGAATAATAATCCGTACGCTGGGCCGCCTGGCTATATCCATGTCCACGGCTTGTTCATTGTTGGGAGCCGCGCAAAAGGCACACCAAGACCAAGAATCAATTAATTACGTCGCGGTGGAAGTAACAAAGCGCTTTTTGGTTAGGGAAAAACGGCCAAGAAAGTGAGCGGGCCAAACAACACAACACTTTGCTCTTTTGGCTCAATGTTTCGCCGTCGGCCTTGCCTCCTTCTTCTTTTTCCTTGCCCAACCCTCCTTGGGCTTTGCTCTCCAACACAACTTGTAGCGATTTAATCAACCAGAAATCTCGCTAAACTTCTTGAGGAAAAGTGTCTCTGCTTAAAAATGGTGGGTTCAATTGCCCACATACGATATTATGCACCTAGAATGCTCCACTGAAGGCGAGGAAAAACGTTCGAAATAGACACGGCAACACTGAAACTTCCGTGTTGCTGCTCCGCGACACTGATAAGCACACATGTACTAGCAGCGCAAGATGTTGGCCAGAGCAAGGGTGCCACTCAACTGAGCGCAAATGAGCAGCGACCGCCCGGCGAAGCCCGAGCTGGGCGCAGGCTTGTCCCGCCAGATGCGGGTCACTAGGCGGCACGGCCAAAAGCTGGGGCTCAGTTTGGCGCGGGTCGAGTGTCAAGGTGTTGCGTAGCCTCCCCGCACACACGCACCGAGGGTGCAGCGCAGGCCAACCAGCGCTTTTGGGTAACATTTTCTCGGGCTAAATAAAAGCGGAGAGGAACCAAGCCCTCAACCCAGATGAAGCAAGGTGTGTAGCCCGCGGGCAGGAATCTCACGGCATATTATACAACAAACATATACATACACACAGCGAGAGAAGTTCCTTTGCGGAGCACACACACACAATAAAAAAAGAGGAAAAAAAAGAAAAGAAGGTGCCGCAAGAACGAGAAAACCCTGTGGGTCTGTCCCCATCATCTCCTCCTGGGACCAGCCTCCATTAAAACAACAAGAGAAAAGAAGAATAGGATAAAAGACAGGTGACAATGACACGCTATATGCAAAATAAGGACATGGAAACCTGTGCAAAGTAAACTAATGCGGAGCCCCGAGACTGTCCCAACAATGTGAAGAGAGAACCAAACCTTTGGCACATACCAATATGCTTTTCCGTCTCCCTTACAGGGAAAGAGACACCTGCTCACTCATTTGCATAATCATCTTTACCCCATCTGGCCAAGAACAAATACAAATTGGCTAACTTTGCATCCTTATCAATCAAAAACGATAAAAAAGATAAATTGCACAACGAATCCCCAGCGCTGTGCTAAATTGCTTTGACTCGTACGTCAGGTAACCGAATAGGACGAAACTTGGACAAAAACTTACATCAATTCCTTAGATTTCAGCCTTAGGGTCGTAAAGTACACAGAACTCACCCACTTGCATACATGCTTTAAAAACGCTATAAATGAATCCAATGCAAAATGGATAAAAAATGATTTAATCGAATAAAATTATACAATTGACATAACTGAACCAAACGACGAAACTGATCAAATAGTTTAACGAATTAAGTTATTTTTTTAATACAGATTTAACGCATTTTTTATTGTTATTTTAATTACTGACAAGTTTTCTACGGATTTTATGAAAATAAAATAAAAAAGGAAAAATAAAATGAAATGAAAATGCCCGCTTCAATCACTTCAAGCCATCTCAGAAGTTCAAAAAGGCGAAAGTAAAGCCTATTAAGATGACAGAAAGCTGAATAAACCTTTAACTTACGACTTGCATAACACCAAGATCCTAAACGCAATCCACTCTATGCCAGCTTCCATTTACACCTGTCTCATTAGCATATTAGCTTGGATTCTTCTGTTGTATACCAAACGTCTGTCCTTTTGCATCATTCCAACCGTTTCTCAAGCAAAAGCAAGAGCAAAAGTCCTACATCTCCTTCAAACCAAACACACACACCCTATCCTGCCAAAAAATTTGCTTTCGGACTCACCAGGCTCACAAGCACCGTAAACATGAAACGTATCCTACCTTTGGTGAATCCACCGGCCCGTAATCTTCCAAACTCTTACGGAGATAAAGGCTTATCAGTTTTCCCAACTCGTAGAGCGTATTAAATCCCCCCAAAAGCCTTACCACAAACACGCTTATCTCGGAGACTTTATCAGGGGGCAAAACAACACACCACACAGGCACAATACACAAACGTAACACAACGTCAGCCACTTTCTACGCTCGACTACAATTAACTGCCCAATATTCCCACAATTCCCCACCAAAAACTCTCCTGTTTTTTTACCTCTTTCCCTCCTCCCGCTCGCTCACTTGCTCGACGCCCATTGGTTCCCGCCCGGAAGCCGGAAAACGTGGCTTTACCACACTTCTTCACCCCCTACTCCTCATCCCCCCTCCCTGCTTCCTCCCTAAATCAATAATTGCTCCCAAAACGTTCTTTATTTCCCCTTTCTGGCCAGGCGCCAAGGAAAAACGCTTACGAAAAGGGCACTGGACAACAATGAAAACGTCCCAACCCTGAAAAAGTCCCAACAATGAAAATCCTCTCGCTCCATCACGAAAGCCATCATCTCAAGCATCTCTCTTTCCCTTCCAGAAAAGACATCGACAGGACAAACGTCTCTCTTTCCCCCCTCTTTCACGCATTTCCTGTAGCCATCCGAGAACCTTTTCCGTACATATGTGTGTGTACAATTGGCTCACACACATCCATCTATCAACAATGAATGCGCTTTCTTACGGTTACAGGGCGAGCGTATAGTACCAGCCCCAAACCCCTCCCTTCCTCCCTTACATGGGCAACAATGAAAAAGCCCAAGAATGAAAAATAGAAATGAGCCGCCAGGGCCTTTATAACAATCCTTCAACTGCCAACGTTGTCAGTCGTCATCCGAAAACGTAAGAATGTTCACCCTTTTTCTCCCTCCTCCCTCCTCCCTCCCAAATCCAAAGGTTCCAGTGGGCGGAGCCTATTTTTGAACGCATCTGTGTTGCCACACGTGCTACGCACCCTCAAAAAACGAACTAAATTGTGTTTAAACCCCCCAAAAAGGTCTAACCCCCCCTCCCTTGGCAAATGCATTTGTCGCACACAAGCTCAAGCATTGTAAACCAAAATGGAAGGCTTTAAAAAAACAAGCAACGTTTTTTCTTTCCCCTACAAGTTTTAAAACACGTGAAGGGGGGTAAGACGCAAGAAGAAAGAGTTCACAGCTGTTTTCCTTTCCTTTCCTTTTTAGCGAAGTAAAAAAGAAAGAAAATTTTATTTGGGCAAAAATACAGCCAAGACAAGCGAGCCTATTGTCTTGGGGGGTTAGGGGGTAAAAAGCGAGGCTAATTTGACCCCCCCCCCCACGCCCTGTACGAGCCTGACCTGATACGCATTCCAAAAATCTTTGACAATCTTCCGATTTCCCACGTGCAAAAGCAAAAAAAGACGTACACTATGGGACCCATTCAAGATTGTTGGGCGAACCCCCCATATATAAGAAATAAAAGAATGTCTTTTGAGGCCCGGACCGGAAGCAAGACACTTGAGCGTCTTCTGTTCCTTCCGAGGCGCTTTTATACATGTTATACATTGGACTCGGAAACTTTTTCTTCTTTGATTGTCCCGATTGTCAATTTGACCAATTGTCCAGCAGGATTAGATTCAAACACGTGTGCTTTACAACACAGCACCCCTTTTTGAGACATAATTAAGCTAATTTGCATATGCATGTCTAGATAAGCAACGTGGCGGCCAAGAAGCTATAAGATTTGAAAATTCGGAAAATTCCCATGAAATTGCCATTTCCTCTCCGTTTCCCCCGGATTTGACCTTTAACCTCATTTGTCTTTACGCTTATAAATTTTCACCACATGTGGGCCAATTGTCGGCCTGGTCCAACCTGTATCGTTTCCTCTGAACTCGTTTTTAAGAATTTTAATTCTGTCCACATTCCAAAACGCATTCAATAAGCTGCAATTTTCATTTATTTCACTGCTGATTAATTACTCATTACTATTTGATTAATTATTTAATAGTTACTTAACTAATAAGGGAATGTAAGAAAGAATGTCAATAAAGAATCCGACAGCAGGCGCAAGCCTATACGTCGGTTAAAAAATGTGAAAAGTTTATTTAATAAAAATTTAAAAATTACTCGTTTGATTTGATTTTTTAAAGGACATTTTAGTAGGAAATCTCGTCCTGTAGTTTCCTGCACCAGCTTGAAAAGGAAATGGAAAAAAGAAAAAGGTAAACGCGGACAAGATAAACAAATTAGACACTTAAAACACGCTATTAACCATTACACCGTGCATGATTGATTCAAGCCAGATCGGATCTGCCAGTTTTCCCCTCTCACTCTGCTCTTATACAATTTCCCACTTCCCTTTCTTTCCACACCATGCTCCTTGTATACTGTGTCTATATATTATTTTAATTTGTTTTTTGCTTTACTTGAGTTTCGTAATTCTCCCTCATCCTAAACACATTTCAACATGGCAAAATAAAAGTTTTATCGTGTTTATAAATCTCTTCTTGGGGGCCTGACGCTCAAGTCGTGTCGTGAATCGACCTTCTAATTAAATTTTTTTAAAAAATGTTGGGAGCCGTTTTCAATAGAATATTCTATGAAAGCTCGACAAACTATAAAAAAATAAATAAAAAAAGGCGGTTTGGGTTCGGTATACTGCAGCTCACACAGACACAGAGAGCGTTTGTGTACCCTTTAGGTAAGATGGGTTCTAATAAATCTTGCAGCTCAGAAAGTCCGCCTTTTTACACAGAAAACGGCATTAAATCAACATCATCTTATCAGCAAGACCCACAGAAAAACATTCACCACAAAGAGTGGGGGACATTTCCATGTTGACATTCGGACGCCATTTTGCTTTTATATAAAGATATTTGAAATACTGCATATACTCGCAGAAACGAAAGAAGAATTTTGACAGCTTTACATCATTTTCAGGAAAATCCTTAAATGACGTCCTTTTCTTAGAATTTCTAATTAACTCACAAATACAATGATACGCTCTTACAGTTTCACGCGGTTCGTACTTGAACTAATTCTGAACACATTTAAGCACATGAACTACACTTACAGATAATTAACTAAGTAAATTTCCAATATTTTTATATTTTTCTAATTTTAATACTAATCAAATAGGTCAATAAATGAAGTACTAGGATGGAAAGCAGAAGTAGTTACACTATTATTTTGACTAAATGTTTAAATTAAATTATAAAAAAATTCTGGGAACTTAATTGGAATTTAATTTAATTTAACCCAGCGTTTCAACCAAGCTGCCCACTTTCCCTTTAAATCTGTACCTGGAGGCAGTCAAGTACTACCTTCTGCAAGATAAGTACGTTAAAAGTCCAAAGAAAAAGTACGATTTCCATGCCCGTTTCCGTTGGCGTTGCTCTTCTTCAGAACCGATATTCGAGATGCTCTCGTTCTTCTCTTCTTCTCCTCCTTGAGGGGTGCTTGGCTTGTCCGTGGTAATCAGACCTACCATTTCATTTCCCACCCCCTGTTCGAAGCCATTTCGTCTTCTTTTTTCAGAGGGGGCAAGCCATCGTATACCAAAGGGCGGTGGTTGTCAGTCAAGAACAACCGAAGACCCCCCTCTTCCCTTCCTTCAAGGTACGAAGGGGGGTCAAGCCATACTCTTTCCACAGCATCTTTGGCGAAGATGCTGAGCAGATGAGCGGAACACGAGGCCTGAAATGGCCATCATGGTCGTTACACAGGAAATCCGAAACACATTTTCGGGTTTCTCGGGTCAAATAGGAAGCTTTCGTGCAGGGAGTTCCAGAAAGGCGAAGGAAGATGGGGAAAAAAGATGCTAATGACGTCACACACTTCCGATTCGGTTTGAAAAGGGGCAAAAAAATGTGTAGGGGTGGGGGAGGGGCTCGTGCTAAGTTCTACAGGCACTGAAAACATTCGCCAATTCCTAACATGTGTTCCCGCTTGGCATATCGCTAAATGCGCCATTGTTCTCAGCTGTCACGAGACAACAACAGAACACAGAAAAGGCTGACTCTCTTTTCTCTTTTATCGCGTTCTTTTTCCGCTCTGTAAGCAACAAGTCAAGGATACAAGGCGAAAGGCATTCTTATGTATACTCCGGCTCGGTCCTTAACAATGCATTGTCGTTAGCAGATGTAGACGACAACGGCCGTTTTCACTTGAAAGCTTGACTGGAAAGTCTTTTCGAGCCAGATTTCGCTCGTTAGCCATCATGCTCGTGACATTCGACGTTTTGGTACAAGCCCTAATCCTCTAATGCACTCAACTTAACGCAAATTGCTTTAACGAGGTGTTAATTTTCTGGATGTTCAAGTCGCATATCACTTATGGAATATTTGTCCAATTCGTCCAATTCGCTCTTATTCGTTCCCCGTCCTCGCTAACCGCTAGTCGGTCGTTGCGCTCTTGTTCTTGTGTTTATCTTAATAGGTTGGATCTTCTCCAAGCACCCGTCGAAAGTACGTCAAAGTCACAATATGTTTGTTTCAGATAATACAGGCTTTTTTGTGTGATTTCAAATCAGGTGATTTGGAACCAGGTTATCGTGGGAGTCGCCTTACAATTCATCTTTGGACTCATTATCTTGAGATGGGAGGTGGGCAAGGAGATACAAACACAAGAGCGTATAGTACCAGCCCCAAACCCCTCCCTTCCTCCCTTACATGGGCAACAATGAAAAAGCCCAAGAATGAAAAATAGAAATGAGCCGCCAGGGCCTTTATAACAATCCTTCAACTGCCAACGTTGTCAGTCGTCATCCGAAAACGTAAGAATGTTCACCCTTTTTCTCCCTCCTCCCTCCTCCCTCCCAAATCCAAAGGTTCCAGTGGGCGGAGCCTATTTTTGAACGCATCTGTGTTGCCACACGTGCTACGCACCCTCAAAAAACGAACTAAATTGTGTTTAAACCCCCCAAAAAGGTCTAACCCCCCCTCCCTTGGCAAATGCATTTGTCGCACACAAGCTCAAGCATTGTAAACCACAATGATTCCCATGATTTTTGCTACTAACAAGAACGAATTCAAGTCCTATAACCTAGCCCTCAACCAGGAAATTGCACTGTTGCCCAAGAATGAATGTCCCCGTCTGGTAAGCGAGCCTGCAGACCCAAGCAGGCGCTCTTATTCGTTCCCCGTCCTCGCTAACCGCTAGTCGGCGGTCCGTTCCTAAGCTCGCAAATTTTTATTGTTGTACCGCGGCACAACGAAATATAGTCTTTAATTCAATTAAAAATAACTAAAATCACTTGGAAAAATTGAGCTAAACAAGAGAAATGAATGAATTGGTCCATTTCATTGTGGAAATAATTGAATTTGTGTGACTGCACAGTAGACTTTCGTTTCAGGTTTCAGGCTTCGTTCCAATTATTCAAGGCAAGGGAAAATAGTAATTTGGGCCACTTTTTCGTTCATACCCAAACAGTTTCTTCCGTAGTTTATGGCAGCAATTGACCTTTTTTGTCTGTTTCGGGTAATTTATGCCTAATTAAGGTGAGACCGGGTTAGTTTTTGCAAGAAATGAACGTGTTTGAGAGGTTGTTAGGAGGGGAAAATTTGCACCCAAAATGTCCTTACATGAATGACATACACATTTTCGGGACTTGCTTTTGGGAGACGTCGCAGTCGCCAACGGTAAAGCTCGTGGGCCTTTAGTCGTTCATCATGGGTCGAAATGAGGCATGGAGGGCATAAGTACAAGTTCCTGTTCAGGTTGCGTTCCTCTGATTGACAACTTTTCGCTTCCCATATTCTTGCCACCCTATCTTTGGGGGCAAAGTTTGAGAAAAGTTAGGAGCGGCAGAAAAAGGGGTTTTTCGATATTCTAAGGCATAATTCTAGCCCATGTTGACGTCGGGTTCGAAAGAGGAGCTTTCTGGCTTGCAAGACATGTCATAAAAGATTGGGTGTGAACGCAAGCAGCCCAGACTTGAACATAAAGTATGCCTAAATGCCTTTCCTTGTCAGATCTTATTTTTTTAGCCCCTGATCTCTACCTTTCAAACTAGGAATCTATTTTGTACCTCCCTCCCCCAAAATATAGGAAGAATAACACAAAAGAAATGGCTTGGAAATCCTGTTTTAACATTATGAATACCCCGCTAATTAATCTTTGCATATCCCGTTTCAGCTTTTTGAATCCATCAAACTTGTAAATTCTGTCCAATCTTTTACTTTAAATCTATTAAACTATTAAAATCTCTCTAAATTAAAGGGAAAATAAAAAAAATGAGCTAATTTGGATGAAAGCATCCAAATCGATTTCACCATCGAGAAATTGCAACAAAATTGTGTAAAAAAATTAAAAACCTCTAACTCAATTATATGTAATTATTATCTATATACGCGATGTTATTGATATTTGCTTAAATGTCTTTTATTTTTTTAAAATAATTAACCCGAGTAAAAAAACTGGTAAATTTGGTTAAATTCGCTGTTTTTTGTAGTAAAAGTCCGTTTGGAGACGTTAAAAAAGGGAAAATCAGGTAACTTTTTTAACGTTCCTAGCGATCCAAGCGTTTCGGGGACGAAATGGCCCTTTACTGATAAGGAAGACTACAGAATGTTGAGCCGGGAGAATGGAATTTCCAACGTCAGAGGAACGTTTTTCGCCCCTGCATCCCTCTGGGGAAAAGAAGACGAGACGCTGGGGATGCACATGGGGTTGTCAATTATGCTTGTTTCATTTTAGTTTCTTAAACCCCCTTCGCCTGCACGTTACCTGTCAACATCGCACGTGTTCTTAAGGGGTTTAAGCTTTCGTACTGTTCCTAGTAAATTTTAATCAAGCCAGTTGGCTGAATTCTCTCCGAATCCTGTGCCCATGTAAGGGGAGGAATTTTTGAGGACATAAAAACACACACACACATAGTTTAAGAGGACATGGTTGGTGTGGAAGGGCCTCACGGATGCTGCAATATGTATATTCTTTTTCATATATTCGTTTTGGGACGATCTTGGGCGGAGAAAACTTGGGAAAAGAGCGCAAGAGCAGATAGGAGCTGCGAGGGACTTTAAGAGAAGAGAGCGCGAGACTTGGGTGCCCTAATTTGCATAAGGACACGGTGGTTTGCATGCAGACTGCATACCAACTAAGTTTGGTTTCGCGAGAAACGGTTTCCACGTAGATCCTCTACATAACCTGGACTGGGACTGGTCCGCTGCCTTGCTTCTAAACAGAAAATCATATCCTTTTGAAAAAACAAAAACAAAAAAGAAATAATAAAAAAGGAAAAAAATCTGAAAAAAATATGGGAGGCTAAAGGAAAAGCTGGCCATGGAGTGTGTGTGAGAGAGAGAAAGACCGAAAGAGAGAGACAAGTATGCAATAAGGAGGTGGGCAATGGGCAGTGTTGGAAGATGTAATGGTTGAGGTGGCCTTGGCAGACCACCCATGGCGCCAGGGCAAGGTGGGGAGAGGAGAGAAAACGTGCTGTTTGGCATACATAATGAGGTAAAGGTGCACAAGTCGGCGCCCGGGAAAAAGAAATGCAACAGGGTCGTTCTCCGGTCTGTTCCACCTGATGGGTGCTACAGCTATTTTTTTTTTCTAAAGAAGAATTTTCGAGAGTCAAGTGTGCAACTTGTCTTCTCCCTTCAATCCCCGCACTTTGTAGTTATATAGTTGTTGTTTTGTCCCCTTGAAACCGCTAATGAAAATTACCTCGGTGTAGCTTCTAATTCAAAAATTACTTAATTTGCTGCGTGAGTTAAATTGTTGTGCTAATATCATTAGAATAAAACGTGACTGCTTGCACTATTTAATAAGCGTATAATTATGTAAGCGTATTATATTATAATATGAATGTTATATTTTTAATATTAAGCGTATAATTATGCTTGCACACTTAATTACCTCGGTGAATTTTTATTAAATATTAGTTATGAATTTTATTTACAAATTAAGATCGAATTATAAATATCAAATTAAATAATACAATACGTATTCATTAACTAACAAATTAAGATCACTAATCCCACATATGGCTTTATTAATAAAACTTCTCGATAGTTCTTTTAAATATTGTAAGGATTTTAAGGATGATTTCCTTAGCTAATCCGGCGCGTTTTTAATTAATAAGAATTAGCATAGCACTAGCGTATATTCTGAATAATTTGTGAATATTAATTTACTTCTGCCATAAAAAAGGTACTTTTTAGCTGGGATTGAGTATAGAGAAGCACTCAGGTGCACCACAGGTGAGGTTTTATCATCACACATGGAGGGAATACCTCGTGAGATTCATTAGGAATTAATGAGAGGATTACAGCACTGGGAGGTAAGGGAAGGTAGATGGGAAATCGTGACTTGGCCTGTCCAAAAGACAAAAACAAAACCAAAAACCTTTTCATAAAAATTGTTATACAAATTTATTATTTTTCGCGCAGTCGGAGGTCGGGAAGTTGAGTTTTGCTCGCATTCTCCCCAACGCCGCCATTTTCTTTTCTTTTTCTCTCTTTCTTTTCTTGATTTCAATTTTCTTTTCTATTTTTTTTTTGGTTTGGTTTAGAAAGTTATAGGTATTCAGCACAACCACCAGAAGCTAGAAGGCCATTTGCGTGTATGATTGCGAGTCGCTGGATGTTTGGGTGCCCCGGAGCCCCCCTTTCTCTCTGCCGGTCCATAACTGGGATGCTTTTTGTCTTCCTCTGTATTAGTTTTTACCAGCTTTGGTGGGGTTCTTTTTTACGCTCTTCCTCTATGTGTTTTTATCTGCCCGAGTCGGAGAATGCGTTTTCGTCCATGGTGGTAGTGGCTGTGGCCCAGCATTCTAATGGGGTTTTATGCAAATGAGGCTGCCGGTGCACCATACCAACCCAAAACACATAAGGTATTAGGAAGGGCGAACGCGAAGGCCGTTGTAGATTACGTTTTCAGAAAGATTTGCACTAAAAGGAAGATTTTCTTTCCTTCGTCATTTCGGGGGTCGAAATGACGGCGCCAGAATGTTATATATACATACTGTAAACCCGGACCCACCCCAACCCCTCTTTCTGTCTCAACAATGGCCTTAAGTTTCCGAGACGAAACCTTTCGGATGGCGTGTTGTGTGGGAACCGAACGTTTTTCGGTAATCGCTCCCTCATATTTCAAAATGCGGGGAATTTGGATAGATTCTACTTTTGTTTTTTAAGCTGAGCTCCAACAGTCTCAATTGAGACACTTTTTGCCACATCTTTAACACCTCGATGGGAAAAGAAGGCGTTGGACGCTGCATATAGGGTAATTTGACTATTTAAGGGCGGTAACGGAACTGAATACGAAACCGAGACTATTGTGTAAGGAGAAATCAATGTGGAATCAGGAGGGATCTAAAGCACAATAGAATCCCAAGGATAGAAGAGAAAAAGACGAAAAAAATTAACGTTTTTGCTTTTGGGTGCCCTTTCCTGGCCCTCAACCCGGCTACCGAGCGAAGGAATAACAACCCGGAGTAAGCCTCACAAGTCCGGCTTCAGAGCTCAATTCGTTCGATCTAATGCTAGTGAGTTGCTGGCAAAGACAAGCCGGGGTAACCCTATCAAGTCTGGCTTAGAACCCGAATTCGTTCGACGTAATGCTCCCTTTACGCCACTAGTTTTGGCGCCTGCTGGCAAAGGCAAGCCGCAGTAACGCTACGAGTCCGGCTTAGCACACTATTCTGTTCAATTGCACTGTTGAATTTTTCACTATTGCGTTTTTACGCCTATTGACAAGGAGGCCGCAGTAACGCTACGAGTCCGACTTTGAACACAGAGCTGTTTAACTTCACTTCGGAATGATTCATTATTGCGTTTTAGCGCCTATTGACGAGGCAGGCCGGAGTAGTGCTACGAGCCCCGACTTAGGAGCAAGAAGTCGTCCGTTTTATTTCTCGTGTTGTTTTGCGCCTATTCGCCCAGTGCAGTCCGAAGTATCGGGACGAGTCCCCGCCTGACCTTTCATGAAACGTCCGTATTTACACCTTCTGAGATAATTACAGCAATTAAGCTTTTATAAACATTAAAGAATGGTGAGTAAAAGTAGCCTTTACATATTTTGAGCTTTTATATCAAATTTCGCGCAAAAACAACACGTTTTATAGAAAAAGCCCGGTAAGATTGGGGGGGGGGGCGCTTGGAAAGTAAACGAATTGGAGGGATAATGGATTGTTGATGTTTAGAGAAGCGAAGGCTAACAGTGGTGAAATTCAGTCCTGGAAGTTGCTATCGCCAAGTTGGGAGGCAAGTTTATATACAAAACACACATGGGGTGAGGGAAGCTGTGTTGCTCTCTTGTCTCATCTCTGTCCCTCTGATCCCCCCTCCCCCCCGCGTAAAAGATGCCTTTTTGCGTTGGAAAACACCACCACCAACCGTTGGAGGCTCCCAGCCAACACACACATACACACAGACACCCAAAAGGGACCTATTTACACTCGCAAAGTCCGCCCCCCTTCCTTACCCCCATTTTATACAAACATGAGCTTTATGCAAAAACTCGTCTCACATTTCTCAAAGGAACCTTTTATAGAACGATGCTCTGACCTTATAGACTTTGGGACCGTGACGTTAACCTTTGACCTTCTGACCCGTTCTCTTCAATTCTTGAATATCATAAATAGCGAAAAAAGATCCAACAAAGACGATTCCGACGACACTGCCAACTGTCGTATAAATTCCTCCACACTTTACCAGCTTTTTAATTGAAGGCGGTGAATGCCGCCCGCCTAAAATAAAAACAGAAAAGACAAGCAGAAGAACTTGCTTTGGTTTAAACGGTTTATTTTCAGACGCGCGGTTTTCCAGACGTTTAAAACTTTGCGAGATGGTCACGCATTCTGCTTGCGTAGTGACGCGTACTTTAACGTGCGTTTCCCAGCAGTTTCATTAATGAGAAATAACTCCCGAGTTTGCGGAAGCTTCCCACCAATCCAATCATCCGAAAATCCCACTCTAAGCCTTCCTGAACCCTCTTCAGCTATAAAATATTGACTATTTAATTCGATAAAATTAATAAATATTGACTACTATATTAAATAGCAAGTTATTATATTTAACAAACAATTCCTTTACTTTAATCGAATATATTCTTCGAATTTTTCCCGATTTCTCTAGAATTTTCTAGAGAAAAACGTTTAAAAAAGCTTACTACAATATCAATTTAAGGATAATGGGAAACTAAGATATTATTTAATAACAGTTCTAATAATAACAGTAATAATAACAGCAGTTCCAAGTTCACAATCTTTAAATTCTTATTGATTTTCTAGGAAGACATAGCCCTCAAATACCTCTTTGGAAACCTAAACACTTGAGCATTTCGCTTAAAGTTCTTGAAATTCTCTCTTATTCTTTCTACTCCCTCCTTTCCCCTATTATCCATAATTCTTTTCTATTCTTCTTCCTTATTCTCCTGTTTATTATTATTAAAATTCGTTTTTGTCGTTATTATTAAAAATTCCCAAGTTTTTCTTCTTCTTATTCAATTGTGTGTCTATATACAAATTTCTCTTGAATTTAATGCAGTTACGAGTCTTTTTGGTGGTTGAATCGTGCATCCAAGCAGTTTCCGGGGAAGGAAGCTGGGGAAGAGCAGGATGCACAACATCCTTTTCAGAGAAAAAGTTGATGAGGAAATCGCTCATTTGGGTGATGCGAGAGATCTGTCTGAGGCCCCAGAGTTTCGGGGGGAGTTGAAGAGAAAACCTGAGCAAGACAGCAGACATCAAGTCTCAGCTAACGGACTAAAAATATACTTTGGGTGCTGGCAGACTCTCTGCCAGGACACACATACACACCCTCCCGCAGCATCTTTTCGCCTCTCACCTCAGCGAGTATATCCGACTTTTCTCGCAAAGCAACTCGGAAACTGCGTCTACTGCGTCGTGGTTTCCTTTCCCCGTGTTACAAGACTCCCCCCCCCCCCATGCTAAAAGTCGCAGTGTAAAGGTCGAACGGCCTTTTCTGTCTTTGACATGTTTGCATGGATGAATACATGGTAGGAATTGTCTGCCTAGAACATTGGGAAATTTCAACTATTCCAAGTCAACA
This sequence comes from Lepidurus apus apus, assembly GCA_022832285.1. Taxonomy (NCBI): domain Eukaryota; kingdom Metazoa; phylum Arthropoda; class Branchiopoda; order Notostraca; family Triopsidae; genus Lepidurus; species Lepidurus apus. The sequence continues at coordinate 193,192 of JAGJRO010000337.1, read as the reverse complement.
AGTCCTCTTCCGTACTAGATACGAAAAGGGATATTTTTTTGTGAATAAATTCAAGTCCTACGTAACCCGCAACAGGAATATTCATTATTGGGCAACAATGAAATTTTCCCCGCTGGTAAGCTAACCTCGCTAACCGCGGATACGGCCCCCGTCCTCGATATTCCATCAAGTTCGCAAAATTTCTTTGTTGTACTACATTTGCACAACGAAAAATATAGGCTCTTTTTTTATTAAAAAGTACTAGTGTTTCCTACCGTTTTCCCCGGCCAGCCGAATTTTGGACTGTCCAAGACCTGTTCAATTTTTCTTTTTGGGGAAAAAAAATCCCTTTTTAAGCGATTCCGTCTGGATTGAAGCCATGCGGCAAGACGTTCGATAAAAATAAAAATGGAGAAGATATATCTGGTCAATCTTTAGGATAGCGAAGATTGGACTTGGCAGTTTTAACAAAAATTTAAAAAAATATTAGAAAATAAAAAACAAAAATGGAAAAGACGACTTAAGAAAAATAAGAAAATAAAGATCGGGTTTCGTAGACATATGGGCAATTGATAGAAAACAGCATCCTGCCTTGTTAGGTTTGTAACTTAATCAAAGTTCAAAACTCTGACCCCAGATTTTGTGTCCTGGTGGTTTAATTCCGGCATCCCGGAATAATATACCAAGAAATAACATTCAATAAGCAAGAAAAAGGAAAGGAAAATAGAAAAAGCCGTGTTTACCTTGACATCCTAAGCCATCTATGGGGCGCCAGGGGTAATAAATGGAACGTTTAGAGGAGCGAGGGCACGGAAATATCCAAATTAGGTAAAATGGAAGCGAAGAGGCACTTGTACCAGTTGCGCACATTCACTCCAAGTTTTATAAGCACACCAACAGCAAACAAAGAGGGAATGAACTTAAGTGAACGAGCCAAACACTTGCTGAACGAGGTTTGGTCGGCGGATAAAAGACGTTATTCTAAAGCGAACACAAGATGTCATTTTGAGGTTAAAAACACCGGTTAGATTGCACTGAAAATTACGAATGGGCATATTTGAAACGCCGCTGTCCCTTTAATAAATTAATTCAAGTAGAAACTCGCATGGAATTGAGCTAAAACGAGTCAAAATACGGGAGCAAACACGCAGCACGTCACACCTGCAAAACAACTGCCGCTACGCTCCGCCTGCCCGCGCTGCCATTGGCTCAGGCCGCGCGCGTGGCGCCAAATTTCAATTCCCAAGGCGCCAAAGTACCCCTAAGAACAGGGAAAATAACCGTTACTAAAAATGGGCCACCAAAAATTGTTTAGACGCGGTTATAGCATATTATTTTTTTCACGGCTTGAGGAGATTGGACTCTTCTTGTAAATGGACCAAGTAAATTACACGGACAGACTAGCATCGCTACATTATTTTTCAAGGGCAGTGTAGATACAATCTGGGAAAAAATACGCTAACAAACCGAACTCAAAATGAAGTGTCAAGTCAACCTGATTTCACGTTGCCCAATTTTGCGTGTTCGCCAGGTACTACATTATGCCACAACCATATTATGCTACCGCTAAGTTCACAATATATGAAAATTTACTTTAAAAGAAAAAGGGGAAAATCTCTTCTAAAACCTGTTTGATCTAAAAAAAAGAAAAAGAAACCAAAACAAGGAGCAAATCTCAGTTCAATAAGTAAAGCTTTTTCTGAACAATAAAAATCATTTCTTTTTCTCACCACCACGAGCAAATAACTTGACAAAATAAATCTAAGTAAACTGACCAACGTAAATTAAAAACAGTTCGCTTCCGTTTGGTTTTTCGCGAAGTCTCATTGGGTGTTTTGTTTTTTTCTAGAGTTTGCTGCTGTGTAACAAATGAGTTCGGTCGCTGGGACTCGCACAGCTACTGCCACTACGCTCAAAGCCGTTGCCCAGCTCTTTGGGCGAGTCGGCCGGCGCGCTGGGCTCAGCCGATCCCACCGGAGGGGGCGGAGCTTGTTGTTGTTCTTTCGCTTGCTGTTCGATGGCAGATTTGAGCTTCTCTACGTACAAACCCCCGTCACTGGCATCACTGTCGAGATTCTCGCTCACTTGATGCTCCTTGGTGACGTTCAGGCCGTATAAATACGGGGAGAGCACCGTGACGTCCACGTGTTTGCCGTCGTTTCGTTCCATGATCAGCAAAGGTGGCAGTTTGGCATCGTTCGCGGGACTGCTTTCCGTGAGCGACACCCGGGAAGCAGGCGGCAATGACGTAGTCAGACTCTCTTTCCGTTTCTTTTTCAGTTTTTTCGAGGAACTTTTCTGTGGACTTGACGCGTCGGTCGTCCCAAACGCCAAAAGCGACTTCTGACTGCCAGGCGTGGAGGGCAAGGACTGAGTCAAGCTCCGCCTACTATGCCTGTCCGAATTGGAGCGCTGCATCATCGCAGGCATGTTCCCTGAGCTCTATCCATACGAAAATAGTAAAAAAATAAACAAATTAAAAATCAATTTTTGTTAAGATTAAGAATTTGTTACTGCGGTATAGTTGACAGGCTGTCCGTTGCCCACCAGGAACAGGGGACGACCGAAATCCATGGGAGAGCCCAGTAAATCATCATCCTGACTTGCAGTCAATGCCTAAATTTCATAATTAACAAACATTAAAATAAATCATAACAATAATAATAACAAATAATAGTAATATTAAGAAGAACGATAAGAAGGATTTACTTTATCCAATTCGCGATCGAAATCGGATTTAGCTTGAGGATCCTGATCTCCTCGAGCAGCTCGTTCGAGGAGCGTGGCGCGGCGAGCAGCGCGGTACAAAGATCGTTTAATGCGTAAAAACACGCAATCCGTTACTGCTTGAACTGTATAATCGGGTATGAACGGAGGTGACGTCTGCACTGCAGGCACTGCAACCATGTTCAAATTGTTGGCTCTCGATTCGCCTAAGATGGATTGCAAGCTAACGCCTTTACACAGCTGTACAGAAGACGGAGATTCTCCTAAAGAATCAAAGAAAAAAACGTCAAATATATATTTTTAAAAATCTCGAGAAGAAAAGTGCAAATTTACCTAACGCTAAACAGGAGATAAGGACCTGGAGGCCGAAATGCGTGAAAGGCCCGCTTTCAAACGTCAAATTCTCTTTGCCAACCGTAACTTGGACGCGTCCTTCCAAGATCAATATAAAGTAATCTGATGGTTTTCCCTTTTAAAAAAATAAAATAAAGAAAAAATCCGTCAGGTTCGTTTAACTAGGGAAGTAAGGTACTTGAGTGTAGAGAATCGTTGTAGGGTCAGCCTTGGCTCTCTCCTTGTTCTTAACTTTGATATGGCGTGCCACACTCTGCTCCAGCATCCGTCTGAGCACCGATTCGCTTATGAATTCCGGCTTGAAAGTCTCCACAGCTGCCAAAATGCATAAACAAAACCCATTTAAATTAAGGAAAAGATAAAAATAAATTAAAAGAAAAAGCCAAGAAAATGAACACCCAAATTCGAAAAATAGAGGTATTGTTTACCTGTACTCAAGTATTGGAACGCGGCTAAGGACAATTGGGGTGAGATTACAAACAATTGTTCTTTCCGGTGGGCGAACGCTGAGAAATCTTGCTTGAGTTTCACTTTCTCTCGCTTTCGTTTCGTACGATTATCCACTAAAATGAGAAAAAAGCATTAGTTCTGTCCCGATTTTGTTAAAAATAATTCAAAATAAATAAATAGAAAAAATAAAAAAGTCAAAATTAATTTACTCCAAACGTCAGTTTCATCCACAATCTCAGCTTGAATGAGTTCCTCAATGACATCTTCCAGAGTGACCAGTCCCACAGTTTCATAAAACGGATCTCCTTCGCCCTCGCAATTGACGCGTTGAACAATGGCCATGTGACCCTTATGTCCTTCTTTGAACTCTTTGAACATGACATCTAGCGTGGTATCCTCGAAGATGAAATTGCATTGATTTTGGTAAAACTGGCACAAGGTTTTCAATGGCGTGCAGTCGTCAGGGTCCACGAACGCCAAATCTTTAATAAACAACAGGGCGATGATATTGGATCGTTCTCCCTCATAGACTGGGATTCGCGAATATCCTAAATATCCCAACAGACAAAAAACCACAGTCAATGTATAATTTCGCCATTTTTTTGGTTTTGTTTTACCCTGCTTCATCATTTCGGAAACGGTTTCGAAATCTAGGACAGCATCAATGGAGAGCATAAACGTGTCTTCTAAACGCGTCATCACATCCCCGACCGTTTTCTTGCGTAACTCCAATGCGCCGGCAATAATATTGACTTCGTCACGTTCCAAATCGTGATACTCATTGGTCACCTAAATAAACAAAAACACTTTAGTTCCCCCTCTTTGGCTCCGCACGCCCCCCAGCAACGGTTCCAATTTGGGTACCTTAATCAATTCTTTGAGACGTTCCCTATTGTAGTACGCTCCAATTTCTTCGCCCAAGATGCGATCCAGAATCAGCGAAATGGGATAAGACAAAGGGATCGTGACAAGCATAAAGAATTTCGTGATGAGCACTGTATGGGCTCCAATAGCCAAGCCGAAACGCGAGCAAATCGCCTAGGAACAATCAAAATCATGATTATTAACAGTGCGAGATAGGAATAAACCCCTCTAACCAAAATTCAATCTCTTACATTTTTCAAAATAATTAAATACACAATTTTGTTTTCTTTAAGACTCCCGTATACCTTCGGAACAACTTTTCGCTAAAACCAGCATATTTAACGAAAAAACTCTTAACGATTCTCACCAACGAATGTTTCTTGCACATTACTACAACATCAGCGTCATCTGTGAATATTTCGTACCAGTAAGCTTGGGTATATGGGAGTCTTAAGGGGGAAAAAATGCACTATTGCTCATTGTGCTCGTGTTTGTTTCTTACTGTGTAGTAAGTAGGGACCTGGTAGAGCCCGAGTACAAAGACGCAATAATGAATTTTGCATGATACCGTTCGCCTACGGTTCCCGTCTACCTTAGCTCGGTATAGACGGTTAGCATGGGGAATTTCGGAACAACTTTTCGTCCAAAGCAGCACATTTAATGAAAAAATTCTTTGAGAGTAAGCTGGAGCATTCTAACCGTGCCGGCTATTAGCCACGCTTCTTTTTTTAACTTTCTTAGCGCTTTCGCATAACAAAAACAAACCTGAGCGCCATCTGTGACTGTTGCGCATCAATAAAGTTAAGGTATATGGGAGCCCTAGTAATTCTCATTCATTTCTTTTTGCGTTTACCTGTGGAATGATTTCACCAAAGATAACAATGCCCATGGTCGATCCAATCACGGCCACAATCCCGGAGGTCAAGTCGTCCAGCATGATGGTCACGGTGGAGTTAACGAGCACATTGCCCAACAATAGGGTACAGAGCAAGTAATTACCATGATTACGGATGGGAATGATGGCTTTGGCGTATTTCTTTTCTCGTTCGGTCCCGGTGTTGACGTAAATCTTCAAATCTGTCTGGTCCAGTGCCATTAAACCTTAATCAAAAATTCCAATAATTTAAAATTACCATACAAATCGCTCCTACCCCTCCCAAACCCTTTACCATATAAAATACTTGTAATAATACCACATGCAAATGTATATAAACCTCAACAATAATTATACAAAAATACTCACCCAAGTTAAGGCCAGAAAAGAGCCCGGATAACATGAGCAAAACTCCAATGAGAATGCATTGAATCCATAGAGGTAAGAAGCGCTGATACGTGTTGATTTTGAGCCAAGGATTTTTGCCTTGATGAACCCAGCGCCGAATTCCCTGATTCCGCGATAAAGAACACAAGTGAAACCCACGTACTTCACCAGGCTCTAACTCGTCATCTCCGTCGTAAACCTGGTCCGCCATGGGTAGACGTACTTTGACTGTCGCAGTGTAGGGCGTCAATACATCCGGGACAACCTTTAAATAAATTAAATTATTTAAAATTATTATTATTTACTATCATTTTGTTTCAGAAAAATAATAATGTAAGAAAAGAGAATTCAAGAATAGGGCTTACGGGAACGGCGACAGAAAAGGGCAAATCATCGCAAGGTGAATTTCGCTTACGGGAACCTAGTACGAATCGGACCTCGGAAAAGCGCGAGAAATCGTCTCCGAAAAGTCGTATTTTGGCTTCGGCTCCCGCCAAAATGAGCGAGGCGCCACCTTCTTCATAGCTGACGTCCTTGTTGACTTCTTCCACGCGCAGCCCCGTAATCACCGCCGCAGGGATATCGAGTGGCACTGGACTGATGGTCGTACTACTCGTCGTGGGCGGGTCTTCCGCTGCGGCGACCAAAGGACTCGTCAAAAGTTTCGCATCTGCGTTTCTTTGTGCCGAGCGCGAGTTTCGCACTCTTTATAATGCCCCCCCGCCCACCAAAAAGTCATGAAAACATAATTAAAATGAAGTTATTTTTAGAACCTGGCAAAATTCCCTAATTCCTGACACCCTAAAAACTCTGACGCAATATCCTTTTCCCACCTAATATTTCTTAACAAACCAACATCGTAATCTAGCTATATAAAAATCTAAACCCTCCAAATCCCCGCGACCAAGTTAACCACTTATAATAAAAACAACAATCCTAATTAACTATTTTTATTAAAAAAATCAACACCCAAAATATCTCCAAATTTCTCCAAATTCGATTAACCCCATAAATACATAATTAATTAGCGAAATTATTTAAACAAACTACATAACGAGTTTAAAGGATTCAATTAATTCTGCAAAAATTAAACTTTTATTAATAAAATAAGAATAGATTAAATAGAAACAAAATAAAAAGTTATTAAATAATAAAAAATAAACTAGTTTAACTATTTAATTGAAAACGCGTCTAACGTGATAGAAAATTCGTTCAAAAGTTTTGAAAAATCAATTCCCCTTTCGGAATTAGCTTCTGCCCAAAATACGAGGGTTAACCACCCCTCGTACCCTACCAAGGGTTGCTCTGTTTGCCCCGTAGTGAGGTCAATGTACCAGCAATCTGTTTTGGCAAAAACAAGCCCTATTTACATCACATTGCGCCCAGTGAGATAAGCTCGGGGGACAGGGATAGGGCGAGAGAGCATCCCTTTCCATCTCCATTCCAAGTTAGAGCAAAGTTAAAGCTACGTCCCTGGGTTTGTTCACACGTTCTAACTCGTGCGAATCCATAAAGAGCCCCGTGACAAAGCATTTAGGAGCGAGCAGAGTCGTAAGAAAAAGAAGGGGCAATTATGCTCTTGCGCAATCTGGAAAACTGGTCGATAAAAGATTACGGAAATGATTACCACCCAAGTCCTCTTGCGCTCATACCGTTACAGTTCGTTCGCTTTTTTATTATTCGTTTTTTCTTTGGCTTGAATTAACTTTATCTGATAAGGGATTTACGTCAAGACTCTTTCGATTGCCAACTTTGCCCGTTTATTTTGCTTCTCGTTAAGAGCTGACTTCCCAGGGCGTTATTCCAACACTCCAAAGAGTTTTAATACTAAGCGTTGCTATATTTTTTAAGGGAGCTTAACTGGTTATGATTAGGAGTGAAAGGAACGGATTTGTGGGTGTATTTTTACCTAATTGGTTTATTGCTCAGGTGACGCGGTGAGTCGGTTTGGGGCAGAATCAAAGCTTTGATACCCGTATGCTTCCACATCCAATGCCGCTGTCGGAATTCGCCCACACATAAATATACAACGCTGGAATCAGCCTGCTTCCCCGTGGGTGGGTGGTTCATCAATAAATCACACAAGTCGAGGTGGAACATAAAATTGAGGCTTTCTTCGCGAGTCCCGTCCATGGCCCATAAGTCGGGGACACATTGGTCTGAATCACTGAGAATCGTTGACAAGGCCCATCGCCTACTATTATTATGATTAGTAAAAAAAGACGAGTTTGGGGCAGCAGTTATGTCAGACCACTTCAATTTCACCGTGCAATTGTAGCCTTCATGTAACGGAAATAACGCGTCATTAGCGTTACTTTGAGGAGTTCTACCACTCACATGATTGGCGTGGACTGGGACACTGGCTAGGGCTAAAATCACAAGTAAAACGGTTCGAGTTATCCGAGCAGCACGAAAAACTTTTCCACAAACAACCGCCATCGTGCCGTCCCGTGCAGTGACCACCACGCACACAACAAGCTGCTTTTGTCGCTCGGCACCCGGCTTTGCTTTACGGCCCTATGCCTAGGTGGCAGCACCGCGCGGGGCCATCTAAAAGTTTGGCGGTAAATTTGAAAACTATGGGAAAGTGACTTTTCAACTAGAAAAGGCGCGAAAATTAAGACTTTGCACGGAAAATAACGTTACTTCAATGCAAAAAACGTTGAAATGTAGTTCAGCTCTTCAGTAAATAATAAAAAAAAAACAGGGAAAGGAATTACCAACTTTAACTCTTCACCATTCTTCGCCTTTATCTAAGACGGCAACGTAGGCTTGACCCAAGTTCCTGAGCAAACGAGACAATTCCGAAGGACCAAACACTTTGTAAAGACCGGGAAGTTCTGCGGCAATGAGATCGGCCAGATGTAAACATTCCTTCCACTGCTCCGTACTCAACAAGACCGTACACAGGAGGTTAGTGACCTGTCCAGAAAAAGGGAAAACAGGACTATTATCACAAACACGGAAGGCGCCCAATCCAAAACAAACCCTACCTGTGGTATACAATGCTCCCTTAGCAACTTTAATTGCCGCGTTCGTTCGTCATCATCCGTCTTTTCCGAGTCCACCAGCCAACCTCCATCCGGGAACAGCAAAACGTTGTATAGCTTCTCGACCGTTTTCTTTTGGTAATGAATCATTTAAATACGTTAGTGATCCGTTAATTAAGCTGCAATCGATTTTCGAAGGACAATACCTCCGTTATAACACCCAATGTTGCTTTCCAGCGGTTGAGGTCTGCCTGATACTGCTTTTCTTTGTGTTCCCTCGCTAATTTCTCGGTGAAACTAATTTGAGCCCCGGCACGGCCCAAACCTTTCTCGGATTTGCTGTCTAACGCTGCTGAAGGCACTGCAGGTTTATTATGATGGTAATGCGCGAACCAGTCGTTGAAAAACGCTTGTGATTCCTGAGATAAATGATAATTAATCACTGCAACTTAAATTAGAAGCTAAATTACCAAATAACTTTTTAAACCAAGGTGTTCTTTGATGGTATTCTGGACACTGGCAGGCAAATCGCTGGAATTCGTCTGAGCCTTCCATTGATGCATGATCAACCCTACGGAATCGGCAGGAATCTAAAGCAATAGCAAATAAATATCATGAATACACTAATCACGAAGCAGTATAATCTACTAATAAATACATAGGTCTATTATTTTTACAATAGTAATTAAAATAAACAAACATGACGAAACAAAATTATAGTACAATGGTGAAAAAAGGGGCACTAAATCAAATAAAGGAAAATCCAGGAAAATAAGAGTTTATTCACCTTGCTAAAAGCCGTTTGTGCAGCTTCGAGTTTTCCCACGCCAATGCAGTACCGCACGTACGCATGCGCCTGGGACAAAGCTTCTTCTCGGTGCTCCGGGTACACCAAAAGCCAATCCAAGCTTCCAATCTTTTTGTCATCCAACAAAGTGGACTTTAAGGGTACCTCTTGGCCCACATCATCTGGATCAGGCAAGTTTCTACTCCCAAATGAAATATTTTACGAATCCTCCCTCAAATTGCTATTTTATGAATGGTTCTTATGAATCCATACCTAATGAACTCCACCAAGGTCCTGGCAATAGCAGCCACATCTAGGCCCACTTGCTCTGCCAACATCAGGCAGTACTTCTTGTCAGCTTCGGATTCAGACTCGGGACCCAAATGTTCCAAAAACTGTGCATAAGTTGGCACTTGAATATCAGGAGGCAAGTGCGCTACGTACGGCGCCACCAGTTCCAGGTACGGAACCTCAGCCACGTACTACAAACACAGATAGACGAAAATCTCGTTAGAAATAGAAATTAATTTAAAAAACGTCCATTTTACCTGCACATAAGACTCCAGAATAGCCGCAGCAGCCTCATCCTTGGTCAAATTGCCCATTTGCTTGAAACAAAGGACAACATGGGCCATGGCTCGGAGTAGATGCGAGTACGTGACTTCATCCACGTCTGGCAGATCCACCAGTCCTTCTTTGGTCCAAGCAGCCATCGTTTCGAGCAATCCCTCTACGTCGCCTAAAATCACGTGGCTCTGGATGACCCTAAACGGGTGGGTGCTAGCTGTGCGCACAACTGACTGCGAAGAAGCCGATAAAGCTGACATAATCTGATCCAGGGAGCAACTAAAACATTTTTCTATTAAAAATACCATAAAATCTTTGTGTTTTTTTATTACTCGTGTTGCCAGTAATCATGGGGCAGCTCTTCCAAGGTTCTTTCCTCCCATGTGTGGCCTTTGCTGTGCTGATGGTGGCTCCTTAACTTCTTTTCTACTCGCGCGTCAATGGCTGCCTTGACGTGAGCCCACAATCCGTCTTCCCAGGACTCGCAGACAGGCAAAATCGCATCCAAATGCCCACACAAGGAGCCCAAGGCGGCTTTCTCATACACAGGCAAGCTCGGAGTGCTGGACGTACACGCGGCATAAGCCACTGCCTTCCAAACATCCCTACAGTCCAGAATAAATGAATTTTGGGACTTTTAAATATTTTTTTTTAGTTACCTGTACAGATTTCCTTCCACTGGTAGTTTTTCACCGTGAGGTAATGCAGCAGTTTCTCGATTGGGATCGTGGTAAGGTCTCCAGCCCTCAAACATGGCCGCCCGCCAGCTCTGACCGCTGCGATGGCACAGTAATTGAGCTTCTTCCAGCTGTCCACATCTTAACAACGCAAAAACACAGCGTAATAAACGATGTTCGTCTTCCTAAACTCAAAAACTGTAAAAATTATCCATTTGTTTGATGTTTCTTACCTGATCTAAGTCATGTAACGTCTTCTTCTGCCTTAAAGGAGCATCTGGGTCTAATTCAGTCACCAAATTGCGATCGGTTGCTGATCCAAGACCTTGGGATTTGTTCTAAATTAGGTTTTAATAAAACACTAATACGTTGAAAGGATTGATTTAGCGTGAAATTGATCATTTCACCTTTAGGGCGCGTAGGGTATTCTCCCAGCCTGCAGTAGGCTCATTAAAGTACTCGATTTTGTCATAAAAAGTATCGCCGTACAAACCTCCCGCGTTTCTCTCGAGCCAATCAACGATTACTTGCATCTAAAGCCAAAAATGATTTAAATTGGACTTGTAATTAGCTAGGAAGGGGCTTACTTGTCGCACGTTGGCATCTCGCTCGTACAATTTCTGTATTACGACCTTGTCGCTCGCTTCACTGCCCTCCAAATCGGCCAACAAGTATTCCGCATCTTCTTCCATTCCGGTTTCTTGGCAGTTCATGCGGTCTTGGTACAAAGAGCCGATTAAACGCCACGTGTCCCGCTCCAGTCGAAGAAAATGTTCCAACTAACCATACAAATACATTTAAAAAAAATAAAATTCGTAAGAGCGGCGACAGCATACTTTTTTGGTCGAATCAAGCTTAGGGTGACCTTGCGGGGCGTTTTTGAGGACGTTTCGCAAGCTGTCGACGTGAGTAGTCAGAAGTGATTCGTAAACTGCCACCAAATCAAAGGTTTGATGTTCTGAGGAGCGTTCTTGGGAAACCGATAGGAAATCACGGAACAAATTCCCGGTAGCTAATCAAAGGCACGTTTAGTTTAAGTCGGAAGCGGCTGTACGTCTTTACCTCGAAGACTAGGATTCTCTTCACCCAAAAACATGTCTTCCGGATCTAAAGCAGCAGCAAAGGAACGTTGGGTAATCACTGTCTTGTCAGTGGCGAATCCAAAATCAGACATATGGGAGGACCGTCCTCCCGTATAGCGCTCTGCCACTGTAACATCTAGGCATACAAAGTAAACAAAATAAGCGATTACAACTTGAAATAAAAATTCAAAATTGGATCGTGAGGTTTACCGTCTAAAACTGATTGTCCTCGAATGCTCTTCCTGCTAAACTGGGTTTCTCTTTGTACAGCTGCTTTAGGAGTACGCCGGGATTCGTTATCGAGCAGTTTAATAGACCTTTCCAGCGCAGCAAAGGAAGTATCAGTGATATTATCGGGGCGCGCAATGGGCGAGAGCATGGCCATGGTTTGCTCCTCGTAAGCTGCAGACATGCGGCTTCGATGGGTGCGTGGATAAACTACATGTGATGTGCGGTCGTCATCCCTATCAGTAAATCATAAGTTTTCAATTCCCAAAGTGATCTTATTGAAAAAACTTACATGGTTTTGTCCAAATTACTTTTCCGCCGCCAAAAACACAAGTTGCCCGTTACAAGCGGGCGGGGCTAAAATTTGTTCTTCGAAAGTTCAAATCATGAACGACGAACCGATGCCGATCGCGATTCGCGAGATCCCGAAAACATGCCGATCTGTTATTATTTTGTTTCCATGTTCATGTCCGGAGTTTAATTACGGAAAAAAACATGGATGACGATAATAACTTTACGTTCTTTGGCACAGAGCTTGACCCCATCAAAGAAGGTAAACAAACTCTAACATTTTATTACATATTAGTTTCGAATTAGACTTTCATCAACAATGAAAATTTTGTTTGTTCTTTTCATGTTTTGCGTACTATTTTATATTTTTAATATCTAACTACTATCAATTATTTTTACTTTAATGTTGCCATTAATTGCAGATGACGTCGTGCGAAAAAAGCCCCTGAGAATCGAGGATGAGGTTGCAAAGGACGAGCAAGGGCGACGAAGATTCCATGGAGCATTTACGGGAGGTTTTTCTGCCGGTTACTACAACACAGTCGGATCTAAAGACGGATGGGCGCCTACCACATTTAAATCCACTCGAGAAAAGCGAGGCGAAGGGCTTTCCAGAAGACCGGAGGACTTTATGGATGACGAAGTAAAAATAATCAATATTATTCCACTTTAAACCTCCACAACAACCAGTTAACGGTGAATTTCTTTAGGATCGTGGAGTATTCGGTATCGCTCCTGAAGTTATAAGGCCCACAGATGACTTCCGCGATAAATCGAGCAAAAAGCGGCGACCGTTGGACAGCACAGGCACCATTCCAGGCATGCCAGTACTCCACGACTTGCTCCGTCCAGTCAAGTGCGTACCTTAAAAACTTGATTAAGAACCTTATAATTGATCTTTTTGTTTCTAGGGAGACTATTGGCGTTCGTCTACTACGATCTATGGGCTGGAACCCCGGCCAAGGCGTTGGTGAACGCGTCACTCATAGGGAAAAGAAAACGCGCGCCAAAAAACTGGCAAATACCAAAGTTTATGGCTGCTTACTTCCTCCGGAACTAGCTCCTCCTTCTGCGTCCGACGAAAACGAAGAGCCTGGCGTCGAAGAAGAGTCTGGTGATGAAACTGACATCGAATTAGACGCTCAGATCCTCTACGCCCCTGACGATATTCCGCCTTTCTTGGTCCAACCCAAAGAAAACTCGTTTGGTTTAGGGTACGTGGGCTTAGCTCCCAAAGCAGCTGAGAAAAACGACCGAAAACGACTCTTATTCGAACCTACCTTAAGCATAACTGACAAGAATAAACGTCTACGAATTGCAGGGCAGGTAAAAGCCAAAGATTTAACAATTTATACTAAAATTATTGCTTTATTTTAATAAATTATGAATAATTATGTTCCAGGCGTTTGGTGTGGGCGCTTTTGAGAAGGAAGACGAGGACATTTACGCCAAAGATGACATGTCTCGCTACGATTTCGAGTTAGGAGCATCTGCGCCGAAGGAAAAACGTAAAACTGTGCCGGCTTTGACCTATGATTCGCCTCACATAGAAGGTTTCGAGCCGGCCAAGGATAAACCCCCCGTTTTCAAAGTCTATCCCCCTCCTACATTACCCCAGAACTTCGCTCCTTTCCACAAAACCTCCAGATCGCGTTGGGATATTCCGCCTGAGCTGTATTACCCTTTGCGCGAAATCCAAGGCCAGCAGAAACCCACCAAATTGTCGGCGGCTGATCGAGGGAAATTGTTTAAAACGACAGCGGAGTTAAAAGCAACTACCTTCGCCAAAGCCGTCGAAGCCCCTCCTCCTTCAGAACGCCCCAAAACCGTTCCTAAAGAACACGACGCCGAAACGCTGGCTAGAATTGCGAATTTAAAGAAAGAAATCCACGAAAACAGAGGAAGTGGAGAACGATTCCAGCCCTTTCTGAAAGATCCACCTAAACAAGAACGCTACGAAGCTTTTATGGTTCTAACCCGTTTGGGCAAGACTGGTACGTTCTTATTCTCACTTTCTATTAAAAAAAAGACAATTCTTTATATTTTTTTAAAGAATATTTGACTAATAACAGATTAATTCTTGTTCAATTTAGAGAGTTTTGGTTTGCTGCAACCGTTGACAATGACGGAATGGGAAAAGGGGCGTGAAGTGAACGAGTTTGAGCGAGCCAGTACCTTATTCAAGCCCATGAGAGGCGCAATTGGGAACCGCTTCGTTTCGGGCGGTCAAGTGGAAGAAAGTGTGCCCGGAGGGCTTGGCGTTTTCGATCCAGTGAGTTTAAGTTCCTTTTAAACCTCAAAATTATGGATTTGAATTGAAAAATTGTTGCGTTTAGAATGTCCACCAAGTGAGAGAAATCTTCCCAGTGCGAATGGACATGGGCGACGAACGGAAAAACGCAGCTCGCATGAAACTTTACGGTAAAATGACTCGCGAGCTGTGCGAATGGCACCCTGATCGAATGCTCTGCATACGGTTTAACGTGCCTAACCCTTTCCCCGAGTAAATATTCACAAATGCATCGCAATTGGCGGAAAAATCTAATAAATTTGTCAAATTCAGGTTGGCTGACATCAAACGTCGTCCAAATCGACCCGTAAAAAGGGACAAGTACTCCATTTTCGATTTCCTGAACGCGGATTCGCCTGATAACATTGCTCTGAACTCTAAACCGACCATTATGGCCATCGAGCCGCCCAAAACCGTTACTGCAGCAGATCTTCCATCAGAACCGTTTGCTACAGCGCCGAAAAGTACCGACACTCAATTTGAGCCCTCCAAGGTCGAAAAACCTTCTTCTTCGCTCACTGAATCACGGGCAGAGGTTCAAGGAGCCGAAAGTGATGAGAACGAAGAAGAAGCAAAGATGGAGCGACCTCCAATGGATCTTTTCAAGGCTATTTTCGAAAACGATTCTGAAGACGAGGCCAAAGAAGAGTCAAAGAAACCCAAACCAGTACCAGAAGTTTCGCAATCCAGGCTTGCTCGTGCCAGCCTGCAGAAACCTAACATTTTCGCCAGTTTGGACGCCATAAACCGCCCTCTGCTTCCTGCTGCACCTTCTGAAGTACCAGCAGACAGCTACGGGCCGAAAATGCCTCCTCAGCTCGGTCAAGCTCCAGCGAATCCAGCAATTCCGCCTCCTTTCGTCTCCAGCAGGCATCCTGCGCCTATAGAGGAAGAATGGGTGGAGGTTACGGCCAAATCGCCTAAGAAATCCAAGAAAGAAAAGCACAAAAAGTCGAAAAAGAAGAAATCCAAGACTCACAAGAAATCCAAACGCAAATCGCACTCGGATTCTTCTTCTGATGACAGTAATTCCGACCTGGATGCCATGCTGTCATCTAAATTGAAGAAACTAAAGAAAAAGATGTAAACTTGAACCTCTCGTTAATAAAATATTTGCAAAGTAGTGCTGTAATAAGTATCACAAGAGGGCCAACAAGTAAGAAATTCCCTTTTTTTCTTCACGCATTGGGAAGATGCGCTTGCACGAGCAGCCATAAGGCAGCCACGAAGAACCCTAAGCAGAGGATCGCGCCGTGTACAGGTACTTGGATCAACGTGGCTTTCATATCGAAAGACGATAAGAGCAACACAAACGAATCCAGATCTTGCTGACTGGTATCTTGGAACCCGAAGGGTCGTACTCGCACTTGCTGAGCTAAGCGAGGGAGCGAGCGAGCAGCTGAAGTTAGTAGCGTAGCTTGGATACACGGCGCTAGTGTCAGGACACTCCACTGCAAGGCGAGCAAAACGGTGGCAACCGAACTGGGGTTAATTTCGTGATCCCAGAAGTTGATGGCGCCGATCCAGAAAAGCGAAGAAATCACACGGTACAGGGCGACCAGTAAAAGCAGCGTTGCCCCAGGTGAAAGCGCGCTATTCAAGTACTTGAGCAGCTTCTGAAACTCCACCAGTTCCTAATTATGAGAAAGCTAGTTATTAATTAAGACAGAAAAAATGAATCATATAAATAAAATAATATAAAAATAAATTAAATAATTAAAAATTAAAATGATCAATTAAAAATCAAATTATTTAAAGATTTGGGGGGAGTTTTCGTACCTTCATGCCATCTTGAAGTGACATGGACTTTTCTGGCACTCGCGCGCGGACGATATGCAAGTACGAAGTCAGAAGTTGGCACTCCAGGCAGTAATTGGTAATGATAACGCCTTGCACCAGGTCTTGCCATAAGGTAGACGCTACCATCACTCCTACTAGCGTGCGTTGAGTTAGATGGGACCTAAGATGAGTTTTAGCTTGGTTCTGTAAGTTTAAAAGGAGGGAGTTGGGTTTTACATGGGTGGTACCCAAGTGGAGAAGCGAACTCTGCCACCCAAAACAATGAGTAATTGAACAGTTAGGGTTAGCAAGAGCCAGCCCAAAGCTAAAGCGATCAAACGACGTAATTGTCTCAACAGACTTCGCTGGGAAGCACTGGAAGTATGCGAACTGGAGCTCAACAGAAAGACCTATAATTAAAAACATTCTTTTAAATGCAAGGCTAAACAAAACTTGGGGAAATTATTAGAAAGTGTTACCTTTTCTGTTAAGGTTTGTAAATGCTCGTTATCAGTAACGCGGAATAAATAAACCATATATAAAAAAGCCGCCAAATGTAAAAGACTGGGACAAACGTAACATAAGAAAACAGAGCCTTGGCAAAGTGCGTCGTCAGTCTCTTCTCGCGATGAATAACCACTGGATTTGGCCATAAGAACGTAGGCTAGGCCTCGATCTCGTCTAAAATCGGAAATGAAGTTAACTTTAATTAATTTAATTAATTAGTTAGGAGGGTTTTACCGGTAGCAGGTGAACCACTGTAAGATGTAGCCCGCAATCATAAAGCCAGCCACGGCCATAACGTGTAGTTTGTTTAAAAAACTCCTCAGGAAGGTTATATCTGTCGTATCGGCGAAAAGCGGTCTCAGACCTAGAATACTCAAGGCACGCAAGTATGGCACAACCATTTTCCGCTGGCAATAGTTCAAGATAGCAGATGTGCTGTACACATTGGGGGGAACATACTCCATCACATCTCCGATCTAAATTAAGCCATATAGGAAATACATTAATATATAAATATAATAAAAACAAGGGGCTGAAAGCTGGAAAAAAAATATAAATAATGTATTGCTATTCATTGTTGTTGTTTTTACCTCCTGTATATCAACAATCTCATCTCCAACGTCAGAAAGAGTGTCCATAACACTACGATTATTCACGACAGACTCCATGCTTCTTCAAAGTGCGTTTGGCTCATGCACATATTGTACGCATGCACATATTTTACGGAAATTCACCGGACAATGACTCATTTTGGGAACTTTACACCCTGCAAACCATGCGGACACCACGGACTACGCCACTCCCCAAAATAAACGCATTGGATGATCTGTTTGTTTCCCATTTTGGCGTTTCAAGGTTCCGGCACTCGTCCGTAATTTGAGAAAGGATGGCGCCTTATTTAAAGGCTGGAAAAAGATCAAATGATCATGATAAATTTCTAGTTGGCTGCTTTTTTGGTGCATCTTTGCTGCTTGAGGCTTGACATGGATATCGTACAAGTTCTACGGTCATAAACCCATATGTTTATATGTTTTCAAATCTACGACTGATAATAAACGATTTGACATTGAATTCTGCAGTTGCGCTACAGTATTTCCTAGACATTTCCGATATTGATACGGACAATCATTCAAATATACAGACGATTGCACCGACAAATCCTAACAATAAACCCAAATAATTCTGTAAAGATCCCCCTAAATATTCAGAATAGGTGACCCCAAACTGTAGGTTACTTGACCGTAAAAGTAAAAGTACCCGGTCACGCTTTTCCATGGCAACGACCCAGCAAACAACCGCACATTGATCAGCCGTTTAATGCGAGTATACTCAAACGACCAGCAGTTCGTGGATAACTTACCTGGTGTAGTGTAACGTTCTCTTTCTTCTTCACACTTTTCTGCCCAGTAAGAATAATTCAACACCCTGATCATTTCCTTAAAAAAAGGATAACTCTACAATCTGCAATCTTTCTTTTCATTAATTCCGTAACTTCATTCTTAGTGTACTGTACTTCAGGCCATGAAGAAAGCGAGCTCTAAAAACAAGTACGAGCTCGAAGTCGTCGACGATGACAAGGATACTCCCATCAACCAATGCGACATTAGCGAAGATGGAGCACTTTTGGTGGTCGGCAAAGAAGACGGTTCAGCTCACCTTTGGTCCACTCGAACCCCGGAAACGGAATCTATTGGCGTTCTACGGTAAACGAACCTACTGCTTTCCAATGAATTAGGTATCATTCATGTTTTATTGATTAATTTAGAGGACATAAAGCTTACATAACCTGCGTAAACATTTTCGACATATTCGTACTGACTGGATCGGCTGACGGACTAATTAAGAAGTGGGATATAGCTGCCTCGGAATGCGTCTTCACGTTCAAAGGCCACACGAGCAAAATCAACCAAATTGTGTGCTTCGACGAGTACATGTTTTCCTCTTCAGCGGATGGTACAGCTCGTGCTTGGCTCTTTGATAATACCTACGATGATGATTACGGTCAAGATACAGAATCGCAGGCGTTAGTTCGCGTATTTGCGGTACTATTCCCTCTTCAAATTCCTAAAACAAAGAAAAAGAGTTTCAAAAGCTTTGCTTTAACGGTTTCAGGGGCACACGAAGTCTGTTTTCCCCTTGGCATTCATTCCCTCTTTGGATGACGAAGAAGAAGACGACGAAGACGACGACGAGGACGTCGCGATCAACAAAGCCATGACGCAGCACGCGATATCTTCAAATTACGACAGCAATAAGCATCCTCGCTGGAGTGATGTTCTGCTGACCGGAGGAGCTGACAATATGATCAAAGCGTGGAGTCTCCATACTGGTCGCCAAGTTAAGGTAAAACTCCCTCACCCAATTTGAAGAGGAGGCAAACTTCATTTCAACCTAAACAGACAACAATTAAGAGTTTGTTTATGTTTATTAGGAATACCGTGGTCATACAGGAGCCATTACTTCCTTAATTGCCGAAGCGAATACCGACCTTTTCTTCTCCAGTAGTATGGACAAGACAATCCGATCCTGGGAACTGTGTCGCGGAAACCTAATTAAAGTAAATTACAGAAAATATTAGTTTTATTGAACTTTTATTTTGATTTATAAAATATTTTTTTGTAATGTCAATCTTGTAACTTAATACTTACGTATTTATATCTTAGGTTTTCGAAGGACACACCGGTGCAGTGCTCAACTTGATCTACGACAAGAAATTGCTGTATTCGGCCAGTTCGGACACCACCGTCCGCTGTTGGGTCGCGGAATTCGGGGACTGCATCCGAACATTCAAAGGAGCGAAGCAGTCTATCACAGATATGGTGTTAGACAAAGGCATGCGTAAGTTTTCAATTGAAAATAAACCTCGAATCCTATTCAAATCGAAATTGGCAGTATATACCGCATCTGGGGATGGGCAATGTCGAGTTTATGAAGCGAAATCAGGAACACTGAAGCGTACTTACAAAGGCCATTCAATGACCATCACTTGTTTGGCTGTAGCAGACGGAAAACTCTACACAGGATCGAATGATGGTTCCCTCAGAGCCTGGGATGCGAAAGATCTCAAGTAATCTCTCTTAATTCTGTCTTAAGACGCCCGTATACCTGAGCTTATTGATGCAAAAGAGTCACAGATGGCGCTGATGTTTGTTTATATGCTCTAAAACCGAGCCAAGAACTTTAATCAATCTAATTCGTAATCTTCGGTTTAGGGAGGTGGATCCTATTAACAAGGACAACGAGTTGGCTAAAAAGCAAACGGAAAACTTTAAAGAACACCAGCAAAAGAAGCTGGAAGACCTGGAATCCAGATTGGATCCCTATGGAAAGCCTCGCGGAGGAGCATACCGTGGCGGTTATGCGTATTAAGCCCACACAGTACAAAACAGACACAAAACCAGACATTTCGCATCTTTTATGCGTTGAAGTGCCTTATCGCTCACAGTTTTGGCCTTTCCCCTGCACCAATTCCCCTATGAACTAGCATATTGCGGCTCAAGATGGGCAACCAATCAAAAGCGTTACTACTTCTCTTTTATTTTCATATTTATTGTTTGTATCGATAGCTGTGTGTGTTGCAAGAGAAAATTTTCCTATATCTCTATTTTCGTCGCTGCGGCTGTTAGCTGTGATAATATCTATGGATTTGCAGTGTGCTCACGAATTAGTCTTCTTGAGCCCAAAGCTCAACTTTTGCAGTGTAATAAACACGAAAAAAGAGTCCCGTAATACAATAAAAGGTTCTCTAACAATCTACGGAAGAAACAGTCACTCCAATGAGGCCAAACGAGTTTAACTCAGGTAATAATTCAAATCCCACGGAATCGGGGGTCATGGGACCAAGATTGGGCACATGCAAGTCTTCAAAGGCGTCACATAAGTCCGGAACGCGATCTTCGTTGTAGTCCGCGAGGATCGCGAACCATTTGGCGTGTTGGGCTGAGGAATATTGCACTTTGAGCGCCAAAAGACTGGGCTCCGCCACGGCCGAATTGGGATCCGAGCACACCGTGACCGAACTCTCGGGTGTGGGCGATACTCCGCGGTCGAACGTCTGAAAAACGGCCGGCAACTGCGGGCTAGTATTGCTAGCTTTCTGGACCCGTTTGACGCCCTCTTTGCCATTACGCACAGTCGCTTTGCCCGCCGCTGTCGGGACCTGGAACGTCACTTTGTTCGCCGTTTTCCCACTCCCGCCCTGACGGGCAGTACGGGTCAGGATCGTGAATTTCTTCCGTTTGTCGCGGCTGATGACCGACACGGGATTACTGGAAGGGCGTCGCGGAAGTCGGGGGTTGCTGTCGACAGATGAACTTTGGTCCAACTTCCGCATTGTGCGACTCGCCACGGAGTAAACCGGGTTCTGCAGCTCATTGTACTGGTTCTTTAATGAGGCTTGCAAGTAGTTGGCCGTCACTTTGCCCTTCAAGGCCTGGAAAGCTTCACTAGGCGACCGCCAAGACATATTGACCATATTTCCGTCCTCTGCTAATGCTGTTTTATGTCTGTTCGACCACTCTGGACTGTTATCTTATTTAAATACTTATACCTCCACTGAAACGAAGTCGTACACAAGCTGAAAGCTTGTTACTTAAGGAAACCTTACCAAGAAAAAAGAAAGGTATGTGGGATTCGGTATATAGCCATAGCATTACGAAGCTATTTCGCATTCGTAATCCACGGCGAGACTTACAGATTGGTCACGTATATTCTTGGCGAGGAGTTACATTACCACTGTCTAAAAATTTCCATACATTTCTAATAAACCCACGTAAATATGTCAACACTTTTCTCCTCGTAATGCCTTTGTAGGTTTCTCATGTTTTATGGGTCATTTCAAGAGTATTAAGGCGGTTAGAAATCCGGAACCTTACGGGGGGAAAAAATTCATTATTGCTCGTTGTATATTGACGCAATAATGAATATTGCATGGTACTTTTCGTTTAATCCCGTATACCTTAGCTCGGTATAGCGGTTAGCAAGAAGAGGAAGCAATAGCAAAAAAGCGAGGAAATCTATTGACACAGAGCCGTCAGGAACGTCAACCCAAATAATTATCGGCTGCTAAGTACCCTTAATTGTCCTTTCTGACGTGGCTGGTTATAACCAGTTAATGGGCCATTACACATGGGAATGCATCCCGAGTACTAAAGCAACGTGCCGACGTGACAATAATAGGAGCCAAAGAGCCGCTGGAAACGGGAGATAACATCTTTGCTGATGGTGAGAATAACCTCAAGCCTCGTGGGGAAAGTTTCCCTTTTTGGGTCCCCGACAAACAAAAGGCCACACACTTTAAATTCCGTCGCTTTTTTATGGCTGAAACCCTTAAAAAAGAAGACGGTGAGACAGGAGCAAACTGTTTTAAACTGCATGTACGTGTGTGCTTAGTAGATTGCTTTTTCCTCGCCATTTCTCCGCCTCGACGTCTTCCTTTTCCCGCAAATTGAGACGATAGATTGCTGTCAGTGTTCCAAAGATTACCGAAGATCTTGTCAAGAACCATTCCTCCTCTTTGGTGTGAAATAAGGCAGACGTGCATGGGTGGATTAGCCAAACTGGGTGGGAACTTAAGCGTGAATCTAATTCCTTTCTCTGTCTGTTATCTGACAATTTTTGCGGCTCCCCGAGGAACCAAAACCTGGAAAGAAGCGAGGAAGTCAAGGCATGTTAGCCTCCTTAACTTGCGGGGTTTGTCTCGCTAAACAGAATCCCCCCTGAACCAAACAAAGCTTTTAACCTGGGCCGGCATTTGGGACCGAGGTTAAATTGGGTGTCTGGCTAAAAATAGAACCAAAATTCTTGAAAAGGAAGAATAGGAAAACAGAATAAATAGAATCCATAGCATACAAATAGCAAAGGCGGTGAAGATCCATCTCTATAAAGTAAACTAACTACTCGCTCATCGTGTCCCGTGGTTTTCCCCAAGCGACTTTGCTTAACCACGGTTTTCCAACCGAAGAAAGAGACGCCTTTGGCTGACGTGGGTGTTCTTGGGCGTGCTTCGATTCTGCTATGCAACAATAGGGTGCCGAGGCTAAAACACACCTGGGAATTCCAAAAGCCCGTGATGGTTCTGGAGAGCATGAGCAGAGGCTGAATGCTCCCGTTGCAAGAAGGCTTTACCACCACTTCCATATAAAAAGCCGGGTCAGGAGCCATGGAGCAGTCAAGCAACAAGTGCAGTAAAGACCCACTAGGATCTTCCCTAACCAAACCAGGTAAAATCACTTCATTCCAAGCTCACATGTACTAAATCTTCTTTACGAGGAACTTTAAGAGTAACTCCTAAAGGCTCCGACTGTGTAGCTTTAGCTTTCTGTGGCACTTTTTATGGCAGAAATAGTGCGGGAAAGTTCAAAGCACTTTTATATAGAAAAATACATTAAAAAAATAAAATTGACATTAGCTTGTAACTAATATCAACGTAGATTATAAGACAGTTTAACTTTTTCGTGTTTGCCTTAACACAATTTGGGAAATGTAAATTAATTTTCGCGAAGAACCGTTAAAGCAAAATCGTTAAATTTGGAACCTATAAACTCGCAGACATAATTTTATCGCTTTTTAAGAGAAATTGCACACAAATAGGAAGTGCGCGCCCATTTTATGCGCAAAAGCTATGCGCGTTCATTTAAACCCATACGAAACCCGCGCGCCATCTAGCGCTAGCCCGAGCTCAACGGGAGCCGTAACGAAGCATGAATAACCCCACAATAACAATATTAACATTGCCAGCTTAATTATTTCCATGTAACACTTTAGTTTAATATAATAATGGAACGTTTCTAACTCTTTATGCCATCGTTGACAGAAGAGGAAGGTCTTGCCCAACAGAACATGACCAAACTGCAATACGTGCTGGCTTTCGTAAGCGTTTTAGTTGTCATTCACTGCAGCAATGTGGTCCGGGCCAATCCTGCCGTTGCAGCGTCCAACAACGCCGCCTTGGGCAAAGGGGAACTCAGCCGATTGCTCCAGCTATTGCTGCCCAAACTGCGGGCTAGAATGGGCCATCGTGCGGGTCTTTTACCTCCGCAAGCCGCACTGAAGGCCAACAGTGTCCCTCCAGCGCTGCTTAGCAGTCCCGAGGAAGTTTCGTTCACCGATGACGAGTTCGAAGACCTGGACCAAGTCGATCGCTTCGCTACCAAACGGCAGTCCGACGACTACGGCCACTGGCGCTATGGCAAACGGGAATTCGACGATTACGGTCACATGCGATTTGGTCGTTGAATAAAAAAATACCAAAATAAATAGCAAAAAAGGTCGGAGAAATGTCAAGAAAAAAGAACTTCGCATGAGCCCAGAAGCACTTGTTATCCATTCCTCACTGTCCAATAAAGCCAACCCGTATACGTGTTAGATATCGAAGAAAAATAAACTATCCTTAAATACACCGTTCCTTCAAAATGAAAAAAATCCTAAAGAGAGATTTCAGAAAAACTTGAAAAATCTCGGAAACTTACGAAATTTCAACAAAATCTCTATAAAAGCAACAAAATATCCTATTTTTAAAAAATTAAGAAATCTCCATAAAAACTGTAATTTTTAAAGACTTTTATGGAGATTTTTGAAGTCCTTAAAATCCCGCTGGAATCCGAAAAAGAACCGCAATTTGACACGAAAAAGGGAAATAGTTGGCAAGTTGAGTTTATGACAGAGTTATATACACATCCATAAAGTAGATAACGTGGTAAATGTATCGAATAATAATATCCGAAAGCTCTAATGGACAAACATGGGTAGGATACTATACACCCGGATTATATACTCGATCCAAGGTATATAAAAAAGATAGCTGGGGTTATACATTGGAAACATGATATAATCTACGAAAAATCTGCTTTTTGTCGGCATGCACAATGTTAGGTAGCTAAAACACAAACGCGAAAAAGTGTACATGGGTGTGTTTTTTCCACGAATAGAACAAAAATCGTCGCAGAAATTGACCCAGGGTTATATAGCGCTTTACAATATGTGTTTTTTGTTTTGCTAGAACTGCAAATGGCACGATCGTTATATTCCTTATCGGTTTTCCTCTCCAATCTATATAATATTTATATACCTCCGCGAAAAACATGGCACTTTTTTGTTCGACCCAATTGTAAGCATATTCCCCAAGGCATTATTTTACTTGTACTTGTAGCTCACTCTAGCAACTCCCCCCTTTTATGTAAAAAAATCTTTCTTGCTGATTTTGAAATCGGAAATTCGAAGAACTTGGTTGCTTGTTCCTTTTCTTGATTTTCATTTTGCAATAAAAAGACCAGATAAGGGAGTGGCTTAATTATTACACACCACTCGCTACTTCACGGCATAGCAAAGACAATTCCATGCGATTTGGTTGGTTAGTGCAGAAACCTTTCCTAATTTAGAGGCTTTGCCAATGATGTTTGTCAGTTTTCTCTTCTCTGGAGTAAATAATTTGTTGTTTTCGGCATCTTCGATGCAAATCTCTAACATTCTGCGTTCGTATGCGATCAAACCACCCAAGCGAAAGCTAAAGATTTTATAAAACCTGTTTTTCTCTTCTTTCTCTGTAAGATTCTCGTTAGTCTGTCACAGTTTTCAAAATCGTCGCTGCTTTTGAATAGCTTTTAAACAATATTCAACTTGGAATTCTGCCCAGTCATCATGACTTTGGTGACAAAATTCACAATAGCTGATGCGGGCTGCTCAGGTTCCAATTCCGCGAACACGTGGCATTGGTTGTCTGTTTTGCTGGCTGGTTTGCGTGCCACAAATCCAAAACACCGACTGTAAAATAGAAATAAAATATTAAAAACTAAAATAAAATACTAAAAAATGAAATACAATATTATTAAAAATTCATAACAAAATCTGTTTTTAATTTTGAACAGAAACCTTACAACTTAAAGACGAAGTGTTAAAGTTAAAAATACTCAAAATATTTACTTGGAACTAACTGAGACGCCTTCAGCATTCTTCTGATGCCAGCGTCGATCGTCGGAATCGTGGCCACAGAAGGAGATGGCGTTCATCGGGTAATGACGGCGGAAGAACAGCTTACGTTCGCTGTCCGTCAGCGTAATTCCTTGCGAAGATACTTTGAAATGAACCACGGTAGGTACTGGTAAAGGTTTAGTGGCCAGTAAGGTAGACATGGTACGCTGAACAGCTTCCAGCCCCGTCAAGGACTCGGTATCCATCGTGAACAAGTACAGCACATTGCAAGCTATTTTTAAACCCAGGAAGAAAAGAAAGAAAAATTCATGTTTTCACTCGAGAAAAGTGAAAATACAGCGTCTCAAAACTTACCAGCTCCTTGGCCTAACAACTGAATCGCAGGGCTCACCGAGCCAGAATCGACGGTATCGGACACCCCAGTGTCAGGCAACAACAGCTTGCATGGAAGAGCCAATGGTGTCACCGAATGCTGGTAAACCAGCGCCGACAGTGAACCTGCAGGCCAAAAAGAAAAATGTCTCTTCAACTAACTCCTTAATTTATAATTTCGTGAAAAATAATTTCCTAATGATTTACCAAAAACGGGTTCGTTGGTGCATCCCTTGAGTCGTACACCCCTGGACGTCGGTTCAATCAGGAAATGGCGCACCAATTCCGTCGCCAAATCGCCGCCTTTGCTGGCCACATGGGTAGGGGGCGTGGCTACTTTCACCGCGAGCCCGAAAGCTCCGGGAAAGGAGTTTGAATTGCGGATAATAAACGTGCCCGGCTCTCGATCCTTCAGCAAGTTGATGGTGTCTTCCCGCGAGAGACCTGGTTTGTACCAAAAGCGGGACGTGTCCTTGACGAAATTGACGTGAACAGGGTTCACATCATGGAGTTCACCCCCCAGAGAGCCCACGGAAGATCGTCGTGACTGGGCGGTGTAGAGCGAAGGCGACGAGGGAGGGTACATGGTACCATCTAACGTATTCCACTGGTGAGCCGGTGAAGGCGAGCGGTCCTTGCTATAAAAACAGACGTTAAAAAGGCAAGAAACTTAGAACTTAAGCCTTAAACAATACTAGAAACTCTAAAAAATACCAACAAAAATAATAAATAAAAGTGTAGAAAATACAAAGGTAAGTCACTATCAAACATAAACATGTTACACGTGTGTTAGTTAACTAGAGAGACCAACACCACAACTGGATTTTTTTTTTCTTTTTTTACCTTGACACGGAAGTATTGGAAGACCATTTACGAACACTTTTGACATTGTTGGCAGCAGCAGAAGAAACAGAAGAAGTCTGGGGAAGGCCAGCACCTGGAGTGGTTGGTACTACCCCACCTGAGGTGCGTCTACAAAAGGGGGCGCACATGTTAGGGTTTTGGGAGAAGCAATAACTACTTTTGCAAAAAATCCTTGCACAGCTTCTCATCTTTTTAGATCTGAAAACGACTTTTCTACGCTACTTTGGTCAAAAATAAAAAAAATTGTTAGCCCTCTTTATTTATAGTAAAGGGGCAGAAATTGAGACGAAAGGGCGGTTTTTATGAGGCTTATTTCTAAGCCGTAAAGGGTGCAACACGTCAAAAGATAACGTGCGCTCCAAGGTGTTAATGTTTTTAGCGACAAGAACTCGGTTTTTAAGATTCCACAAACGAGAAACAACAAAGCCAAACTAAGGTACAGAAAGATTATGAAAAAAAATGGTATTTACCGCTGGGCTGTCGGACTCTTGGGAGGTAAACCGGCTCCCGAATGCGAAATGGTTAACTCATGGTGCATATGGTTCACGTAAGGTGTCCGTGGAGGCACTGGAAAAGCTGGCGTTATGGCTCCTCCACGCTCTTCATTGGAAGACGACCAGGACAGCAAACTATCGTCCTTCTGTAATAAACACGAGAATTAATTCGTTATAAAAAGCGCAAAAATAAAAAACAATAAAATTCTAGAAGAAACTTTTCGAATTATTTTTTAAAAATAATTCGAAAAGTTTTACATAAATGGGAAAGAAAATTGTACACAAAATTAAGAAATAAACCAAAAAGGGGCGAGCAAACGGAAAAGGCTTCGACACACAGGTTTTGATTAGGAAAACAATTATTAAAAAAAACGTACTCGGTTACTGTTAGTGGCACTGCGCAAGGGGTATCTAGACACAGGCGTTGTTGGTGGTAAGCCATGCACGTTGTTATTAAGCTCGGGCACTTGTGCTTTTTCCAGCGTGTTGTAAAACACATCATCCGGCCCCAGATCTTCTTCGTGTTCTTGTGGGTGGCTCAAATAGGAATAGTGGACAAAATCCACTTGATCCTGTCGTTTTTCCTGGCGCTCGAAGGTGATACGGTTAGTAGTGGCGCTTAGGCCCAAAGCAGGAACGGCGGCAACATGGTTAGTGTTAGTAGCAGCAGACGGGTTGGGAGTTAGATTGTGCTCAGCCAAAGTGGCGAGCAAAGCGTCAATTTTACTAACCGTCCCGTTGTTGCCTTCCACAGTAGTTAGTAATCCCAAGGAATCGTGAGTGTAACCCAACGGCGAAGAAGCCTGCAAAAGCGCTTGCGGCGAACGCTGGAAAAATAAACAAAACCTTATAATAATTCCATGCCAAAAAAAAAACATGTTAAAATAATTTTATGGAGGATTTTTCATCTATACTCCTTTCAAGGGAACAAAAAAATGATTTTTTTAAAAACATTTTTATGAATAGCCATGAGTTTAGGAGTTATTGGCATGCAACTTTGGGTTATGACGTCACAGAAGACGCATGGCGTGGCTTACGGGCGTTGGTTACCATGGTTACTGTTTAGTCCCATGCTTTAAACAGTAAAACCAAGCACTTGAGCACCATGGTTCCATCTGTGACGTCGAAAGCCAATTCTTAGTGTTGAAATTTCTTTCTTTAATAGCTTTATCACTCTTCGCATGACGGAACGATAGTTATCACTAGAAACTCGATTCTTTTATGTTTTTTACGACATGACTGATTTTGGTGAATGAGAAGTTAATCTAAATGAATTATTCAAAAGTGATTTAAATACCTATCAAGAATTGATTTAAAGAAGCACTAAAAATTGATTTAAGCACCTAATAAAAACGGTTAAGACAGCAGAAAATAATGTGAAAATTTTTTACATCGCTGTTTTTGCGCTGATCATGAGCCCGTTTGACTGCCATGAAAGGGCGCTCCCTATCATGGGATACGTCGGATTTCTGGCGCGATAAAGCTGTCTTGCTGAGTTGCGTGTCTTGGTCTGAACTGAGACTGTTATAATGCTGGGATCGCTCTAACGAGGTAGAGCGATTAGCTCCCATGGTTGCCGAGTTGTTGCCGGATAAGACGTCGTTTTTTCCATTCAGGACATTCTTACTCCCCTAGAAATCGTAATCAGACGCTGATATAGCCCGCTATTCATCATAATAAACTTTTTTTAAATTATCTTTTGCCCTTATAGTTATACTTGATATGCGTAGCCTGAAGTGTTGATATGCAACGGTGTAGAATAAATCTGTCGACCAGTGCTACCCGTTTCGGGTGATCCTTCACGCGACGTCGCCCAGTCCGATAAGAGCGTGGTATCGCTCAGGTAGCCGTCATCCGGACGGGTCTGAATCGTTTTCTTGCCTTCCATGCCATACTGTTGCTGCACGGCTCGCAACTCGGTCATAAGCCGCGATTCATTCGGCGACCGCTCCGCTCGGCGGAACGAATCTTTGCGCTCGCGCAACTTCTGCTGCTGTCGCTGCAACCACGTCAAGCCCGTTTCATTACTAAAGTGAAAAGGGAAAATGATAAAATACTAAAATAATGTATTAAAATGATAAAATGTATAACAATAATAATAAAAAAACGGAATAAAAACCAAAGGTAGTATAAATTATCCGCGAAGGGGCGGTGGCCGCACCTTAGCATGTTTGGGTGGCTTTTTAAAGGGAGTCTTGTATCTTCTCGCCTAATTAGAATGAAAAAGCGCGCCCCTCCCAACGATAGCTTACGCTTCTAAAAAGCCAACACCTCCCTCTCCATACGCGTACCCTGTTTTTTTTCTGTTGGGGGACCTGTGGGCTCTCTTTTTATTCCTTTCGATTTGTTTTGGGATGGATTCCTTCAAAGTTTGCCTTTATAAGGACACGTTTTTGCGTGGACTAATCAGGCAAAGACCCGGGCTGGTTAAAAGGTGCAATCGCCCCAGAAAACACTGCCTCACCGCTGTAACCACTAAGCATCAACATCAGCACCTCTTTCCCCCGCTTGGGTCACGTGTGTGACGTCACGCGCACTACCGAGTGGCAACCAATGACCACACGGAAGAAGATCCTGCTACCTTTTTTGGCGTCAAGTGAACAATCCCAGCGCACGCTGCCAACGATCTTGCTCTTTAATCTTCAACGACGCTTTCTCTAATTTCCCAAACCTTTCCTCTCCTTCCAGAACTTCTTACAAAGGCCAAAAAATAGAATACAAAATAAATAAGAAATGGTACCGAAAAAAGAAGATGCGCACAGGATGCTGTACGGGAGCCAGGAAACTTTTTGAAATAGAAAGACGATGACTTGAGTGGCGTGAAGGTGCCCTGGCACGGGCTAAAATTAAACTGGGTTCTTCTCGCTCTGTTTTTACGCACTCCAAACAGCTTCTCCAAACTTCCTCCCCGAGCGTTTTTTCTCCCCCAACGTTTCTTTTACCGAACAGAGAACAGCGCTGCGCAGCTCAAGACAAGCGGGGCCAAGTCACTTCATTGAATAAAACGCGTCTCTTTCTCATTAGAACATTAGCATGAAAAACGTCAGAAAGGAATGCGTTTCGAGTTTTAGTTGAGCTAATGCAGCGTCACGGAATCACTCAATCTCGGCGTGAGACGTTTCCTGGCAGGCTGGCATAAGTTTAGGCCCGTTCCTATCTTGGTCGTGAATACCATCTCTAGCTGCAAACAGGTCAAACGCTTTCCACGATTATAAAACCTAGGATTATTAAGCGGAATGCCTTGGAAACAGGCATTTCTCGTCCATTTGGCGCGCGTGAGGTGTCGTTGAATGAGTTTCGTCGCCTGCTTGCCAACCAGCGTGACTGAAATCCTAACAAGAGACCACTGGCCTACATAATGAGTCGTTAGTTGTCAGGTGCTTGGGCCCCGATCATCGTCTGGGACGAAGGAGCTATGGTTAACATATCTCCGTATCTCCTTGGGAGCCGTGAAAAGCGCTTCGGAGATTCTTTCAACCTTCACCCAAAACTCAAGGCCTTTCATAACTCCCCAGGTTTGGACTCATTACAAGACTAAACACAGAACGAGATGTTTTCTCTTTCTTTTTTCCTTTTAAAGCAGAGAAAAAGGAAACCAAGAACACCTCGCACTCATTCTGGCATACCTCAGCGTGAAATTCTAAACTGGGAAGCAGTATTGAAAATAATCTCTCTTTTGAAAAACGAAAAATGTCGAGAGACGCCAAAAGCCCAGCCCAACGGTTTACGTTTGTCAATATGCATGCGTCAGCGGACTGGGAAACGCACGAGATGCGTAACGGAAGGCGGCCGAGCAGCTAAAAATGCTCTTCATGAAAAAGCTCCATAGGCGCTGGTCCAAAAACACGTGAAAAAATAGAAATAAAACAAGGTGGGAAAAAAGGGTCTCATTTTAAAAGTCCTGAAGACGTTCTTGTGGCTATACGCGATCCGACACACGGCCATGGGTTATTTATGTCAGCGAGTTTTGGGAACAGGGCAAAAAGGCGCCCAGAGTGGCTCACTCTTGTTTGTTTGGACTGACGCTGGGCCATGTCCTGGGTGATCGTACCAGTCGGAAATGTTAAGCTTCGCGTAGGAGGATTGTTGGGAACAGCGCCCACTAATTTCACAACCGCTAGGTATATAGGTAATCCACTCGATGCCCTGGAACATTTTGGGCTCGAAAACAGGTTTTCCGCCATCTGCATAAGCCAAAACTTGGCCCAACAAACTTCCCTTAAACTCAACGTCCTTTGCTTAAAAGTTCTTCGCCTTGCCCTTTGGTCGTCTAGTCAAGTCATGCGGCTCAACGCCAACACCGAAAATTAGGAACAATGCACCGCGAATGACCAAGAATGAAAGTTGGCCAACAATGAAAGTAACTTGCTCCCTTCTCGAAGCTGCTAGCGAATCCAGCTGGGAACCTGGTGCGGCACTAGCGAGTGCCACAGATTCAGTGTCACAACACACAATTGTGTGACACTCGGTGCCCAAAAGTGACGCACCCGGTTCCCAGCCGAATACGCTATTGCCGTTGAACAGTTTACATTGCATGGTTTGGGCGTATAGGCAACTCTAACTTCAAAAGAACGCTAAAATAGTTCCATTAAAGATAGTAAAGTTACATTAACAACACAGGTATAATAAGGATAACATACCTGGAAGATGTATCCGAGATGACGGTAACGTCCTGGATGGTTTCTTCCAAAGTGGAATTGGACTGACTGGACTGCGAAGGTCGAAGAGTTCGTTCGCTATGCCGTCCGAGTGTCATACTCCGGCTCTCGGCTGTTTCATCCGCGAATCCCAGTCCGCTCCCATTGCGGCTACTGTTCAAAGTAGCACTCGTGTTACTTTTCGTAATAGTAGTAGTACTCGAGTCTACAGCTTGACTAGTAAAAACGTTCGATTCCTGTAGCTGCCTGGCAGAGTGCATATGCGAGCGCACTGGGACCGGCGCCGGGGCCACATTGTTCGCACTGCGCGGGCTGGAAGTGGCGATGGGATTCTCTTCATAGCTCATTTTCCGGGTGCTCCGCGGGGTTAAGGTTAACGTGGTCGCTACCTCGTGGGTGGGGCTGAGGGTGGGGAGCGGTGTGCGCGGCGTGGGGTGGGCTGGCGCGTTGGCAGCATTCGACAGGTTCAAATTCCCGCCCGAGAACTTCCGCACTAGCGACGGACTGGCCAAACCCGGCTTGGACAGATTCAGCGACTCCTTCGAATTCCTGCGATGCAAACTCGGCGAGGGATTGCTCCCGTTGGTCAGCATGCCGTACGTGAAAGGTTTGCTGTTTTGGCGCGCATGGTAGGGAATATCCTTGTCGCCCATGCCACTCGTCCCGTCGATGACGTCATGGCCGCTCATCACCTGGTTGTTCTGGAGCGGAGTCGCGGACCGGGCGAGGTCCGGAGGATTCGCGGCACTACCCTTCCCCATGGCTGAGCGGAGCACGGTACTGCTCTCGTACGTGTACGTATTCCCGTTCGACGGGGATCGGTGGGGTTGATTACTGTAGATGGGCGAGGGCGAGCCCGGGTATGTCGGCGTCGTACTTTTGTCCGGCAACTGGGGGAAATGCACTTGGATGCTGTCCACGTCGATCTCCTTGATCAGCCGCTGACTCGGTCGGATGTCGGGAATGTTCTGAACGTTGAGCAGCATTCCCGTGAGGAGTTGATCCAGCTCGCTGGTTTCCTGTTTCAAGGTTACGCCGCCATTCGTCGCTGGGGTCGGGTGCACCTCGGCGCGGTGCAGCCCCATGGGAGCCGGAGCCACCGAGATGGGCATCTTGGCACTGAGGGAAATGGGGCTCGGCGTCGGCGAAGTCGGGTCCGGATCGCTGAAGGCGACCGCCGATTCGGCGGAATGACTGCCCGAATGAGGCGGCGAGACGGAACTGCCACTCAAATGCGCTTCCCGCTCTCTTTCGCGGTCCCGCAGTCCCGCTCCGGCCGACGAAATGCCGGAATCGGTCGATGCGACGTGCGGACTGTTCAAGAAACGGATATGTTGGTTCCGTAAGGGACTGGCCGCCGATCGGAGGGGCTGATCATGATCGGCCGGCTTGCGGAGGACACTGTGTACGTTCTGGTGGGTCAGCGGGCTCGAACTGCTGCTCACTGGACTTTTATTACTGCGTTTGGCCACCGTCGCGTAGAGCGAGCCATCCACCGGTCCTGGCGTATGCGGCACTAGATCACTCTCTTCGCCTTTTAGTGGGGAGGTGGCGTGGAGTGAGGAGAGGAGAAATGAAAAACGAGAAACACAAAAGAAAAGAACACAGCTTCAATTAGTATGCAAATCCCGGCACCCAGCTCTATTTGTTGGCAGACGCTCCGAATTAGCGAAGGTCGCCCACTGAGAAAGTCACGGAACCCACGTTTTCAGACTCAATTAAATCCAGGTGTGATGAGGCGGCTTTGCCCCGTTTCAACGTGGACTGCTTCGATGGGCTGTCCCTGCGAGACTGAGGAGCGGAGGCGAAGTTTCTCGCTCTACTAAAAGTCCTGACACACATTCAGCAGCG
The DNA here is from genome assembly GCA_022832285.1 of Lepidurus apus apus. Lineage (NCBI taxonomy): Eukaryota > Metazoa > Arthropoda > Branchiopoda > Notostraca > Triopsidae > Lepidurus > Lepidurus apus. The sequence continues at coordinate 159,192 of JAGJRO010000337.1, read as the reverse complement.
CACAGCTTTTAGGCATGGCACGGGTATCGCTTGCCTCCCGAAAATGTAAATCTCCCATTCAAATTTTCAAATGGCCATAGCTATGTTTGCAATTTTTTTTTATTTTTGCAAGAAACAGCTTCAAGCAAAAACGAGCGTAAAGAATAGAAAGAAAAAATCTAGTTGCTAATGATAGTTTTCCCTCCGTGCGAAAAGCAGTCATTAAGCTCATAAAATGTGATCACGTGGTTTGCTGACGTCACAGGCGTAGCTCTGTTTACTGTTTTACGCACGGACGTGAAAGAGTTAGCACGCCCGTGACGTGACGAAGAATTTGCACGGCTGCTAGAAAAAATAAAAAATTAACGTTTTTAGAATGAGGTTGACTTAAGAATCCGTAGCGAACCAGGCGATCCGAAAAGGGATATCTTTTGTGAATAAATTCCAAGTCCTACATAACATTCATTATTGGGCAACAGTGACATTTTCCCGTCTGGTAAACTAACCTCGCTAACCGTTCATTCGGCTTCCGTCCTCGATAACCGCTGGTCGTGTTCCCTAAGTTCGCAAAATTTCTTTGTTGTACTACACTCGCACCAGCATTCGTGATTTCGTACCGTTTTCCCCAGCCAGCCCCGAATTTTGGGCTGTCCAGTGATATTCAGTGACTACTGCCCCTTTGAAAGACACGAGTAGCGACGGGGAAAGGGAAAAACACAGCTACGTGTTAAAAAAAGAAAATTAAAAAAAGAAAAAGAAACAAGATCCCAAGAAGCACAGACTTGCCAACTACGACAGCCTCAAAGCTGTTCGGATGCCAAAACTTGGCCTCAGTTTTTCTGGCGAGATTCCCAAAATCCTCATTTGTACGAGTGCTCACTCAACTTCCAACTTCCCCTTTCTGAGAATCGCGCTGGATACCATGGACCAGACCTTAATTGGCCAAAGTAAATTAAACAACAGTCCCCCTTATAAAAAAATCCGTGTTCAATTGGGCGGAGCAGGCGTGGTCCGGTTTCCCACTTGTCTGTCCTTCTAGATTGACACACGTTGAAGTTGAAACAAGCGGTCAAGAAAAGGAGTAACAAAAATTCAAACAAAACGGACACAGTTTTTAACAAAAGGAAAAAAGTACGTGCTGATCTGTTTCAACGTTCACACGCTGTGCTAAAACCCGTTTGGGGAGGCCGCAAAATCTCGCATTTTATGGACACCAGAAATATATTCGGACCACTTTTTCTTGCTTCATTCTTCTCTTTTTTGCTGCTCTGACTTCCCAAACAACGAGCGGTTACTGGCAGTAAAAAAAAAAAACTTTTCATTTTCACGCCAAGAAGGCTGTAAGCGAAAAAGACACCTAAACCTTTCAAACTGCATTTCGCTTTATTTTATAACTTTTTAAAACTTGTTTCTTCCTCAGTTTTAGCTCACTATATGTTAAGGGAACCTGACAATGTGGAAAGTTAAGTTTTCTTTCAGCTGCATGGGTAAATTTAAGGAATTCTTAAGGAGGCTTTCCTTCAATTAATTAATTGTAATTTATTCATCTATGACTTTTAAAGAAAAAGCTGGTTTCCTTTAACCAAGAAACTCACTAAATGCCGGTGGGTACTCTACGCCAGAGAAAAGAATCCGTCAGTAGGAATTGAATGGTTGACCAAATAAGGACACGGGGTTGATTTGCATAGTCCAAAGGAACCAACGAACAAAATTATTCGCTATTCCTCACAGTAGAAGACCAAACGTAGCTACAGACCACCCAAAAAGGTGCCAAAAAAATCCTAAAAGCCCCCAAAAAATCTTTACCTGTGCCAGCCTCGTCTTCCAAGATATCGTCCTCCACTTGGCCCGTGTCAAACGTTTCGTAGCTATCCCAGCGCGTTACTGGATCGTCGTGACTCCTTTCCAACGTGACGCCAGCACTTTGGGGTAACGGAACGGGGCGCCGGGTATCTGGCCCCGTCGAGAAGTGAAGTTGCACCATGCCGTCAAAAGGGAACCTGAGATCTGTCCACGGAAATGCCCCCAATATCATTACTTTCACTTTCAACTTTGTCTGGGAGCTTTCTTTAGCTTAGTCTTAAGTTTTCTAACCTTATACTATACAATCTGATAGCTATAAAAAATAACACTGATTGAGAAAAACCCACATTTGAGATTTTGATGCAAGATTTGACGTTAGTTTTCCCCCTTTTGAACTTCTATTAAGGGCTCAATAATGATCAGCCCTTTAAAACCTTTTATATTTATATAATTTAGACTTGGATCAGTTGGAATCTGATTCACTGGATACTCTCAAGGATCGTTGCGATCTTATAAGGACTGTAAGACTCGTTATTATGCATAGGTGGCTAGATCCGCATTGCGAGTCAATTTTGGTCGTGACAAGAGTCCGAAAGTAAAGGACGTTGACGTTTACCCTGGCAAGCGTGGTCCAGTGCTTCGCGATTGAACACCAGCATTTGCTCCGCCACAGCGCACGTATGAAATTGGCACGAGAAGACCGTTTCGCGTGCCGGGGGCTTGGATTTGCGATGGTAGCACTTAACCAAGATGTCACCCCGTAGCTGTAAGCCCTTCTCCAGGCTAATGGTAAAGTGCCGGGCGGTTTCGGGCACATGGTATACGGCCGAAGTGTACAACGGTACAGTGCCTTGGTATACCTGTTTAAATAAAAGAGTTTACCAATAATGTAACGTTTGAAACGAAGAAGCGAAAGAAAAACACTCGAACGACTTGATAAAGAAGGCACGGGAGCTTTCATTTACCTTGACAAAGGCCTTGCAGCCCCCTCTGGACTCGAAACCAGGGACTCCCAGTACCGTCACGTGGTCCAGGTACAGCGGACTCCCATTGATTTGAATGGAGCCCGACAAGAGCCCGGCAAAGTATTCCACGTAACTAAAACATGATCCGCAAACAACCGGAAAAAGTTAATTTTAAATAAATACGGAGTTTAGGCGACTTTTTCATGACTTACCGTTTGTCTGAAGGTCGTTGTAAGAAGCCTATGCGTTCGTCAAAGAACCGTTGCATTGCGTATCGGTCCAAAGCTTGGTCGTCGCTCGCACAGATGGTTGTGTAATGCATATAAGCGGCTACAACCACTCCAATGCGTTCCATTCCTCCCCTGCCATTCAAATAAAAACTTATTTAACTAGTTTAGCCCTCTTTTAAGTAAATTTAAACCTATTTACGGCTTCAAGCCAATTTAAATTTAAATAAAAATCGATTTAAACTAAAGTCGATTTTAAAACCAAAACCGATTTAAGTAGTTTGAATCGACCAAATTCGTGTCAATTACTAACTTCCTCGCAAAAAGATGAAAATACACCTCTGAAACAAGTTCCAATTACACAAAAAAAAATTAAATCCATCATATAAATAAGGCAACGAAATGAAGGATCGTACCTGGAATGCAGTACCGCCGTGTGTTGAGGATCAGCTTGGAGCCAGGAATCGATGGATTTGCAGATCGAACAAAGTCTTTCCAGCGGCGGGGCTAACCCTTCTACCCAACCCATGTCCAGCACATGCGGATTCAATTTGTTCACATCTCGTCTGGGTGCCGACAAATTAAACACCTACGTCCATCAAGTTTCGCCTTTCATTAAAACTGATCCCCTCTTTTTTTCTCGTTTTTCATGTTCCGCTTTCTTTTCTGTTTGGGCAGAATACCGTAACCAGAGAAGCTCGTTCTCCCAGCGTTGCTTCCAAGTCGGCAACAAAACTTACCATGTAATTGTGCCCATGTTTGGTCTGTAACATGGCGGCTGCTTTGCGCAATTCTGCGCGATACTGTGCGGGCTGGATGTCCGCGGGAAATGACAAGAACATGATGCGCTCAGTCACGAAATTTAGATCCATGGCTGCGGGATGGGAGGAAGGGGTGGAACCGGACACAGATCGTGAGCGAGGTGATGACGAGGATAAAACCTTTTTTAAAAAAGAAAAAGAAATAATAACGATAATTAGTAAAACCTCCAGACCTTTCTCGAAAAGACGCCAGAGTACTCTGTAATATAGACCAGCATAGGTTACCTGATTGGTCTTCTGATTTCGCGCTAGTCCTTCGTGATGATTGTTCTGCAAAAAAGGGTAAAAAACGAAGAAACTCGGATTAGAAACAAGAAAATCACACAGTTTGCCGTTTTGGTTCAATGCTACACAGGCCGAGACCTACGTGGGACTAAACAGAGATCCCATATCGGCCCAAGATGAAAAACCTTGACGTGTTAGAGCCATGATTATCGTTCTCTGATAAAGTGAGTCTATCTCCCCCTCTCTACTTGAAAAACGCGACCTTTCACATCTCAATCCCATTAGAAACCCCACCTACGCTTTTTTCACGGATTTTAATCACAATCAAGACTTGTTCCTCAGAATTTAAGTGAACGAAAAAACACGACGCTGTAGCACTCGGGATTTTTTGTCAAAAGGAAGAACCATGCATGTGGCGGTATTTCTTGTCGGCAAATAATCTCTATAGTTATACAGCAAGTTAACTTTGCCGAAAATGTACAGCAGCTGTCTCGTTTCCTTTCCAAGATAAAACTGTCAGTCACCTATGAGCCTTACGGAAGACAACAAACTCGGATTTTCTTGGAGTTTCAATTCTTAGAAATGCTTACCAGTTCAACGTTTACACGGTTTCAATGAGTTTAACGCAAATTGCATATGCTCGTCTAATTTTTTTATATAAATTCATGCCAGTACAAGTTAAATCTTTACACTGTTGCAATTATTAAGACTATATAAAGTAAATACTAAAGTAACTAAACTAAATTAAGTGCATATTGCTATTGTACTATACGCACTATACGCTTTACAAGACACCAAAATTCTGTCTGAAAGCTTCCGTACACCTTCGCTTATTGATGCGGAACACCCACAGATGGCGTTGATGTTTGTTATGGTTTTGCGTCGGAACGCCTTTGAGAATTACGAACTATTCAGAATTTCGACTTGTACTTCCTTTCATCCATTAGCTGAAAAAAATCCTTGTTTCGAAAAATGACACTAGTGTCATTTTTGACAGCGGGATACATGACACAACTAATTACGGATAACGTTTTGTGTAAGAAAATAAAAAAGAAACACATAGTTAATCGCCGGCCAACGGAAAAAAATCCGACAAAATTGCTTTGGAATAAAAAATAAAAGTCCGGCACCTATTATTGTGCGCATTTTTAACGTTCCTCTATTTTAAAAATACTCGACAAGTATACTATCAATAGTTTCAAGTGCTCGACAGCAACAGAAAGGATAAGAGGGATAACACAGCCAGAGCTGGGAGCCTTTCTTTGAAAGGAACTGAACACGCTAATCCGCTGTGAAAAACTTGCCTGGTTCCCAAGTTGATTAGAATCAGCTCGGAACTCTTGTAAATAGCGTACCACGTGGTTCAACATGGTACTTAGGCATCGTAAGGTGTCCACGACCCTGAACGGTGATGTGGGTGGTGCGGGCAACACGATTGATGGTACCGGCGATGGCGTGAATTGAAACTGTATTTCCTTATCGGGACTCTGGTTATCACCCAGCTGGTCAAGAATAGCCTTGGCCACAGGTGCGCGGCGGTAACTGCTCCTCCACGAAGTATTGCTATTACTGCTGGCAGTAGCTTTCTTCGTCTGATGGAACGCCCTTAATTCCTTCATACAGACAAAGTGCCAACCACTTTGGTAGCGTTCAGCTCTTTCACCCTGCCCAACAATGGCCGTCTTTGCTTCCGCCATTTTTCAAAACCTCCAACTTGGCACTTTCCCTCCGGTCGTAAATGTGCCAAAAGACAGAAAGCAAACACGAAAAGGGGACGCACACACTGACAGTTTCCAAAATGGGATCGTGGGAGCTTTGCATGAATGTCAAAGGTGTTCTCTGTCTCCACTCCCGAAAAAAAGCAAAAAAAATCTGCCTTGCAGCACCCACTTTGAGTTATTGATCTTCGCCCCGTTCCGGAAGGGGGACACGTTAAGTCTCGTTACCTAAACGAGGTCAAGAGTCGTATCCATCCCTTTAAGCACCCTCTGGTCCGATAATTAACAAAAAACACGCAACTCTTGGGTTCCCCAATGAAAGCTTTCTACTTGGCGTCGTGTATGAGGGGATTAGGGGAGATAACACTTGTCTTGTCAAGACAAACAAGAAAAAAAAATGAAAATGAATGAGTTGGAAAATGACACAAAACTCGGGTGCAGGTTCTTCACTAAAGCGTTTTCGTACTGGTTCGCCAGGTCGCTCACAGACAACTGTTTCTTTACCAACACCGTGTTAAGAAACTGCGAGTCTTTCTCGGGCTGGAAGGACGCAAGGGAAAAGGAGAGAGAGAGGAAAGCAAGACTCAAGAGAGACACGGCCAAGAACCAACACGCAAATACAAGATTCGCCGCAGAGATGCTGCATTCGCTCGGTCATGTCATCTTTCCCGAGTAAATGTGTATATTATATTTGTATGTGCAGTGTATGTAAGATGTAACCTTGTTGTAGGTGCTCCGTACTGCGTGTTGGGGTTCCCCACGGAGCTGAATTTGTGCAACGGAACTCTCTCTTTGTAACGTGTCTCAACGTTCTATGAGAACGGAGGAGTAAGATGGGATTTAAAAAAGAATAATAATAACGGGGTCATTACTAACTGGTTTTGGTACGTAATGAACTTCTGAACCAAAAATGAAAGAAAACGAAATGAAATAAAAGATGAAATGTCCAGAGTCATTACGAAACTCTTACTTCAAGTTTGACCGTCCTGGTTTCCATTCAGAAAAAGACAAGACTCGAGACTGCCAAGAATCGGGTGGGTCGTCGTTAGGATCTGTGTACTAAACGCTCCGGACTGAAGGAGTAGGTCTCAGTAAACAGGAACGGTTCTGTTTGGAGCCCAAACTTTTTCACACCTTGGAATAAGAACTTTTTTTCTTCTCCTTTTTTTTTTTACCCATAAGTGGATGGGGAAGTTAAAGTTATACACATACAGGACATCCTGCTTGGCTTTGTGTTCTACGTGTTAGGCTAAAATCCTCTTAACAAAGGCTGTGCAGATTCACAGTACCTTTGCGATTAATACATAAAGTAATACATTACGTAATAGACTGGTTTGAAGTAGTTTGAATAATATAAAAATGGGGGCCAATTATTGCAAAATCTTCCATTCAATACATTAAATTTACCCCGCAGTTAATTATATTTTTAAATTTTTTAAAATTATAATGCTTATTTTTTTAGTCCTTTAAATTCCTTTACATTATCTGCATTCCTTTTTTTGGAAAAAATTACCTGTTTTCTTAAAACTTGTTTTCCCGTAGACCTTAGGTTATTGTGAAACCCTCACAGATGGCGCTGATGTTTGTTATGGTTTTGCGAAAGCCTGGCTAAGAATGTAAAGAAAGAAACACCAGGGAGCTTTTAAGATGGCGTAGTTTCACGTTTAATTTCTTAAAACTGATTTCGACAGAGGCAGCATTGCTTTCAAAAAGTAAAATCTTAAAATTTACGGGAATTTCTTGCAGGCAGTAAGCTCAAGTTACCGAGTAAATCAATTCCTCAAAAATGTGGCAGCATTTATTACCCGCAGCCTGTCATCTGACGTCACACACTGCAGTAAGGAGATACGCTTGGGTTAGGAACTTTGCGATAATTGGTAACCTTTATGTATGTGTACACTTGAACAGTACTGTATCCTTACCAGGGGCATTGGCTCTTGCTTGGTGGATGTGCAACAGTGCCCTTTCTGCGTGTGTTGGTAGTACGCCAGCAGAGCCGGGGAAGGCCACCGTTTCTGATGACATTCCCGATAGATGCGGGGCGCTAGATCCGCAAACGAGCGGTACACGCCATCACCGCCTCGCGATAAGGGTGGCCAGTCACCGTCCGTACCCGCAGCTGCATCTGTCTAAACGGTAACTCCAACTCATTCCAAAATTTCTTCCCAAGTGTTTTTCTCCCTCTCTTTATCTTAACACTAAACACAAACCACACATGTTGCTCTACCGCCGCAACAGGAACAACCCCAAAAGGGGAAAAGATCCTTTTCTTCTTTCTAATTCTCTTAATTCTCATGCGAAAAGCCAAAGCCACTGCACTGCCAATTGCTGCACCAAAAAATAAAAAAATAAGCACACCCCATACTTTTGGTTAGTTTCGACAATGACCTCTGGGCTTGCCTTTTGGGGGAAAGCTGAAGCCAGAGACAATGCAAGGGGTCAGCCCATACTGCGAAGAATAGCATTGTTGCGGTTTTCCTGTAAAGACTGGAACTTGCTTTTACCCAGTTATAAAGTTCGAACCCCCAAGCTTCCCACGGAAATGCGTTATATAGAGCGGTATGGCCTGTTTACCACCCTCTCAGCTCTTCCCACACGAGGTGTGTGGGAGTTGGGAGACTGAGTACGTGAACGCTAATTAATCACTGCCAGCTAAACAATATACAAGCTTTGGCGCCGAAACCCAAAACGGCAAAGGCTTGCTTTATTGACAACAAAAATAATAATCAATAAATAAACAATAACGAAAACAAAAATCAGCTCAGACCTTGAACGATTTGAACTCGCGTTTAATTAGCATTCGCGTCACGTGGCTAACAGGCGGCCAATCACCGAGATTACAAGCACCCAAATACCTTCACTTTTCCCTTTTGCTTCAAGACAGAATCGACCTCTATACCTCGGCCGATTGGCAGGGACCGCACTCGTCCATCATTACCGACACTCAACTGGACTAAAAATGACTCAAAATACAAGACGGAATTGCGTGAACACGGCCCTAGTGCTAGTCCGGTACTGTTGGCGCTTACGTGCGTTCAGAAACACATCATATCCATAGAGAGCCAGATCGGCGCTTGGTCACGGACTCGTTGTCCAAATAAGCCCCAGCTTTTTGGCTCGCTCCAGCAGTTGAGCGAGTGTGTGAAAGAAGGAAACAAGGTGGGCGTTAACACCTCATTGCCAAACACTTATTTTGGGTAGAAAAATAGGAAATATGCGGAATTTTTAAAAAATAAGTCAGTTTGAACACAATTCCGAGGAACTTTCTCACGCCATTTTATAGCATTTTTAGGAGCGTTGGAGAGTTTTTTGCTGGCCTGCGAGTTGTAAAAACACACATGTGTTTGCAGCGTCACGCATGCTACATCATACTCGGCACCTTGCCAGCCTATCAGGCTCCGCCCCCTTTTACAGCACTCTCTCGGGGCTCCTTTTACTTGCCCCGCTCGTTATTCATCTACCGAAATGGCTTCCTTGGGAGAGCAAACGAGGTCACGTCAATGCGAAACCTCCCAATCTGAAGGATTTTGCATACATAAATACAAAATAGTTGGTCCTTAAATGTGTAATCTCACAACGTGGCTATTCCGAGAAAATCCGAGACTTTTTTGTGATGTAGGTTCTAAAGGGACAACAGCCAACAATGAAATAACATACTGACGTTCTGGTAAAATCTGTAGTGTTTTCGAATCTTTTGGAGCAGCCTTTCACCAGTTACGGTCGTGACGTACTGGACGTGTCGTGGCACACAATCTTTGAAACTTCTATCTTCAACAGCTTCACTACTATTTCGCGTACCATGGAAAGAAAAATATTTTTAGAAACGAATTTCCTGCTCTATTTTGGGATAGTTTCTATTTCACATGAATCTATTTTCAGAGTTTTTCTTATTTAATCGCGATGGCATCTCTGTACCAAATAATTACTCCACTATATATAAAAGTTTTCTTTGTCTTTGGTTACCAAGGAAGTACATGGGTGGTAAAACTCGCGTCGCAACACGAAAAACGGGAACATGTGTTTAAAAAAATTAAAGAAAAGTAATGATGGCTAGCGTAAGTGGTTTGAAGGTTGGCTGGTCCTTTCTACGCAATGGAGTGTGTGAACAAAAACCGTACTTTTTCATTCGATTATAACACAAAAGGAATAAGACGGAAATTACTCGAGTTGAAACTGTTTCCGGAAAACCACAAAGTTCGTAACCAGGAATTGTTTTATCCTGTATACGTGTTATTTTATTTCGTTCACTGGCTTCGCCACGGGGATTCTTCCTGTATTGCTACGCATAAATTCGTTCGATCTAAATTCTTAGATAACGACCAAAATCGGATCGTTTCCGGGCAAATGCATGATTTTCCTCCCGTTTTTTTTAGGTTACCGGTAGCTAAACGCCCCCCAAAAAACTCGTGATTTTCCTGGCATTGAATAAAAGGATCAGCACACACAAAAACTGACAGCCAAGCACACACCAAATCTCTCTCTGATGTATAGAACATGAATGAGAAAAATCGCAGCAGCACAAGTCAGTCAAGGGACCCACGCCCAAGCCATTACGATAGTTTATGTTCTGAGCCCTTGCTGAAACCTCTTACATAAAAAAAGACCAAAGGTGATTTCCTACCCAAGCCCCTCCCCTTCTTGAAAGGTAACAAGGCCCTTAAAAAATACAAATATAATCTTAACAAGAGATTCATAGCATCTCTATAAAAGAACGCTTCCTTCCCAACTGATTCGTCCCATTAACTCTTAACGATTAAACTCTCCTTGCAGAGAAAAAAGTTAGGAATGTAAAATAGAGCTTCAGTGACGTCACAGTACTAATACCCGTACAACACACACAAAAGCTACCGAGCGAACGTCAAGAACAAACCGGAGTAACGCCTACGAGTCCGGGCGCTCAATATTCGTTCTGTTTTTCGAGTGTTGAAATTATTCATTATTGGAGTCGTTGCGACGTTCGCTAGGCAGGCCGAAGTAACGCTCTCAGGTCCCGCTTGATGTTATGAGTGAACATCGTTTGCTTTTTACTTGGGACGGGATAGCGGGAAGTAGACACACGACAGAAGGACGCCGGATCACGACACTAGCTATACCGTCTACTACCATGAAAAACATAAGAAACCTAAAGGGCCAAATTCCTTTTGTAAAAAGTAAGTCACTTGCAACACCGAAGGCTGCTGGGATCCACGTGAATACGCACAACTAACGACGGAAATTACCTCGTGCCGCTGACTGCAATTCAAGCACGCTCGCAAACACCGGAATGAAGCCATGATTTGCCCGAGATAAGCTTTCCCAAGCGTCCAGAGCTTTTCAAATCTCTGCTCCGCCCTCTTAAGAATCACTTTGGTTGATCCTATGGATGCAGCACTAATTTCCACCAAATATTCCCCCAAGCTGCAACTTAATTTGCACTGGAACTCTATCACTCCCCTAAATCTCACGTTGATGTCGACCCTTGGTTTGAAATTGACCTTCGATAGCCTCCATGCGGTCAAAATCCTTTACCAATCGATGGCGCTGCAAGTTCAAAGTGAGACGAACGCTTTTTTAAAGATCAATGGGAGGCTGAGATGACGTCTTCGCTTTGCCACCTTTGGGTTCCGACTGGGGGAACTTGTGTTCTGTTCTAAACAGAAAATCCAATAATCCGGCTCAGCTTCTTGTTGGCGAGTGGGGAGAGAAAGAGAGGAGAGGAGAAAGGGAGGAACTGGGAAGGGTGGGGAGGGGGGTAAAGGTTTCAGCGCCTTTTGGGAGAAGAATCTCTCAGAGAAAGTGTTCGAGTCCGCCAGGTAAAGAAATTACGAGCCGTGATGAGTTCCTTAGGGAGCCAACGGTAACATACAAAAGGTATATGTCCCGGCAGAGCATTAAAAAAGAGGCCTTCTTCCTCTTCTTTCGCGTCTTTAACCCCGCTGACACTAAGCTAACTACGCCCTTCGTTTTGTTGCCGAGTTATTACCACTGTTACACCACGGCAGGGAAAAGGCGTGGGATTGGCAATGACAAGCATCTCCAGCATCTCGTACGGGAGGGTTACCACCGCAGCTCCTCACTTTTTCCCGCCACAAATCACGCCCAACTTCTTGATCCAAGTTTTCGATTTTTCTTCAATTTTCCATTTCTGAACCTTCTTCAATTTCAATTTTTTCATCATTTAAAGTCTTGTTCAGTTTTCGAGTTCTTTTTAAAATCCTCGAGTTTGACTTGTATTTTCACTCCATTTTCCATCAATCTCAATGCTTGACTCGCACAAAATACGCCGGGAAATCAAAAAAATCTGGACCGAAATGTTCCGTTCGGTGCCACTCGTGCGTTGAAAAGCTCAGCCAGGAATGCGGTTTGTCAATAACAAACGAAGACAAATCTAGCACGAATCCTTTGCCCCTTTCGTTTCGCTCTCCGCGTTTTCGGTTCCATTGCGCGCAGCACTCGGTAACTTCCCAACTGTCTGTTACTGTCTCTGACTCGCGACTGATTTGTACATTAGGCCTAGGCTATGCAAGTAGACACCCCACGACGACTTCGTTGAGGAAAACGATATACTCTCTTCGGGGGCAAAAAAGACCTCTCTCTCTTCTCTTGGAATGGGGGGGTCTTTATGCTCCACACAACTATAGAACAGGTTTAAGGGTGGTCCATTCCTTCTTCCATCAACTTTGTGCCATTTCCACAATACAGTGAGACAGTAAATAAGCACAAGTCCATAGATCATTTGCCCGTATAAAAGAAAAGGATCGGGGTGACTTTCTTAACAATCTCAGACTTTTCCCCAACAATGCAGCGAGGTGTCAACGATACTTGACCAATACCTCTGGAATGCCTTATCCTTCCACAAAAAAAGGAATTCCAAGTCCTTTCTGACCCAAAACTTATGAAAGCCCTTATACCACCTTAAAGTACCTCGGAGTGCCGTACTACAGTACTTTATATACCTTATAGTACCTTAGTACCTTAACGTAGTGTCAACAGTACTTGAGCTTACCTTACAGTACCTTAGTATACAGTATTTACAGTACTCAAGGCTTTCGCCAAACAATAAACATCAGCGCCACCTGTGGTTGTTTCGCATCACTAAGCTAAGGTATGCGGGAGCCTTAACGTACAGTATTACTTCATTTTATTACAATTATTTGATTTGTATTATTACTTAGAAAATTGCATTACTTCAGCTTATACTTTATGGTACAGTATTTACAGTACTTGACTGTCTTAGCGTGGTTTAGGGTAGCTTAGAGTAACTTAAGGTACTGTACCCAGGCCCGTACCCAGGATTTTTTTTCGGGGGGGTTTTTAACCCGAGAACTTGAAATCCTATTTTTGTCGTATACCATCTTTCCGGTAAGGAAAGGGGGATACGAAAAAGGAGAAAAGTTATCGCGTTGTTCGAGCTTCAAAGCGGTCAAACAAAACCAAAGCTCAATTTGAAATAAACTTCTCAAACGTATATTTTTCATTTGCGGAAACTTTCGATGGGGGTTTAAACCCCCCGAACCCCTCCCCTGGGTACGGGCCTTAGTACGTTCCTTCAGTACAGTAACATTTGCTTACTGCTGACGAGGAAAACGTACGACGTTGGGGGGTCGAAACCGTTTGGGGGAAACATAACACACATTCAAAAGCCATGAGGTTAATGAAAGTTTCCTGGGTTTGGAACGGCAAATGCTTACAAACTCATCGCTCAATTCACCTGTCGGCAAGTCAGCGGGATTACTGCAAGTATTGGAAAGGATAAGAAACTCATCCTCTTTTTCTTTTTAGGCCTGCTTTTTCACATCGATGTAATCCCTCACCAAGTCCTTGGTATTTGGTATTCCCCCCATGCCAACAACTTATTCAGGCCTATAGTGAAAACGTCGAAAGTTTTAAAGGTTATATTTCTATTTCCGGATCCTCAACCGCTGCAGCGCTCGAGTTTTCCAGTTCAAATATAACGAGGACCGGATATGTTCGCTGAGGCCTAAAAACCAGGCATATAATATCCCTCCCTCCCCCTTTTTCGCTTTCAAGTCTAACCCAGAACCTTTGAACGCCCGCAAACAAATTTTTAAAATTCGAAGGAAAAGTCTTTTATGGGGCCAATACAAACTGCCAACCCCATACCACGTTATCGCAAATCAATCACAAATTTGATTAGCAGATGGGACATCTAGGATGTCCAAGTACTGTACTCGGAGGTTTAATACTGTACTGGGCGAGATTAAGCCCCGTTGTCGTGTTTATTCACCAAAAATTGATAAGGAATTCGATGAAGACTTTTAAGACTTCAAACGCCATTCAACTGTGCTAAACCAGGTTGCTTGCAGATGCCTGCGATAAAATAACCCCAAACAAAATAACAGAACTCATTTTATAAAGTGTTGGACAAATTCCGCATGCCCAAGACTGTGCCATGTGGGATACACAGACTATGTTAGGAAGACGACAAAAAACGCTTACCTGTCGACAAATGCTGGGATGCTGACACGCACGCCATACCTGCACACGCACCAAAGAACAAAAAAAAGCCATACGTGATATTAAAAGCCATTCAATTAAATGTTTCCGAAATACATGCATGAATGTGTCGCTAATTCAACAGAGGCTGTATGCTAATCAGAAACTAATTTCCCTCATTTAGCAAGTTCATATCTTCAAATCCTCATATCTCAAAAATCTTTACTACTGCGTCTAAACAAATCGATTAATTACTCCATGCATACCTTATATCCTACTGAGCAAGGCGCTAATTAACTATTCTTAATTTATTCCACGCTGCATTGGCTTCTTGAACGCTGTAATGAGTCCCTCAATTACACCACGCCCACGTTACCCAATAAATAATACCTCAACAAAAACACTAAATTAAATTAATAAATCAATAAAATTAAATAAGAAAGTAAAAATAACAAAAAACAACATAATTAAATTGGACTTAAATAATGGGTATTAAAGACTATTAATCTAAATTAAGTGTGAAGTATTTTTAATGCAATTTAAAACCTATTTTCTTTCCCATGTAGCCCCGTTTTGTGCACCTAATTGGATGGTACTACAAATTTGACCCGAAAAGCAGACATGCAGCCAACAACATGCGTGGTGTCCCTTAGTTTCAGCGTACAACGCCAATCTTGTTCGCAGAAGAGTTCCCCCTTGTCCTCTAAAATTCCCAGAACTTGACCTTTGATCTAACATCAACGTCGACAACGCCCCAAGATCCCCCACAAGGTAAACACATGCTAATGGTTTTCCACGCTGGGGCTTTCGCTTCTAAACTACCCCCGGTTGCAAAATCTATTAACTCGCCCATGAAACGTCGATTCCGTTCCTGCTAATGACAACTGACAGCTTCCTTATTCTCTCAGTTCTCGGTACAACACTTGAAATAAATCCACCAAGTGGTATTCTAAATCAAGTGAATTTTCTGCCAAGAGGGAAGAGGAAGTTGACCAGAAAGTACAGCAGCAAGTATAAGCTCGCAGAGGCGGATTTTCACGGAATTTCCTCTGAAATAAAAATAAATAAAATAAAGATAAGGGGAATGTTAGCATCTTTCCAGGAGATTTCACGTCCAGCCCTTTTCGGTTCCTTAATTACGCACGGCTCACTGGACCGGAAGAGACCTTTCTTAACAGGAAATGAAGCCGAAAAAAGGAACTTTTTGACTTGGACCAGAAACTAACAGCAACATCCAAAATCCGACGCCAGATGTCTTCCCTACAAGTCTTTTAAAGTGTTCAAAACGTCTAATGCTTGTGCTCCCCAACAATAAAATGATTTTCGCTGCAGCTGTTGGCTGGAGCTCCCAACAAGGGCCGACTTATCCGAGGTCAAGTGTGAAAAAGGTCAAAGGTGCAGCCGCTGAAAGCTTCAACAATGCGAAGATGTATTGAGCACGTGCTCAATCTCCCCTACTTCGCCAACAGAAACTTCCGCTATCATTAACCTAAGCAGTTAAACTTGACATCTGCACTGTACGATCATACCTTGCGGTGATATCCGAAATCCTATGAAGTAGTCAAATGTCCTCTTTTTCAATAGAACTTAACGTCAATCTTGTCCGATACCAATACACATACCACACCTATGCGACATAGCCTATTGGTGTATACGAGGGAGAACCCATTCCTTTTCATTGTTGTCCTATACACGGTACATACAGGGGATTCGACGTTTTTCACTGTTGCCCTATATATGGGATTCCAACCTTTTCCCCCGTTGTAGTAGGAAAAGTTCGAACAAAACTAACCTGAAGATTGGCTGGCAACTCCACTGAGAATCGAACGTTTTTCTTTGGAGTTTTTTTTTTTACAAGGAAGAAAACTTGGCTTTTACGCGAGGAAAAATCCTGGACTAATCACGATTCAGGAATTCCACATGTATGAAAGTGCGCGCGTCTGTTGTGCCAGCAAGTTGCGAACACACTGGTCGGCTGCCTGCTTGTTTTTCATTGTTGTTGTGTTTTATGTAGGACTCAATCTGTTTCATTGTTGTCGTGGGAAAAGTTCGAACAAAACTAACCTGCAAGACGCGCTGACAACTGTTAATCCAGTGAGAATCGAACGTTTTCTCTTGGGGAATTTTAGGATTTTTTTTTGAAAGGAAGAAAACTTCCCTTTAATACGAGGGAAAATCCTCGACTAATCACGATCCAGGAATTTCACATTTATGAAAGTGCGTCTGTTGTGCCAGCAAGTTGCGAACATACTGGTCGGCAGGCTGCATGTTGAAAAGCGGGTCTGTTTCGTGTGTATATAAATATAAATGCGGCGCTCTCCTGACAAGCGAACCCCTGGAATCGACCGAAAAGCAACAAAAAAGTGTTCCTGCTTCAATTTGTGTATGCAATATGGCAACTTGAAAGGCGCACAACAAAACAAAAAAGTGTTCGCGCGGCAAATTTTTTTCTTTTTCCCATTTAAAGGAGAGAAGTTGCCTTGTCTTTATTTGAAGCTGGCGCATGTCAGGAGAAGCTAACGTCATCCAACCCTACCTCCCACCGTGCGATTCTTTTTATAAACTTTTTTAAAAATTAAAAAAACTAGCCAACCCCCCTCCCACGCCACCTACGCAATGCTTTTTAATAAAATTCCTGGGCAATCAAACTTTTTTCAAATGCTGAAAAGTTAACCTTCGAGTTTCCTTCGCTACAAAATCCCTATGCAATTTTTTGGCAAAACCCAGAGGACATGACATGAGCCAGGGAAAGAAAACGATGCACTAGACGCCCTGAGATGCGATCATGTTATGTCATCAGATGACTGGGAAGAAGAAACACGCTAATGATGATTCAGCCAAAAGGAAGTGGGCGATCATGACATCTTTCGCGCCTTTTTTCTTTTCCTTTCCCTTTCTCTCATTCGCCTGCCTGTCGGAAACCCGAACGGTTCCTATACGACTGTGTTCCGTACTAGATACGGAAGGTATATTTTTCACTGTTGCCCAATATGTTCTCGTCCTCGCTAACGGCTAGTCGATATTCGTAACCTTTCAAAATTTCTGTGTTGTATACACACGCTGAACGAACTATAGTCCTGTTCTTTTTTATTAAAACCGCCACAATGATTTCCTAACGTTTTTCCCCGACAGTAAATACCCTTTATGACGGGGCAATACTGGTCTCTATATAGGGAATGAGCGGAATAGATGGAATGAATGGAACACATCACACCAACATCGTCCTCGCTATTCTCAGAGGATGTGGGTGCTCATGTGCTAAAATTTGCACCCATCGTTCGTTATGATCACGCCAGTTCGTCAGGGAGGTGATGGTTATCACACTTGCGTGCCCAAAAAACACAAATATAATTATTTTTTTTAAAGTAAAAAAAAAAAATAATAAGGGGAAAAACACATGTAGTTAACGGAGCTAAGGGAACCTAACGGCGTTAAAATAGGGAAGTCATTCATGATAAAAAACCAGCAATCTGACATCCGTTCACGGTTTAACGCAACATTACGACAAAGCGTTGAAAATGAATTTGAGAAACTTTGATAATTTTTGCTTACCTTAGGTTCGCAAGCCGTGTGACACGCATATTGGCACACTGCCAAAAAAAGAAGACAATAAAAGACCATTAATACAATAATAAATGCGATTTTCATAGCTCCTACCCCACGGAACTATAAAAGTTATAAAATATCCTTAAAATAAAATAAAATAGAAAAAAGGAATTCATGGGAAGATTTTTAAGCTAGAACAGTCCAAAAGCCATACAACAAGCTGGATTTTTTTTATCTTTCTTCAAGATTTCCACCACGTAATCTTAATTACTGAAAAACAAGTGACGGCGAAGGCGAAAAGTGGGTTAAAAAGGGATAGAGTCGCCAGAGAATCTCGCACAGCGTTAAAAGGTTCAGCCTATTAGGTCTAAAAACCTAAAAAGTTGCCGTTTTGTAAGTAGTTGAAAGCAGATTAGGATCCTAATAACCTGGAGCTAAATGATCTATATACGGCTCACTGGATCTGGTGTCGAGCCTAAAAGGCTCCTGACATACAATACGGCTTACAATAAATCTGCACCTTTTAAAGGGGTTTTTCTTGCTCTTCAGCGCGGAAAAATAAAGGGAAAAAGCCAGCGTGACGCGAAACCGAAGCGATCGAGTTCGGAGATAGCGGGCAGTAGTGCCAAATAAAAATAGAAAAAAAATGGAATGTTGTTCTGACAGCGGAAACTTGATGGTAATCGGCCAGGATTTGACCATAAAAAAACAGGCCCTCTGGAAACGACAATAAGGCGAAGAGAATGCTACAAGGGATGTAAAAGAAGGCTTTGGTGCGTACCTCGACAGGAACTGCCTTGTTTCCGAATGGGCTGATGACAGAGATTGCAAGGGCGGGCTTTTTTGAACACTTTGCTACGAAACGTGTGTCCTAGGATCCCGGCGTCAGGCGGCTATAAAAACATACAAAAAAGGAACACAATTATTGGGTTATTCTATTATGTTTCTTCCACTTCGTTTTTCATTCTTTTACATTTTTACACATTTTTAGCGTGTACCCCTCAAGCTTTAAGCTCTCAGCCCACGCCTCCATTGTACGAAAGTAAAGCTTAAATATAGTTTGAAAGGAAATAATTGTTCCTAGCTGCCGTAAAGGAACAGGGTGAAAAATCTAGTTTCCAGCGATATGCTCCTTTCCGTCCTACGCCAAGTAGTAAGCGCGGTATTGCAGATGGAAGCTTCCGGAGCTTTCGCCGCGCCGCGCCGCGGCACGTCCGTGACGTAGGCTCCCAGTTCGAGAGGCCATAACTCGTAAACGGCTTCTCGGAAAAATTTGGAACAAAATTAAGCATGCTTGGCATAGGCAGGACTACCAGTTCATTCCATCAAACACTCGGTGGATGCCTTCTTGTAGTGCTCGCCCAAACTCGCCGAAGCTTCAGGGATCATCGCAGACGGGAGTTGTTGATATTATGGCTAAATCACAGTTTGGCAGATATTGTGCACATGTGAAACCCCCAAAGAGGGGCTATGGCACGTGTTAGTCGTTTGGGACAGGCATTCCAAAGCCTCGACATTTGGCCCCCCAAAACCTTCTTCTTTTCCCTAAAGAGACAGCTGCTGGCAGCAAGTTCCCTCGTTACCCACCACACAAGTGCGCAAGTGTGCCGCGGAAGCAATAACACTAAGGTCAAGGGGTCAAGTCAATAGCGCTTGGGAGCATTCTGTCTTTTTTTATTAGAGCGGACGGCAATGGCTCTTGTCGTGGAGAGAGCTTTTGCTTACATTATAAGAGACCAAACAGGTTCTGCGCTGCTGCTGAAATGGCTGGCCGAAGTTTGAGTGTTGCTTGATCGCAGAAGCACAAATATGCGAAACGCAAACAACCACTACGTTTTATGGGGCTTTTTAAAAGGAGGGCCTTTTCATTACGCAGAAAGGATGTATACAATGTGTCCCCACGAGTGTTTTTTTCATTTTTAGACTGTAATGACAAACAGAAGACAGTTGCTACGTGTTTCCCAAGCTGACTCGTTTTTCCCAAACCAACATATTTTTCCAACAGAACCACGACTAATGCTCGTTTCCACTCGTCATGGCGGTTTAACACTCCCGAGTTTTAACAGTCTAAGCTTCTAACCCCAAACCCCCACAACGAGGCCTACAGAGAATTAACGTGTTGGATAAGCATGACAGCGACAAAGTCACACACGCCAGCATAAGATAAATAGCAGGGAAATAAAAACCACATGTAACTTGGGGTTCTCATGCTTGTGAGCTGTTTGTACTTGGGAAATGAAAACTAGCAGTGAAAATTTAACTCGGGGTAATTTTTCATTCTTTCTCGAGCCGACGCAGACAATAACAGAAACATTGATAAATTCAAGTTTTAAATGGTATAGACCCGATTATGAACGACTGGAACAATGAAAGAGCCATTTAAAAAGGGAACTCCATTTTTTTGGGTGAACCAGTGTTTTCTTTGTTGGCGCTGGTGCAAGGTGTTCATTGTTGGTAAGGAATGGCAACTGCCCATTCTGAAAAACGTCATACTTTCATTGTTGGGCCCGAGCGAACGATAAAGGGAGCTTTCAAGGTTCGCGTTCATTGTTGCGAGTTGGCCTTTTTCCGGGTTGGACACCGACTACACCCGCGGTCCTGAAAAAAGCCATCCTTTTCGCCAATTTAGAAACCTGTCAACTTGATGGTGGCGGAAGCTTCCCGGCGTTGACATTTTCACTGTTGGCTGTAAAGACAAAGTGCCGCCTCAAAGTACATAACTCAACGTACCGTATCATAAGAAATAAGAGTTTCATTGTTGAGCAGGTTCATTATCTAGTGGTAGAAAGGCAGTTAAATAGAACCTCAAAGACTCCGCATTCCAAAACATTTCCTTCAAAATACTCCAAATTTCATCGGTACGTCAAGATCCGGAAAGGACTTGCTACGCCACCTGACGTCACCAGAGCGCGTTGCTCTGGGACGCACTCGAGCAACGCTAATGGGCAGTAATCACGCCAATTCGCACGTGTTAAACTTGTAGTCAGAACAACGAATTTGGTTGTAGTTTTGAAGAATAGCCGTTCATGAGTGACTGGCATGCACACTTCGGCGCGTGACGTCACAGAACCTCACGGTGTGCCTTACTGTCTACTTGATTGCTTTAATAGCAAAAAAACAACATACAACTACAGGATACCTAATCCTTGACGTCAGAAAGCCACATGCTCCTATTCTTCGAAATTTTTCTTGTATAGCTAAATTACTACTTTCTTACGCAAGGCGGTCGCCAAACAATAACAACCAGCAGCGCCATCTGTGACTGTTTCGCATCAATTATCCAAGGTACACGGGAGTATGCAGGGACGAAAACTGCCGTTGACGTAATCCCAAAATTGTCCAATTTTTTCAAGTGTTTCTGTTACGACGCTAATTCAAGATTGAATCAGGACACGCACGCCATCCAAAAGACCATCCTTTCCTGCACTTGGAAAAATAAATGGCAACCCTGGAGCTGTCCACCCAAATTCG
This sequence comes from Lepidurus apus apus, assembly GCA_022832285.1. Taxonomy (NCBI): domain Eukaryota; kingdom Metazoa; phylum Arthropoda; class Branchiopoda; order Notostraca; family Triopsidae; genus Lepidurus; species Lepidurus apus. The sequence continues at coordinate 138,001 of JAGJRO010000337.1, read as the reverse complement.
CCAAATGGGTACCTCGTTATCGACCACTTTAAAAGCCTGGGTCCCCTTTGTCGGTGTATTCCCAACCCAACACAAAGCGGACCTCCCCTTCTTCTCACCCTGATCGGCTCAGTTGATAGATTTGCATAGGAATCAGGTATACAACATACCCCCATTCGTCCGCGCTTTGGGGGGAATGATCACAACAACTTCCCCTGAAAAAGCTTGGGCTTTCAAAGCACCAGGATCAATGACAGGCAGCATCTCTCCATGCTGGTTTGGGCTTTCGCTTGATTGGTATGTTGCGGTACGTGTCAAAAGGCCGAAGCAGCAAAGGGGAAACCTCGTCGTCAATAAGCATTTTTTATGGCATGTCGCAGGTATTGGAAATACCCCTTTTTATTTTTCGTCCGCCTTCAGTCTTGATTAGTTTTTATGACGGTAACCAGATTGAGGACTATGAACATGAATCGACCGGAATTTCTGCCCTTCATCCTCCATTTTTCATTCTCTCTTTTATACCAGGTCAGTTTTTTATTATTTTTTTGCTTCCAAACACGCCAGCCTCGTAATTAATTAGCCTGTAATAGACTGTGTTTTAAGGCACCAAAAATTACCCTTAACAGTTTAGTGAGGCTTTTTGTTCTAATTATTTCACTGATTTATTCTCATAACGCAGTTAATGGATTCCTTTCAATTAACTCTGGGAAGTCAACTGTCCCAATAAATTAACGACGTTGGGTGCCATTTGTTACCCCTATGATTATGCAAATGAGCACGATATGGCCTCATATTTTTTAACCTTTTTTATTACAGAATCTCTTTTGTATTATTGTCGCTCGAACACCAAAAGGCCCTCAAGAGAGTACTTCTCCCTTTACATATGGCTGAGCACCGCCGTGTTTCCATAAGAGACCTCAAACTTTCCGATGGACACGACTGATAGCACCGACCCTACCGATGCCAAATGCCTTTGTCACCCTTTTGGATCTCGCAAACCTAAAAACTCGGAACAATTCTTCAACTAAATGCATCTCATTTCCGAATGAATCAATCTACATCACAGCGAGACAGTTTTTCTCGCTTTTATGGCACTGCGGGAGTTCGACACTCCTCATCTTAGCACTCACATTAGCTCAACTCACAAAAAAAAGAAAAAAGGCGGGAAAATTAACTCGCGTCACGAAATGGCGTTTTTGTCCCTAACTAGCGGAAAATTTTCCATTGCGTCAACACAAACCATGAAATTATCCCCTCCCTAAGTATGATGGTCGTTGAAAACCAAGTAGAGAAAATTCCAATAAGATCCCATTTATTTTTATAGATTTTTACTTTTTTAAGAAAACTTTTACGAGACAGTTGCCTTGATGGAACTCGTTAACACCCCCAAATCCAGCCTTTTTGGGCCCAAACATTCCATCCCCTCCACTTTGAGCTACCCCTTAGACATTATCTCCATTACAGATAATAGGAAACGATGCTGTTATACACACCATCCCTTGGAAAATCTGTTTCTGTTAGGGCAAATCTTTTGGTCTGGGGTCGTCGCTTCGGGTGGTAGGAATACAGTTCTCTTGAAAACTCGCATAAAACACACACAAACGTTCTCGGAAAAAACTACAACCCCCCTACATCAACAGATAAAAACTACTCTCTGTTACTGCTAAAAAGAAGGGGGAAATAAGAAGAAGGGGCCGAAAACCGGTCCAGAAAAACAGACAAGTTATGCGGAAAGCAAATCATCCCACTCTTGGAAGTCGAAACACATTCCTGGGTCCATATGACTCGCACAAAGTTTTTTTTTTTGGTGCTCCATGACAATCACTCAGTGGCCCCTCCCTTCAATTGTTCTTAATATTCTTGGCATAATTTAAGTGACCCATTTTAAAAGCATTGGAATTATAATTAGTATAATTGCTTAATCTTGGCATAATCTTGCGTCTGGATTCTTTAATTGGTTCAATTTTAATATTTGGTAATGTTTCTTTACAGTAATTAAATTCATATTTATTATTGCTGTATTATTGAAGTTATATATTTTTATACTTATTTATTAAATATTTAATATTATTAATATCATAATAGTAGTATTAAAGTCTAAAAATAAAAAGGAAATGACCGAAAAGGGGAAAATAAAGACTAAATAGGGCAAGACAATTGAGGAAAGCTATTATCAATTACACGGAAAATAACCCACAGGTGTGAAATGCTTTAATCCTGAAGCCATCCGTGACGGGAACAATCTCCACAGTAAAAATACTTAAAAAAAAGGCGCTAAACTGGTGCCACCGGCTATCAAAATACCAGAAAGCCTGGCATTCCAACCTGGATAGTCCATGAAACTTGTCCCAATACCTTACGAAAACGTTTCAATTCCCCCCAAACCAAAAAATACGAATCAAAATAAATAAATGAACACAAGTGACCAGGTGGTTAGAGCACACAGCCAGTACAGAGTACCCGGAATTTCTTATCCGTTATAGTTGATGCCCTTTTTAGGGGATTTTCCCGGGTATATAGCGTGACTCGGCAACAATCCATTCTTTTTGGTCTCGCTCGCTGCCTCTTTCGAAAGCAATTTCATTGTTGTGTCAGCAGCCCCCGAACGTCTCCCTGGTAAAACTGCTGGTCTTTTCGTTTCATTCAACCTTCGCACCTGCGGAACTCTGAAAACCCATGTCATACGGCTTTTCAAGTCCGTTACAGGCTACAGCGTATGCAAATCGCAGCATGAGCAAATAATTTTTCGTGTTCTAGAGCTAATTGGAGAGCTCGCTCTCTCTTTTGCATCATTTCCATATCCTTCTTCGTTGCTCAAGATTTTCTCCGGCTTCGTCTTTTCCCGGGGACCACCAACCGAGTTTTAACATTTTTTCCCCCACTCTGCATGAAATTTATAACGCCACAAAATTTACACCGATTGATTTTTAGAAACGATACAGTACCTAAGAACATTCCTTTAACAATTTTTGAGTTTATTTTTCTACCCCATTCCCAAGTCTCCAGTGCAGATAAGTTATGGACGCCAATCCCCCAAACGAGAGAAAAAGGGGAAACACCAACAGGCTGCAAGATAAGAATAATCTTAGAATAACGTCCTGCCGTCCATCAAGGTAGGAAAAAAGACGGAAAACGACGCAATCGGGACAAAAATCACTAGAATTTAAGGTTCCATATAGCTTAGCTAGTGCAGGAGGCGTAGTATTTTATTTTGTTTTTAAATGAGGCGTAGCACGCATGCCAATATTGTTCACTGAAAACAATGGTTAAGCATAATAAGGTCCAATTTTCCCCATACTAACATACAGAAATCGCCCTTATTGCAGATTGACGTCATTAAGGCCGGCTTTCCAATGTTTAAGCATACGAAAATCGCCCTTATGGTATTTGAGATGTTAATAAGGCCCCTTTTCCCTACAATAACATACAGAAATCGTCCTTATTGCAGGTTGATGTCACTAAGGCCGGCTTTCCAAGGCTTAAGCATACGAAAATCGCCCTTACCGTCTTTATGATGACAATAAGGTAAGTTTCCCCCATGTTAACATAGAAAAAACGCCCTTATTCTGCCGCTCGCCCATACTGTCTTGTCATAGATCGCTCTAAGGCTATCCGAGTTAAGGCCTACGAGTTTTCCGGTTTTAGCCTTGGAAACATGTGGCCCACGAGGGGTGGAAAAAAAGAAGGAAAGCTTGATTTGAATCAAGAGAAACTATGTCATTACTGGACAGGCTCCCGACTCGCTGACAGTATGACAGTAGCTTTTTGGGGGTCCGACTGTTCACTAAATTACCCTCAAGTTTACCACATGGTTCTGTGGGTTTACCCCGGACTTGACTCGGCCTACTATTTCTGCCCACAGAAGATGACTTTGATAAGGCGACAAGTTATAGCCTGGTTCTCCGAGGATTAGGAATGGGCCCTTAATCACGAATAGATTCACCCCCGCCTTCTGTCTGGGTTCTATTGTTTGTAAGGGTTATATGACCCCCCTCCTCTATAAGGGGTGATGTATAAGGGGGTCATCTATAGCCAGAATTATATCCTTGGCTGAATGCTTTTTTGTGTTTATATTTTTATTCTATTTTGTCCTAGGAAGATTAGGCACGGGCTGTGCCGTGTCGGTTTCCGGTCACTGCAGCTGGATCCGCAGTCTCAACTCGACTCGATATATGCACTATATAGTCTGTAGAGGGAGTATAGGGAGAACCAACCACAAGCAGTGAATGAGACTGGACAGCTGTGCTGACTCCTCTGTGTAGTCCATAGCGTCGTATAAACCCTGGCGAAACTTATTAATACCACCCAACTCCCCCTTACACCCTGCTACCCTAATCACCCCGAAAGGAAAGAAGAAAAAAATGATTAAAACCCGAGCCTATGTGGTCTATCTGTCAAACCTTGCAGGAGGCGCAAACTATTCCGCTAAGGTGCGCAGGAAATGATAATAGGCAGTAATACGAGCTCGCAAAGCACCGGGTTTAATCACTTCGACATCCTTCATCTCTGCAGCATTGAAAAAGGATGTCCCCATCTGCCTCTTTATAGGCTTCACATCACGTGATACGCCTTTTATAGGCCTGAAGAAAGGAGAACAATTCGAAAACAAAGAAAGGAAAATAAAGGTTTAATTGGAACTTTGGGCTTTTAATTTTCGTTATAACGGCTTTTCATTTTTTTCCCATGTAATAGGCCGCTAGGCATTGATAGAGGGATTGTGTACTAAAGGAAAGCTTTTAATCAAACTAGACGCCCAAGCGGGGTATTCGCTTATTATTGGGGAGCTAATAGATAATTAATAACACGCACATGCGCTTTTTAAGGGGGTTCTGAGTAGCTGCCTCTCCTGGCCTTTCGGTGCTTTGAGGTATACACGTATGCATGATATCCCCCTCATTAAGGAAACAAAAACTATAAGATGGGAGGGATGACGGCATCGAATAGAACCCACTTTAATTACCTCAAACTTTCCCAAGATTCCTTGTTATTAGCTCCTAAAAAGCTTTAAATCCACTTGGTATTTCCTATACATTTTAAGCACCCTAATATCTTCTATCCGAATGGAACCTTAAAATTGCGCATTTTAGATCAAGCTTTAAGGTTAAAAATCAAATGAAAGACTGAAACCAAACGGCACTCATTTCCGAAAGGGATCTCGTAAAAGTAAGTAATGCCTGCAATGAATCTCTGAGCAAATAAATTTGGCGGTGTTAAAAAGGGCCAGGCAGCGAAAGACCCGACAATTTCTTCACTTCTTATGCTCTCAACTCTCTTCTCACCGAAGATTTAGCGTACTTTGTTGGTAAAACTTTGTCTACATACTATGTAAGGTTGCAGCACAACATGGGGACAAGTATAGCATAAGACGGATGGTAGGATGGAAAAGCCGGAATATACAACGCATTGCCCAGTCATAAAAGGAAAAGGCCTTGACTAATTGCCAGTCGTTAGTGGTGACCTGGGCAGAAGCGATTTCGCCACAGGACGCCCCAACTTTTCGGAGAATCCTGAATGACCTTTCCGTGCTGTGAGTTGGGGGTGCCATGGTCATGCGGAGCACAGAGCGCCGTACGGTGCAATGCATTGCATACCGAGAACGCGAAAAGCCACAAACGACATCATTAACCGCAATTCCTATGCACGCATGCGGCCCCCATATATCTCAAAACAAGGAAGACGGACAGGATCTCGGCGAAGGTGACATCAATGCACGAACTGAAAACCACCAAACTCGAAAAAGCTCCCACGCGAAGCTTTCTTACGATTCCACGACCATTGTCAAGCTTCGACCTCTAACCAAAAAAAGACTATCTATTGTACAAAAAGAGCCAGTCTTAAATTGCGTTTTCGGTCGTCTTAAAAACCTCTCCAAAAGGAGCTTATTATGGTAACCCGAGTCCTGATCCTTTTCTTTTTTTACAAACACTCTACTATGCGCCCAATTCTCCTCAACTTTTATTGTAAAAAAAATCCAAACAACGATTGAAATGCATGCCTGCGTTGTGCTGCGAACGATAATCCTCTGGTTGGAAGAGAAAGAGAATGAAATAAAGCACGGATTTAAAAAAAAGGTAAGGAAATATAGGCGCCAGGGCTGGGCATATCAAGACGACCAAGACGTTTAAAAGGTATAACGGGCCAGTCATTAAGTCTCAAATTCGTGTATATACCGAATACCGTTTATTCAGCGGATATAGAAGAATCAGGCTCGGGCGAGCATTCCTCGTTCACGCTAGATTGAATTTCAAAGTTCCACCCGATTTCCTAAGGATTTTTTTTTAAAACTTAGCTTGCCTTTCGCGCCACTAAGGAAAACACCGTTTGAGCTAAACCACAAAACATCGCCAACTATTAGTTTCAACACGTTCTCCAAAGTCTAGCACAGCTATCTTGTGTGGTAGGATGGAAAGGCTGGGCACAGGACATAGCTGTGCTTTTAGACGTTTCCACGCCTCAGTTTAGTTAAGTTATGTTAGGCTAAGTTAGGTTAGGTTAAGTTTGGTTAGGTTAAGTTAGGTTAAATTAACCTAACCTAACCTAACATAACGTGTTGATTAGTTTATACACAACAGAGAAAATTGAGCAAAATGGTAAGCTCAATCTCGCCGCTGACCGTGACTGTCGCCATCGATCGTTATTCACTATTGAAGTTATTCATTATTGGAGGCGTTGCGATGTTCGCCAGGCAGGCCGGACCTACGCTTCCGAGTCCCGGCTTGATGTTTTCAGTAAACATCGGTAGCCTTTACTTGGGACGGGAGAGCACAGTTAAAACTCTCAAATAAATGTAGAATTAATTCATATACGCTATTTAAATGAATACTTCAGATCAATTTTATTTTTCCTTTTTTCACAACAAACGCCTCAAAATCGAGTGCATGCTAGGAATGCGTCAAAGGACAGTCCTTGTCCAGCGCAAGATGACAATCGTGCGAAATGCAATCACGCGAAAAACCGAAACCGAAAGGACATTTTTCTTTCGCTTTTGATCGTCGCAAAATCCCCCAACTGCCAAACAAAGAGAAATGATGATGGGGGATGGAACGTGTAACTTGCTTTGGGGTGAAAATATACTCTCGTTTCCTGCGTTGGAATGCTAACCTGGCCAAGCACCCCCTTTCGCTGGGACCTCCTACAGCTTCCTATAAGGTCTATTGCTCTCTATGGTTTTACAATGCCGAACCTTAAATCTGAATGCATTGGCAATCCAATCAGGGTTCGAATGTACCGTGTAGAGTACGTCGTGAATCACATGAGTATACATGGGAGATTCTGGGGGTGTAGCGGACTGCAAGGTTATTGTTGCGTGGCCGAGGCCATAAAAGTAGATGGAATGGATGACTCGTTAACTTGTACGATACTTTGGGAGAGGGAGATATCCCATCGGATGTAGTAACATTTCAAGAGCGAAGCGTCGTCCTATTTCCTACGGAGGAAATGAACTTACGAGAAGGAGCTAGTGCGGAACGCAATGACTTTTACCCACGCCATTTCGAAAAGTTGTAAAAACAAATAAAGGCTAATTTAAGAAAGATAAATTAAAGTTGATTTCATAAAACAGAGTGAAAAATCTAGAGTACAGTGATATTTTTCTCTCCACCATGCGGTACATCGTAACCCAGCTACCGAAGGTAGAGAATTTAGACATTCCCGCTACGGCACGTCCGTGACGTCACGGCCCAAAGTGTGAAGGCCCGTAACTCGTGCACGGCTGCTCTCACAAAGGTGAAACCAAGTCAGCCGCTCTTAGCATGACCGAAACTGTAATTTGTCATCAAAATCTCAACACTGGATGATGACGACTTTTACCCCTTTTGGTGCGAGGCTTAAGCCTAAGGGCGAGTATTTTTTTCCTAATGTAATTTCTGAGAAGGAATCTTTTGAATTGCTAATCAGATTTTCGTGATTTCTTTTTATATAGAAATCTAAGAGGAAAAAGCAAGACCTTGAACTTGTCACGGTGCCTGACAGCATGCCACTCTCTTTGTGACTTGACAAGCCACACCAAACAAATGTCTCAATACACGCTTGGTTAAATTACTCATCCTCTTCCCTTGTTCTCGAATGCTAGTAAAGAAAAAAATATCTTGCGAAGGGCTGTAACTTTTCCCCTAACAAGCCAAAAGAAAAGAAAAAAGAAATGAAATGAAAGGAGGATTTTTCTTTTATAGTTTTATCCCAACAAAACGTGTATGCCTTAATTTTTTAACACCCGTCTCATTAGCATAACTCGTCCTATAACGCTAAGACCCCCTTCTCTTTTTTTACATTCTTTATGCTCAGATCTCTCTTCCACGGTTCAGATTTCAATGGTAGGCTATTTGCTAATAATCCGCTCAGTGGGCCCAAGTCTCATGCACAACTTCTCCGTTCTCCTTCGGCTGTATTTCTTATTTCATAAGAAAAGAAATATTACTCGTATAACCTCAACCTCCTTAAGCCATACGCCCTTCGTTAAATATGCAGGGCATGCAGGGAAAATACTACATTTTTTTTACCGATTTTCTTTGACTGTCTATTCGGCTCCCGCCAAGGCATGAATAAAAGAGTCTTTAACCAGTCTTCTCATCACACCGCGAGAATTTAAGAAAAAGTAAAATTAAAAAAAGGAATATTTCCTTGCACGTCATTAGCACCGCTACATCATTGGCATCCAAACACGTGCTTCTGGAGCAGCTGGACTAGAAATCCCAAGAGACTTTTTTAAATAAAAGAAATATTTTTATTTTTTAAAACGTTGAAATATTCGCTGGCTCACTGCAAGAAAACTCTGGTCTCTTGACAGGTACTTTATTTTCTCCCGGGAATTTGAAACTTGACTTGAGGCGAAAACGGCGCTGTTTTCTTGTCAGCGGGCATTAATGGCAGCAAATATGTGCCAAAGACACGGAAGAAAGAGCACAAGAGTGAGCATTGTGCTTCAAAAGCCGCCTCCACACTTGGAAAGGCGAAGGAGAGGAGAAGGCGAGATGCTTAGCATACACACACACACACATATGCATAACACACATGTGGTAGTGGTTTTCAGGCTCAGGTGTGCTTAAGTAAACACGAGCTTCGAAGGTTGGCAAGGCCTTGAAGGGAAATTTCTCTTAAAAAAAGTTGCACAAGAGAAAGAATGGGATTCATATTCATTACCTACCCACGTATCGACTTGAAACTCCATAGCCTATACACGCCATCGGCTGCAGGGAAATGGGTATCAGATTTTCTTCGAATGCTCACATACTTTTTTATTGTGAAATGAAATAAATACAATAAATAAATGAAAAATAATAAACTGAACCAGGGTTAGGACGGAGAGGAGACCTCACTGAAACGGCACGGTAAAAAATGGAAATATATGTGGCAGAAAAGCTAACCTTCGGACGAAAGAGAGCTAAGAATACAAACTGTGCCTGCCAATTTGGCAAAATTCGCGAATATTCTTGGCAGCTCAACAGAACCTCTTTGTTGTGGTCCAAGAAAACCGAAAATAAAATAAAATAAAAATGACTTGCGATGTGGAGTTCGCAAAATGCGTACATAAGCAACTTGGGCCATCCTTAGAGGATGTAACTATGATGACACATCCTCCCATCCCAACCATGATTAGCAACTATTCATTCTTCGCGAAAATTTCGAATTTCTTTTTAGAATCCGTCCAAATTGCTTACAGATTTTCAAACAGATTAATTCGCCCATAGCTTGGTAAGATAATTTCTCAGAAATTCCATACAATCGTTCTTTCACAATTCTACAAACTAGTCTTTAAAAAAATAAATTTTACTAAATACAGATATTTTAAAATAAAAACTTAATAAAATGCAATAATTATTTAATCAAGTAATTCTTGAATAATGCTCAAATAATTATCAAAAACTCATTTCATGCGTAGAATTAACACAAAATTTAAAAATAATAAAATACAAATATAATAAAATTCAATTATCTAATAAAAATAATACTGAATAATACTAAAATAACAACAAAAACTCATTTAATGCGTGAATATCGCATTTCAAAGCCAAAGTGGAACGTTTCTATGTTTTCAAGTAGAAATTAAAAATGTATCCCTAACAATATAGAAGTTGAAACGCTTATAATTCCGGGTCGTGTGGTAATTCTGTATCACGCGGAAACGCAATCCAACTACACACAAGAATACTTTTTTCCTATTTCAAGGTCTCTTGTCCCCAACCTTGAAACTAAGGCATTCGCTATCGTATTATACACATAATAGCCAAGGTCCGAGCTCGACCAAAAATCCCACACACACTTTTTTTTTTGCGTGGACTTCTCACACATACTTTTGTTAGGTCCCATAATGAGTTCAGTTAAGTATATCTTATAGGTTTTCAGCATACCACTCGAGGACATTCTTACGAGTAACGACGTTTTGTTTTTACCTTGAGGAGTAGATGCAATGGCGGACTGATTAGCGGCGTGGCTTGCTTGTCCTGGCAATCCGAACCACAGCACGATCGCGGCCAGCAAGACGGCATCGTTCAGGTGGTGCAATAAACACCCCAACTTTTTTAAAAAAATTTTAGGTTGTCAATCCTCGACCATCACACGTTTTTTCACGATATCTGCCGTTTTCTTTTCTGTCAGGGGAAAACTTTCCACTGCTGGTCACTCAACTTTTATCCGGACAGTGCACTAAAAATCATAACCGTGAGAGCGTGACTTTCTCGTTACCGTTACGGAATTTCATTTTTCTGTCGCAAAAAAAATCCTCCCAAAAATTGGAACACTAATCTTGTATGTAAAAAAATAAAAAAATAAAGTAAGCAAGACCCCCCTCTTGGAAAAAAGGGAAGAAAACCGTTCCTTTGTAAGTTCGTTCGTCCTTGTCAAATAAATAATGTTTTCTTTGCTGGTCGCAAGATAGGAAAAGCTGCTATACTTTCACTGTTGCAATCGTACAGTGTAAAAGCCGCTACCATTTTCCTTGTTACAATCATACAGCGTAAAGCTGCCATATTTTTCATTGTTGCAATCGTACAGTCACACAAGCGCTCAAATCACACCCCTCGGATTTACTCAATGAAACTGTGCAGTTATTTCTGATAAAAGGCAGAATGAAGAGAACCCCCCCATCTAAAAAAAAAGAAGAAAAAGAATCGGAAGCAGGGCATAAAAAAGTGAACAAAAAACGCTTAAGCACAAGGCCATTTATAGTTGGTTAACTGTCCTTTTTGGGGTGTTCCGGGAGGGTATGTGTACTGTACGATATACTCCGGTTTTTAGTCTTTTATCTTCTCCCAACACAACCCCAGCGCAGCACCCTTTGGTTCCGTTTCGTTTTTCGGAATCACCCCAGCGTATCTGTTTGGTCTGTTGGAATGTCATTGTTCAATGTCGCAGCAGCAGCCCTTTCTTCCTTTCTCGCTTTTCCAAAGGGCAAAAAAAAAAAAAAGTTTTGCTTCCCATGCTCCCGACGTCACCCCCCTTTAAGCGAACGCGACTTGTAGATTAACCAGATTGCTATCAATGGGTTCCCAAAACCAATCTCATTATGCGCTTTTCTTAAAGTTTGCATTATGCTATCTGTATCTTCTGCCTCCATTGAACCCTTTTAACCCCTTTTTTAACCCCTGATTTGAAATGCAAATTCCTTATCCGCATGTAGGACAAAAACCACAAAAAGCTTTTTACCCCCCGTACGGGCTATCCCCCTGAAGCTTTCCATGGCGCGATAACAGGCGGAACACACTGTCGCGAAAAGTATAAGACTTATTTTTGCTTTTTGCCAAAAGCTCTCGACAGTAATGTAGATAATAGGAATAAGAAGAAGGTGCCAGTTTAGCTATTCTCATTTGTGCCTTCACTAATCCGACAAATGGAACTCCGTGCGCCTCCTTTACTCTAGCTAGGGAGGCAACCGAAAAGTTCCGAAATTAATTTAAGAAAATCCAGAAATTTATTCAAGAAAATTAAGAATTTTATTTAGGACATTGAGGTTAAATTTACGAAATTCACGACATGCCTTAAGAAGAAAAAAAACGTCAGACCGAAAATCTGGTGCGGTACCCTGAACTTGAAGTGTAGGGAGAGGAAATAGGAGTACTACGCTACAAGGCTGTGGCAAGCACATGGTTTTTTGTGTATCATCCTTGAAAAGCCGGTCGGAAAAAAAGGAAAAAAAGAGCAAAAGCCTCAGGAGGGGTCGATCCATTCAAATGTGCTGAATGGATCGACCAATACAACTTTTTTAGTCCTCTCCTGTTCTCCGGTCTGTAAACGAAGAAATCCCTATTTAACTATTTATAGAAAATAAGAAATAAAATTCCATAAAAAAGTGGAACATAAGTAATCGTTTGGCAGAAGTGCTGGGCTAACGAGTTCTTGTTTTACGATTTCCCTTAAGCGAAAACACTTTTCTTTCTTATCGAGTTTCGTTCCTTTGCCTTAGAAATTCTAGTATTTATTCGATGTTCAAACATCTGGAACCCTTTCAAGCGCTTTTAGCTGAATTAAATCAGCTTAGTTCCTTAGCTAAATGCTTGATCCCATCCAAATCGTCCCAAAATGGAACGTTTTGGTTTAGCCTTAATGGAATTTACAGGCTTGATTCGCAGCACTAGGGCTATTCGCAGTATCGTAACTGTATATTAGAAAACCAGCTTTGTTTATAGCTCGTTGTAGCATCGGAAAAGTGAAATGCGAGAAGCGGACGTCCTTACTTCGTTTCCCCATAATTCCCCAGACATTCCCGCAAGTTCTGGGAAGGGTAAACGGGCTCGCTTTTCCTATATATACGTTCTCTCTGCTGCCATGTTAGCCGACGTTTTCTTCGCTTCACTTGGAAAAACGGAGCGTAAAAACTTCAAAGTGGAAGCATTATAGCGCCCGCAAAAGAAAAACTGGGGAAAATTTTCCCAAATTAAAAACTGTTCCGCTTCTCCGTCTCATTAGCACGTCTCCTTCTGCCACCAAAAAGCCCCCACTCCGTTTCCAACACCCCCATTAACTCAAAAAACACCCTCACTCGAAAACATTTTAATGCGTTTGGGAAACTGAGAAAACATGTTCTAGTTGAGCTTTTCTGTCGCTGCATTTTCAACAAATGTTTTTTTTAAATTTACTTTTTAAAGGACAAATTGAATTTAAAACGCAAATAAATACACAAGCAGTTAACCAAAGCCGGTTCAAAATTGTCCCGTTTTGGGCTAAAAATCGAAGTAAAATATAACAATAAACTCGACCCGGAAATTAGTTATGTTAAAGCCATCGCTCAAACTTTTTTCCCAAAATTCCCCCAAAGAAAGAAATTACGATAAAATAAGGCAAAAAAAATTGTAACATAATAAAAAATATACTCTAATCAAACTAAAACCTTCCGGTCATTAAAAAGAACTCGTAGGCTTCTAGCAAAAAGTATTCCGGAATCAGAGCCATTTCTCATTCCGCGAAATCCAATCGCGGAGCCGGAGGGGAAGAAAATCAGGCCACAAGGGATGTTAAAACAATCGCTAACCATTAAGTACTGCCATAAAATAAAACACGCCAAAAAACGCCGCATGTAGGTAACGAGATTGGTCACGCTCTCCCGCCCTCGCCCCACAAAAGAAAAAAACTTTTTCTTTTTTTTACATTTTATTTTCGCTGCCCGAAAATAGCCCAAATGCAAGTTTCGGAAAATTATCCTCTCAAATGTGTCCATTTACTCTGCCAATTATTGGGCTCCGTAAATCCAACTCACTCACCACCCACTAATTTCCCAATGTTAAAATCCATTCCGATTAATATCCTGGATAAATCACTCAGAAGTGTGTTATGCTATAAGCACACATTAACACGGAAGTAAATATTCGTTTCCTAGCGAGCTTTAAAGATACAACCCCACACGCACGCTACAACTATCCCAAACAGACTGACGCACTGGTGGATACGGGTTCCCCATCTGATCTATTCCCCCTCCTTTCCCCCCGTCCAAAAAGTGCCGAAGCATTGGGGAAGTAAAATGCAACGGGAGGGCACGGCCAACGCTAACGAACGGAACCATTTGGAAGCCCCTTTTGCCTCCCTTGGGGCCTACCACACTCCTCGTAGTATCCCAAAGCAGCCGAACTTTACCAAGGATCCTCCTTTTTTAATTTTTTTTTTCTGGGGATTTTCGAAGATGGCCATTTTCATTCTACGGTATGCTAAGGTCGTTTCTGGGGAACTGGGATATTGGAGACAGAGAGAGAGAGTGACGCGAGGATGGATATGGAGCCAAAGAAAAAGAAAAACCCATAGCGACCGAACCATTTCAACCTTCCGCCACGAAAAGCGGGAAAAACGGTTATGGTTTTAGTATGGGTGGGGGTTGAGGGGGGAATTGAGTTAGGCGAGTATGGCTGGTCAATACAGGCATTAGAAGAATTTAAGGTTTAAAGTTGGCGAGTTTGGGCTGTGGAATTCCCAACCAAGCAAGTGCACCCAATCGTACCAAACGCTCCTAAAAAAACGTAAAAAAGCCATAAATATTAAACTGAAATGAAATGGATATATCCCGTTTTGGGTCAAGCGACGTTTTGAATGCCTGGCAAACTCATTGCAATAAACGACCTTCGACGTGTGGTATTAGCCTGAGCACTCCCGAAGAACACATTTTTCGATTAGGGTTAATTAAAAATGGGAATTAATACGGTATGATCTGTTATAATTAGAAGGGGGAATATTTACCATTAGTCTTCAAATATTGCTGACTTATTCCATCAGAGTAAATAAAAATAAATAATTAATCGAATAAGAATATGTACCATGAAATAAGAATAAATATTGGAGTTAAATTACTGAAACTAAATACAATAAAGCATTGAATTAACTGGTATTTATTAACAATGCAATAGAAGAGTATGTGCTGAAATATGCTATAAGTTAGCTATTTAAATGTATAAAATTTAGGGCAACTACGTCATAAGAACGTTTTAGACCATTTGATAAATTACTTTCGAACCACATCCTAGGCGAGTTTAATACGTCCGCGATCTCCAGAAAACCACCAAATGAAAGCTTTGAAGTTTCGTGCTAAAACAAGAATCAAGGGAACACCGAAAAAAGGAATAAATTGCGGGTGATTAGCCAACGAAAGTTGTCCATTACGCTTTGAACCCCTTCATATAGTCCAGCTGTTTGCAGTCGATTTTATTTTTATTTTTGGGGGGCGAAGGGGGCAGCTACGCAGGCAAGGGGAATCCCTGACGCCTGCTTAGCAAAACAACACCGGACTGACCACTTACTCGGGCCGGAGCTAGAACACGACTTTGGGCGCATAATTGCCACGTAGGTTGTTTTTAACACATGGTTACCTCCAGGGACCACAAAACGTCTAATCCTCTAAGCGAGTTTCAACCTCCCTCCTGGGCTTTTCAAAAGCTCGGCTATTTTACTCCTCACAATAGGTGCGTACGTCTTGCGTCATACTTTGACCACACAATGCGATTGCGCATAAATTCCTAATAAATGTGTATAATTTCTTAAAATTCGTACGCAGTCTGTAATGAGCTATCTTAGTGAAAATCTGCCGCAATTCAACTTTTCGGAATGCTAAAAGGACGTGGAACAAAAAGAAGAAGGGCCACAATGGGCCGATAAGCCTCCAGTACCCATCCCCGAAAACCGCAGCCACACACTAACCAAATGAGTTGTTCATTTCCACCCCAAAAGCCCTCTATCACCTGGGTTCTTCCGATTTTATTGACTCGCTCTCTCTTGTCGGCTAGGTCTCAGCCATCAGCCAAAGCGAGCCAATTTTTATCAAGCGGGGGCTTTTTAAAAGTTTTCGCCACATTGGATCTAGTACGGGGATAACAGTACGGTAGAAGGATAGGAAGGGAAAATGAAGAGGAAAGAAAAAGGTTACTTTTCCTATCAACGTTCCGAAAATTAGTTCTCGGCACGCTACCACTCCCTGGTACTTGAACTTAACGGTGTTGGTGGGCTGGTGTGTGAATTGGGAAAGGGCAACAATGGGCTTAGAGGCTTAGCGAGCAATTGCTATTGTTAACGGGGAGTGGGGATCATGCCTCCCGGAAAATTAAAACAAAAAAAAGTCACGCCAATGAGCCATCAATCGTGGCCCTCCGACCGAAAACTCGTGTTAAAACTGTAAATAGAAACGCTATTCGGTCATCAATGTTTGTAGCATTGTACCAGCAATCACGTTCACCGATAGCATGCTTCCTTCACACCTAATAAATGTAATACAACGCTAAAAGCAATAGGCACAATGAAAGGCCTGGCCTATACTACGTATTATGTAGGCAAAAAAAAACACCAAAAATCTTTGCAAGTTCTTATTAATCCATCTTGGGATTTCGATAAATTCTTGTAATCTAGATGGTTCCGCAAACGCGGGATTTATCTCAAGATTTTTCGGAACAGCCGTTCACGCGCTACAGCCCTGCCAACTTTCCGTGACGTCACGGCTTACTAAAAAGCATGCTTACTGCTAACGCACTTCTTATGCTTAAACAGTAAACAAAAATAACTAAATAGTGTATATAGAAACTAACTAGAAAATAAATGTAACAAAACCAAGTACAAAAACTAATACAATTAAAAGAATTCCTAAATCGTGCAAGATGGAAAGAAACCTATGATTAGAAAAGAGATTTTTAGTTCTTTTTTTTCAGGATAAAATGGCTTGTCTCTCGGCTATTGCTCTTTAAACGTTCTCGCATTCGGGTTTCTATTTTTTGTGGTGTTTCTCGAAAATGGAGACGGCAGATGGGGCAGAGAGATGATTTTGGGACAGAAATCGTTAGGGAAATGAGGGGTCATTTGAGGGATAAATGTGACGACCCTATTGCCACATTGGGTACCGCTCTCACTCTCTTTCTTATTTTGATATACGGATTGGGAGCGATAGCCATCGCAATAAGGGAATCACGTCAGCCGAACACTGCCTTTATACCATATACTCTGAACGATGCTGCATCTGTCTAAGCTAAAAACTAAAAGCTGAGAGTAGGTCAGCTGCTCAAGTCGTTAGTTAGTCAACGCAAACAACACTCTGCTGGTGCTACTTCATTACGTTTATTTTTCCATTTTATTTTTGCCAGGTTTCATTTTATTTTACTTTTAGGCTGACAAATTGAAAACCATTCCGCTGGTCGCAAAGACTTTTTCAAGCCATCAATTGGGCGTGGGAGATCCCATTTTCCGACTGGTTCAAAAACCGGAGACGGGTGACAAGTCGCCAGTAGAGGCTTTCAAAAGCTCTACAGAAATACAGATAAAAGTGTCTCCCAAGATGGGAGTTCCCGTCTCGGGCCTAATCCTGCACAGCCCATCTATCATAGGGAAGCATCAAGACGCTAATACCAAAAGGAGGTCTCCTCCCCGAGACGCTGGTTCACCAAAAGGAAGAGCATGTCTGTGTACACGACCTCCGTGAGCTCATAATTTCCCCAATTTTCGGCACCCCGAAGCGAACTTATCTGATGCTAAGCAGCCTTCGAGTAAACCACCACATGGAGAAAAAGGTCTTATTTCACGTCAATCAATACTATAATAGACTTGTCAGGATCTTCAGATTCGGAAAGCTTCGCAATTTCGGAGATTGACACGCAAGAAAACCGCTCGACTCCCTATTTAGCCTGGCTCTTTACCCATGCCTTTTCGAAATAAAACGGATACCTTTTCGAAATAAAAAGCTAAAAGGTACTCAACTCATGGTAGGATAGTCACTCAATATTGCCTGCGATGGCTAAAAGAATGGAAAGTATCGCTACCCTTCCGTTTTTATTATTTTTGCTAATATTTTAAGAGCGAAAAGACGCGGATATATCCTGGCGTGCAGATAAACCAGGCATTTTCGTTTGGAAACTGTACGTCTGCGCTATCTATCAGAGAAACATACCTATGTAACACCACCTAGCGGTGGAAAGCTAAAGACCTAGCTAAGATCGAGAGAACGGAATGAAAATGGCGCCAGAATTTCTTCCACAATAAGAGAACATTATCTTTCCGACTTACCGTTCATGTTATGTTTGACGTTCAAAAAGAGCATTTGACCGAAGAAAATGGATCCCTTGGCGTAGCAAAATGAGCAACACTGGAAGAAAGACGAGTTTTATCACCAACTGAATCCGTAACATGCTGTTACAGGAGGCAACACGGAAAACTTTTCGAAATAAAAAGTGGGAAGGTACTGAACTCATGGTAGGATATTACTCAACACTGCCCTTGATATCCAAGAAGAACGGGTAAGTATTTGCTCTTCTGCTTTTATTATTCTGAGGAGCTAAAATACGCGTGCTTATCCTAGAGTGCTGACAACGCCAGAATTTCGCTTGGCCACTGCACACTTGGGCCATCTATCAAGGCTCCAAGCGGTAGGCGCCATGTCGGAACGTTATGTAACACCACCTACCGGTGGTAAGCTAAAGGCCTTGTTACGATCGAGAGAACGGAATTAAATGGCGCCCAAATTTCCTCCACAAGAAAAGAAAATGAAATCTTTTCGACTTACCGTCGATGTTAATGTTGCACGTTCATAAGAGCGTTAGTTTACCAACCCAAATGGATCCGTTTGCGTAGTAAAATTAGCCAGAAGACGCGTTTGGTCACAAAATCCGTTATTTTGTTACACTTCAAGGAGGCAACACGGTAAAGATTGGCACATTAAACAGCACGACACTAATTAGCAGCTTGTAGAAAACTAAAAGGAGCCATCTGAGCGTTTCGTGAACATCCATCGCACGGATGGCAACTCTTTGGGCTGGAAAACATAACAAGAGCGAGAACTCAGACCCGGGCACGAACGGATCGTCTTGCCAGAAATCAATACTGGAAGCTTTGCGATCCGAATTGGCCCAAGTCCCAGCACCCAGACAGGGTCCACGTACCCAGTGACCTTGGGAACTGGCCATTCGCGGGTAATTATGGCGCACTAAACTTTGATTATCCTCAACCTCACTCAAAATGACCGACACTTCTCTCCCACACAGTCAAGCTCAGCCCAGCCGCTGTCCGGAAATGGTTCACAGCGCTTCCCCTACGTTGTGGCTTGGGACGCGTCAAAAAGCGCGCCAAGAGTGGGAACCAATCCGGAACTCGCTTGGGAATTCATGGCCTTCAAAGGAGTAATTAGGTATAAATGTGAAATAAAGGCTGGAAATTGAACAGACTAATGGGCTTTGAAAACACGAATAGGTTTTTTGTAAATTCCGTTTAATTAGTCGCGTTATTGCAACGAACTGCTAATTACATGTTGGCTACCAGTTAGATTTTTTGTACAACAAGTCCACAGTTTGGTTTAACTAACCTGTCCGATGCATTACACAGGGATTGGGGGCAGGAGGGTAAATTCCAACACAAAAAAGGAAACAAACAAAAGCTCTATTATACCCTTTTCAGACACGAACAGTCACAGCCTCTTCCTTTTCGCAGAAACGACGTATTTTTTAATTTTTTCTTCTTTTTTTACTGGCAACATAAAATCTTTTCCATAACAAAAACCAAAATTCGATTGGGAATAAGAGTGTTTTTTTGCAGTGATAGTTCCTCGCCAGGTGCTAAGAGATCACCTGGCTTCTTAGAAAACTCTTGAAACTCAAAACTCGTAAAAAGCGAAAGATAAAATTTGGGGAAAGCAAGGATGGTTAGGATGATTAGTAAACAAGCGAGGGAAACGCGTAAAAGGTGTGAATTACGGGGGGTACCTGAGGCATATGTCCTGAGTGTATCCATTAGGGACTAGGGAAAAAACTGCAGCTAGGGTAAACTTTTCCAGACCTCGTGGGGATAAAAAAGGCCAAATAAAATCACAAATTAAAAAAAAAATAATTAAAAACAGAAATTCCACGCATCGTTCTTACAAAAAGATCAATTTTTGGAAGCCATTTTCTTTAAGTGGGCAGGGAGAAGCACAGAGGATTTGGGTTGGGTACAATGTCTATGAGGCTTCAAGGAAAAAGGTTGTTCTTGTGTCTTTTTTACGTCGAAAGGTTTCTCTGGTTTACGATTTACGATAATTAAAGCAAGGCATGGGTTTTCATTTTAACCACGCTACGTATTGGGGTTTACTGGTGTGAAGAACGATGAAACTTGGAACAACCTTGATCAAAACAACCGGTATTGCTGTAAGTTTGCGAGGATTCCAACGTTGGCCCGTGAATCCTTCGACTTCTCCAATGAAACTGATCGAAAAAGCAGCCACAAAGGGATTGTACATGGTTATAATTAGTGGGGGAAATTGACAGCTTTCAGGGGCCACATTCTTTTGTTCTGGTCTAAGTTGAAATTAATTGAATTACTGGGGAAATTAAGAGTTTTGGGCGTATAGAGTTGGCATACTGATTGTAAACGATAAAAGGGGTAAAACATGGCTGAAGAAACAAAAATTCCAATCTTTTTCAACATTCTGCTGTTTTTCCATGTCATATGGCACAAGTGACGCGAAGCTCCCAAGAATTGTCTAAGCTCCTCTACAAAGACGCACAAAGATCCATACATCATAACAACTGGCACACTTTCTTTTCTTTAGGTTTCAACGTATTTTAAAACAAATTTCTAAAGCTCAACATCGAATCAGCTCAACCGGACCTTCCTTTTTTGGCTCTAAAAGTGAAATTTCCCAACTCGAAACAATTCAATTTTTTTAAATTTTGTTTAAACCGTTTTCCTTGGCAAATGAATTGAGAATTGCGTTTCCACTATTTCTCTTCGGGTTTGGACTTTTCAAAAATCTTCCGATGCTTTTTACGGGCATTTTACGTTTCAATGGGTCTTTTTTAAAAAACAAAAGAAAATCGGATTCCTCGGATTAGGTTATATATGTCAATAACATAGCATGACAAGACCGTTACTGGAAGTTTCATCCCTTGTTTTTTCTTTCTTTTAAGTTTCTGAGGTAGTGGAATGAACCCCTTTCGAAGCTGGGTTCTGAGATGAGATACAAAAACGGCCCTAACATCCTTTTTTCCTTTCTTAACAACACAAACACAATATAACTTACAAGTTACACAGGGGAAGAGGTGGGGCGGTAGTAAACGATAATGATCATAATTAACTAATTATCTACGACTAAAAAAAGACAACAGGCGTGTTTTTCACTAGATTCAAAAAACTCAAATCCTCAACAATGCACCTACTTTCCCCCACAGTGAAAAAAAGACCGGTCACTTTCTCACTTTTACACCTATTCACAACGCTAGGACATGACACACTTCATGGTTGGTTACCTACAAAAATGTAAACCTAATACGGCACATGGGTACAACATTATACTCTCCTTTGTATGGCAATTAGCGTTGTAATACACCTGCTAAATCTCGTAACGGTATTGCTGATGGGTTTCACCTAACCTGCTTTTTTTGTTTTATTTTATTTTTGGCTGTCCGCAAAAGAAGCGCGCAATGGTTTTTCGTCCAATCCCAACTGCCAAAACTGTTTTTCCAAAAGTCTCTTTAAGCTCTGTCTAACCAGAAAGTTTCCCTTCTTCTAGTCTTTTTTATCCTCCTACCCTTCAAAAATTGAGGAGAAAATCTTCTTTTGGCTCTCAGCCAAAGGCTTGACATTAAATTCATGGTAATTTTGAATTTTGACACCTCCCAAAACGGTTTAAATCCAAACAATTAAAATCCTAAATTCCAACTCGAATGGAGTCAAAAGCTTCTTTCCGAAACGTTTCTAAAAAGTTGATAAAAATTTCCCTAAATTTAACGTTGGGTGTGATTTTACTTCTGCGGGTTTCTTGGTATGAAGGGTTGGGTAATTCTTTTGAAGAGGCAGAAAACTTTTTTTAGAACGAAGTATCAAGGCATTGTCGTTCTAACACTCACCTCACCGCACCGGGTACGCAGAATTCACTGGAATACTGTTTTTCGTTTTTAAAAAATTGATTTCCTTTAATCAGCACTAGACTGGAAGTCGGGGTGATTATTTCCTATTTATTTTTGTATGAAAAAGGGGTGTAATTAAACTAGGTCGGTTATTTAGAGAACCAGAGGTAGCCCATTGCACGTGATAGTTGCAGAAATAACAATCTTCTAAATCCTATAAAAAAGAATGCCAAGGAGCGACTGCACAACCTGAGAGAAGTTACTGGATTGCTAGTAATTCCATTGATCGGGAGGTTCATATATAATATATACTGCTATGTGTTACGCTTTCGTCTTTTTTTGCACTTTCAAAACCCAGACTTTTTGCAGACCAGAAAGTCTGGGTTTCGCTTTTGCTCGTCTTTTACAGGCAGAGGTAGTTCTAATACAGTTTAATTCTAACAAAACTTCTTCCGTTTTTGTCCTCATCTTCGCAAGTATTACTTTTTAGAGCGAGCTTTGAATGGTGCTCGCGTAGAAACGTTTTCAGGCCTTGAAAAAGCCGAATCTTTAGCATCATTTTGAAGGAAAAAATAATTTAACGCCTTCTCACTATTATTGCCCTCGATTGCTTTTTTGTTGGGGTTGATTTCAAGTGTCGAATCAAAAAGTAAAATTTTCCAAACGAAGAAATAAAACTTCCCAAACGAAAAAAATCAAGAAAATGAAGAGGGTTTTCCTTTTCCCAATGTTTTAGACTTTTCTCCCCCCAACTGGTTTTGCCTTTTCAATTCCCGTATTTTAACCAAACCCCATCCGATTCTTTTCTCGTCTTCAAAACTGAAAGCGATTTGCCATCACATGGATTGTAGCGCCGCGCGCTTCTTAAGGCCATTCAAGACGTATTTCCAATCGCGAGTCACAACGCTTATTTTTAAACCTAATGCTAAAAAAACACAACTGGCTCCAAACCCTTCCGAATCCTTCTAAATCACCCCTAAAACTTGACGCGTTCAACAATCACCTTATTTTAAGTCTGAATTTTGTAAATGACCGGGTCTTAATTTGGAACTCGGAAGTGTCTCAACTTCTCAAATTTCTTGAATTTTTCCCATCTTTTCTTTCCAAAACTGTCTTTTTCTCCCCAATTTGTTTCCCAAATCTTCCCATTCCGCAAGTTTTCCAAATCGCTTCCAGTAATCCGGTATTGCCGTGGGATCCCTCTTCTTCTGCTGCTTTTTGCGGATCAAAATGCTTCGGCTGGCTGGAATCTTCGTTTTTGGCACACAAATCGTTCTTTTCGTTTCCGCCCGACGTTCTGCCCGAAATCTTGTTTCTTAATTTTTCGGGTTTCAGTTATTTGTGTTTCTTTCTTTTTTTTTTAGTGTGGAGAGCTTTGACGCACAAAAACCCACTACGTTGCTTTTGCCCTCAACAATGGTGATGTACTATGCATAGTCTATTGCATAATGGAAACTGTTAACGCGTTTTCTTGCATCGCAAAAATAAAAACGGATTTTTCCCTTCTTTTTTTCCGAGAAAAAGGAAAAAACGCAACGAAATCCAAATTCGCGTTAAAAAAACGGCGGCGTCACCGGGTTCGGTCACAAGATTCAACACAAGGTACCGGGCTTCGAAAAAACCATTACACTAATCCATCGACTTTTTTTCGATTTTTTCTTTACGTTCCTTTCTTCTTTTTTTACTAAAAATGTTCTCGTTAACGACCAGATTCGGCCCGAGCCGGTGATCTTCGCTCTCGATCCCGACCCCCTTCATTTTCGCTGTGGTAGTCCATTTTGTCGTCGTTGCCCTTCAAACGGCGGCTGGGGTGGCCGCCCTGATTGGCGGCCGCAGCGGCGGCCGCGGCTGAATGTTCCGCGATTAACTGGAGATACGTATCCAATAAAGCACTACCTGTCCCGGCCCCGGCGGCGGCTGCTGCGGCCGCCATGGCGGCGTTGGCGACCGCCGGACCGGAGGGCGGAGCCCCGCCCCCTCCCGCTTCCATCCAGTTGTCCGCGGCGACGGTTTGGCTCAAGTTTTGCATCGTCTTGGAAGATTTGGGTCCGCGTTGGGAAGAGCCCGCCACGTTGATGACGGAGGAAGAGCCGTAGGGATGAAGACTTCTTTCCAGGGACCGCGACCGTTCGCGATCTCGTTCGCGTTCGCGGTCGCCTCGATCTCGCTCGCGCTCTCGTTCGTCCCGGTCCCGCTCCAGGCGTCGCATCATCCGGTGGGCGTTGTAGTCCTCGAAGCTGCTGACGTCTTCCGCGAGGGCGAGACTGGATCGGTGCGATTGGAGGCCGCCCACGGTGGGCGTGGGCGGAATGCCCGGTGATTTGAGTTCGAGGCGAAGGTCGGCGGTGCGGCCACGCGGGTTGCCGCTGGTGGGGGAGGCGCGGGCGGCGAGTTCGGCCGGTGAGATCTTGACGCCGGCTTTGGCCAGTAAGCAAGAGGCGAGAACGGGGTCAAAGGGCGAGGGCATGGGCAAGACGGGCAGATCTTTGGTGCTGATCCCGCGGTGCTGGCGACTCATGTGAGAATGCAGCGAGTTGCGCGATTTGGCCACCGTCCCGCACAAAACGCAGCGGTAGCCCGGACAGACGGTGTGCTTGTCTTCCAAATGAGTCCGTAAGGTATGCGCTGATCGATAGATCTTCCCGCATTGAGGGCACGGACGCGGATCAGTGGCTCGGATTCGCATCAAATCCAAAGACCGTCGAGCTAAAAAAATGAAAATTCCATTAGCGAACATCCAAAATTGCGGTTTTATCTTCTGAAATTCAAGCCATTTGGTAATGCAACTTAATATCGATAATCGCTGTTCCGTACTCGATACAAAAAGTGCGTACAAATGCAAGTCCTACATAACCCGCAACGGGAACATTCACTACTGGGCAACAGTGAAATTCTCCCGCCTGGTAAGCTAACCTCGCTAACCGAACATTCGACACTCGCTAGTCGATATTCGTAACCTTTCAAACTTTCTTTGTTGTATAAACGCGTTTAACGAAACACAGTCGTATTTTTTTTATATTAAAATCAGGTTTTTAATTTAAAAAAAACGCCAGCCACGAAATTTGGGCTGTCCAATCACTCTAACTAGTCCAGTGGCGGTTAAATTAATGCAAAAAAAGAAGAAATTAAGGTATATAAATCACTGCAGACATACAAATCCTTGGTCAAGTTTCTTGTCTGACATTACTACAAGAAATATGAAAGGAATCGATAAAGTACCATGCATCACGGAAAAAGTTGTGATTACGCCTAAAAAAAGTAACCCGAGCAAGTCACGCGTTGATTAGCGCAGACCACAGACCACGTTTGGTTGCTTGACTGGGTTTGCGTGATTGTCAGTTTGTTTTTTGTTTCTCCTTCACCCCGTCTCCCCCCAAAGCTCGGCGGAGTTTATGAACTCTGAAGAGACTAAAGCTACGACGGAAAAATAAGTTCCCCCAAGTCCAAGACAAGCCACCAAGAAAAAGAAAAGAAAACATTAAAAAAAGTTTCCTCTGTCCCGGTTGGTGCCCTTCCACACGCCATTGTCAAGTCAGGCTTGGGCTATTACAAAACACAATTAACGTTTTCTTTGTGGCGTACATGTTTAACAACTTTGTGACTTGCGGAGAACCCGTGGTGGACTCAAAGGGTTCGCTTTTTTTGGAGGAAAAATATGAAAACTTACCATGCGAGAGTTCTTGTCCTGAGTTTTGGAGTCCAGACGGGCCAGGGAATAAACTGTGTAAACCTGGGCGCACGCAAGAAAAGCATTTGACTTATTCGATCCGGCTTTGATTAACGAAAACAGGAGATAGCACGACCGCAAAGGGGATTTGCCAGTGCTTTAACCTTTCTTTTTTATTTTACCTTGCAAATTCAGGAGAGGATGGGTATAGCCAGGCGGTGGCAACAATTCAGGGGGCAGTTGTCGGTCGTTGACGTGGCCGTAACCTTCCTCGCCATAATCTCCTGACTCTGACTTGGGGAAATCATTGGCGTCGCTCCGTTCGCGGTCCGAGGCTTCCGAGTCTTCGCTGTCGCTGCCGGCTTCGTCATGATGGCCCGCGCCGTGCTCGTGGTTCCTCGCATTGCCGTAATGACTCGTCACCTCTAATTGACTCCGCGTGGCGAGCAAATGGGCCATCAAACTGGGCGACCGGCCCTCCAACGCTTGACTCAGGAGGGAGTGGCTGTCTGCGTTCTTGTCCTCGTCCCCAGCGTCCGTTTTCAAGCCGGGGTGGTGGTTCAAGGTCAAGGAAGGAGGACCGCCGTTTTGCGGAAACTCGTGGATTTCCACGCGAGGACGCTTCCGCGAAGGAGGCGGAGACAGTCTTCCGCGCCGAGCGGGGGAAGAGGCTCTGGAAGACCCAGAACCCGAGTATTCTGACGCCTGTAAAACAAAATTGCATAATAAATGTTGTTATTGCGATACAAAAGACTTGTATGAGGAAGTTTAACGTACAGGCTTGCTGAATTGTTTGCCTGGGAGGTCGGCCAAACCTTTAATTTGCAAAGTTCGGGCGGCATGGAGCACTCCAGTGAGCTGTTCTTGGGAAACGGACACTTCCCCGTGATACATGAACTGCAAGAGCGCTTCCATATCTCTCCATAGCACATCTCGGAGAATAACGATGGGATGTTGGCAAGGATTCGCCTGTAAATTCAAAAATTTTGAACATTATTAGAACGAAACTAAAGCACGAAGTTTGCACAAAACACGACATTTGAAAAAGTATAGTTGTGGTAAAAGAACGGAATCGATATTTGGCAGGTCGTTCATAACTGCCGATCAACTCCAAATCGATTATAATTCGCAAAACTGGCGCCGATAGTCGTTCTGTCATGGTCGGGGGAATCACACGCTCCATAAATAATTAAAAAATCGACGGTATTTTTACCGATCCGAGCTAGATTATTTTTGCCTATCTATTAAAAACTATCTAAGACAACTTTCTGGCAAAAATTTTAATCGTTACGCTAGTGATTTAGCGGAAAAAACGACATTCTGAAATCGGCTTCGGATGGGGAAAGCGGGAGGGAGGAGGACGGCGGTTTGGGGAGGGAACGAGCGTTTTTCGCGCCAAAACCGAAACCGACTTGTGTGTTGTGAAACTTTAATGAAACCGAACAGTACTTTTTTTAGTCAAGTGTGAAATCTTTTAAGAGTGATGTGATATAGTGAAGTTAAAATTTATTTAAAAAACGGACGCATATTCAAGTGTTTAAATTTTTATAGTGCGTCTTTCTAATAGTGCGTCGTTCATTAGTTAAAATCAAAATACAGTATGAAACGCTAATGTAAAAACTACTTGAAGTGAACACCAGTGAAAGGAAATCTCAAAATTAGGCAACATTATAACATGTTAATGCGCAAGAATGAAATTTCGCGCCATTCGCCTTTCCGAACCCGGAATCGCTAGGAACCGAATCGGTACCTCTGAATGCACAGTTTTAAATTAATTTCTAAATCCGTAGCTAATATTTCTTGGCGCGTTAGGGCTAAAAAGAAAGCGTTTTCAAAACTATAGAAGATGTCACCAACAGATGGCGCTTGTGTATCCTTTTTGTATCTAATTAACGTTTTATTAGGTGAGAAAACACCCAAATGTTTGCGATTTTAAAAATCTCCAGTACATGGATTGTCTTGTTCTTATTTTAGAATTCTTCCCAGGTAAGCTGTTTTTCAAATTTTCTATTAAGATAGATCTAATGTAATTATCAGGGAACAAATTCCTTCTCGCACGTAAATATATTTTGCACAGTTATATATGTAAGTGCATTAATGTTGTTTTTCCCTCATATATTAATATTTAAAATAAAGCTGAATGATTTGATAGCTTGAAAGTAAGCTTTACATGATTAAACTGCATATTTATCACTCTAGAGTCCCCTGATATACTTGAACAAAGGGCCTCGCGGTGCAATGTTTTCTTACATACATCGGCCTACTATATTGCCTACGTTCTAGGGACTGAATGGCTATTTCCTCAGCCAAAAAACAGTTTCGCCTGCTAATCAGAGTCTATGTTCTCTTGTATTCTATTAAAATTGATCACTGTCTCTAAAAGTGAGCGCCTGATTCAATCTGTGTACATGTAACGAAATGAAAAGAAGTACCTTGAGCAAGTGTCGAAAGTAGGAGCTGCATGCAGAAAGCACGACTTTATGGGCCGTAAAAGATCGCCCTTCGCAAGCGAGGGTGACGTCCACAAAGTCTTCTTGATCTCTTAAATGGCGAAACGAGGTAAGAATGCTGGCTTGGAAGTCATTCCACCGCAAACTGTAATGCTGCTCGTCATTACTGTGGCTATTGAGGTGCGGAATCAGTCCCGGTGGTGCAACCGCTTCCTTCCTGCTATTGTTGCTATTCTCCAGTACGGGACCCACACATGGACTCGGCTCTCGCCCTGATCCCGGTCCCCCGATATTACTAAATCATGAATAATAGCACATTAGAACTTGATTCCCTTGCCTTCCAGGAAAATATTGTGTATTTATTAGTTTCCCTTTATTTTTAGATGTATTTTTTCCTTTATTTTTAAATGTATTTTCTCGTTTATTTTGCAGATGCCAAAATGGAAAAGCGAAAACTCACTTGGGTTCATGATCCTTGATAATTGGCGCGTCAGGGCTGCATTCCAGCCCCAACCCTCTCCCTTCCACGTCGGAAGCCAGCTTGGAAACAACGGTATCGTCTTGTGTAATTTTCTTTTTAAAGTCCAATTGGTTTCGGGCTAATCTGCCAAGGTCTTAAGCCCAGACCCAGCGCTTGTTTTCCTTATTATTTTTTAATCACTCCCGTTATTAGCTACACATCCGGATCCGGCTTTCATCTGCAATGAGAAAGGGGGCATTACCACACCGTTTTTGTTGCCATTTTCCCAGAAATCACGACAGAAAACAGCAAGAGAGACAATCGGGAATGTGAGTGTCAGAAGATAAGCGGGAAAGTATCGCCAGAGCAAAGTTTTGTCATTGCAACATGCATATCAATTACGCCCTTCAACACATTTGCTTGCCCCACCGTGACGAGCGCAATCCGCGTGATTCAGCCGGTTATTCCAAACTGTTTATGAAGGCCGTCCACGTATTAGCCCTTATTATGCGTATGCAGAAGGTAACGCCAATTTGTTCTAATTTATTTAAACCCCACGTTCTCATGATGACCGTTTTTTCTAGTTACGAAAGCCAACCAAATAGTAACTCATGCATTGGAAATTTTCCCTGAGTCGAAAGTACCAGCCAGGCAGAATAAGACGAAGAAGGAGAAGAAGAAAGGGGCAAAGCAAAGGAAAAAGGTGTGGCATGACAAGGCTGCAAGTCCTGAGCAAATATTGATTCACGCGTAATCACAGTCTCGTCCTCAACTCGGCCTAGGCCTAAGCGCGACTCGCTTTGCCCCCAATACCCCCTTTTTAACCCCACCCCCAACTTGGTCTCGTCTTTGCCAACCCTCTTCGGAGAGTTCACGTCTTGGGATGCGCGCCTTATCAAGCCCACCCCCTTTTCGCCTTTTTTAGTACCCCATCCCGGGTAATTAAAGAGACAAAGAATTTAAGTCTACGCTGCTCTGTCTCGCTCGCTCTCTGACTTTTGCTTTTCGGTTTGTTTCAGGTTCGCATGCGTGTACTATATACAGCGTCCATCACATGACACAGGTTTTGGGGCCTTACTAAAACAGCGTTTTAAAAAAACGGGCACCCCAAAACGAAAAATCTTCCCCCAAAAAGAAGCTAAAAATAAGAAACAGCACTTTTCTTTTGGCGTAAGAAAAGCCAGGCGAGAAATTCACGACTCGATAAGAACGACTTCACGTTCTATATATCTAAGTATATAGATGTAAAGTATATATTCCGTTCCGTTGGCCCTGGTTTTTTCGGGGACAGAAATCAATACGCTCACATCACTACTCACGTAACTGATTTTATTCCTTTTTTTCGTTCGGATTTTTGTTTCAATCCTTTTTTCGATCTTTTTCATTTCCAGTGAAATGCCAACAGAGTGGAGAAAAAGAAGGAATGTCGAGCCGAGTTCGTTGAGTACGACCAACGTGTGAGATTCGCGAAATCTCGCGAAAAAGTAAAAAAAAAAATCAAATCCCTTCTTAATCGTTTAACTCTTTTCCTTTGTTTTTAGAGCGGTAAAAAAAACTAAGAGTATTTGAGCAAAGAAGATTTTGTCGGCATTGAGGTTGGCAATTTAAAAAAAATCCTTACACTTTTTCATTCACTGCGGAAATCGCGCGCGCGGAAGTTTTGGGGTCCGTAGTATGTGTGATTCGTGAAGCTCGAGCTCGTCACAACTCGGGAATTTTCTTTTTTCTTTTTTATCCAACACTCCCCCTTCTCCCTCCTCTCACACTCGCACTTTCACGGTCAATTCCATTGATTCCACGTGCCCTTTCACCTTCCCCACCTGGCTTTTTGCACTCTAGACACACTTTGGCTCGTCGAAAAACTGGAAATTAGAAATCAAGTTTGCTTAACAGCACATCCGAATATGTAAATCCTGTGTGGCGCGGAAAAACTTCGCCCAAATATCCCACGTTTTTGCTATTTTGCCACTTCTGCGTTTTCTGTTGTCTGGCTCGATGTTGAAAAACGCGCAAAATAGTTTAAGCTTGCAAAAAAAGCTTTAGAAAAAGGTACGGGGATGATTGGGAGCTCACTGGGTATAGACAGCAAGACGTCGAATGAAAAAGAATCCCGGACTCTAGTGGGAAAATAGCACAAGTTCTTTTTTTTTTTGAGGGACCGCCACACCCTTGTGCCCGCCCTGGGAAATGAGAGACACACAATGGTCCGTCTCGTTATCCGTACTTAGGCCGACTGCATATGCAAGGCCCGGCGACGCACACTCTTCTTGCACTACTACTCACTCAACTACCCAAACTCGGCCTGCCTTCTTTACCCGACTCAAGAACGTTCGTTTCATTGGTACTCCGCCAGGCCAGGCACACAACTCGACCCGGCACGCCAGGCACCGCACGGCAATGCCTTTTCCTTCGTTCCCTTTCGCCGAGTACTCACTCAACTCGACTCAAACTCACTACACAACTTACAACAAGCCCCGGCTTTTCTTTTTTGGCTTCCCGCTCTTGCGTTCGCGTTGCGTGGCGTGTGCGTCCGCCGCTTTTGGCCTTGCGTTTTCGGTTCGTTCGCTCGGTGTGTGGATGTATGTGTGTGTGTCTGCGGGTATGCCGTAACTAGCCGTCTTTTCCCCGCGGGACTCCCCAACAAGGCGTCCTCAATTTTTACTCGCCATTCTTTCGGGGGGCCCTCTCTTTTCGCTTCTACAACTGCCCGCGTCTGAACCGGACACACCGGTTACGTAAATCTGCCCATTAGCCTACCAAAAAAAACAGGACGAGTCAATTCAAATTTTTCGTACATTCCCTTAATTAACCCTACTTTTTTCAGTTAATTAAAATAAAATCAGACTATTCAGTCTGATTTTTATTTTCGTTACTCAGAATTTATTTGAATTAATTATGCGTGCAATTTCGTATTTTTAAAAATACGAAAATCTGGACAAACCATCTGTTACCTTTTATACTGTGAGCGCGTCAAGCTGAATTAACTCTCTTTTTGCTCAACCAATGACTTTTTGCCAAATGAAATTTAAATCGGCCTTTTTTGATATTTTCTAATGTTATGTAATTTTTTAGCTACTTGGAGATCCAAATAGCCCCAAAAGTAATACGTAATACCAAAAAATAAGAGTTTTTTTTAAGGGAAAATAGGACTTGAAGGTCGTTTCATTATGTATTTCTTACGTTAGCTCCCAGAGGATTCCGACACTGGCAAAAGAAGCAAATCCCATAATATATTAAACCGTAAAGCTTTTTTACCGTATTTTCTTTCAAAGAAAATATTCCAGGAAAATGAGATGGAATAAATCGAGGCTTTTAGCCATGTGTAAGCCGGGCGGGAGGAGGCGTTTAACTCGGTACACAAGACTTGTTAGGCCTAGGTCTAAATGCAAAGGGGGCCAAAGAGGCTGGGCTTGCTGCGGCGCATTGCCGATAAACGAAAGACCCGCACCCGCATTGCCGCGTAACGCAGGTCATGAAGTGGGAGAGGGGGGTAGGCAGTAGAGAGGTTTTTAGAGCCCAAAACGCCGTCTGAAGACTGAAGGGTCCCCAGAAATTAAATCCTTTTTACACCTTTGGGCTTTGCCTTTCGAGCCCCTCGTCGGCTAAATCGGCCGCTTTTTCTTTTAGCCCTGTTATGCAAATTCAGGTCGTGCGGATCGGACCTCGTAGTATCGCGAGCACTTTTTGTGGGTTAAAAAAAGGTGTACGGTACGCAGAAAAACGGCCGAGGCCGCCCAGTGGGTTCACGCCACCCGAATGTTCGGTCACGGGGCGGCAGAGGGGGGTTAAGGAGGAGATGGAGATTATGTATCGTGAAATGGGACGCGCACGGAATGAAGAGTTGCAAGTTTTTGGTGGGCTCCAAAGCCGCATGCGTTTGAGTTTACTTGTGCAGTAGACCGACTTGCGACTTGCCTCCCATTCTTGGCTCGCCTCAGCCTCCTCACACCATCAAAATGCGAGGGAGAGGCTGACACATCAAATAGGGAGTTTTTTGGGGGTGGGGGGGATTTGAGGCTAGACGCGGTCGTCGATCTAGGAATCCAAGCAAGACACGTCGCCGCATTACGGCACGGCCGCCCCTTTAACGTATACCTACCCCCTTCACCCCCTCCGGAAAAAAATCGGAAAAAAGTAAATGAAAAGGAACGTAATATGGCTTACACAGTCTCGGAAGATGTCCCGCGGAAGAAGAAAATCGGAAGGTACTCCCCCACCACCCGCAATCCGTGGGGGTGAGTCTGTATTGAGGGTGGGTGGAGCTATCGCGATGAGGAGGCTATATACATGGACGGTTTTGGAAAGCCCAAAAGGGGTGAAGAGGGTGGAAGTTGTGGAAAACAAGAGCTTTATTTTGCTGACTAGTAGCAAAACGCGTTCTGGTTTTTTGTACGTACCTGGTTATACACGAACGGAGTACATGGTCTGAGAAAGGAGGGAAGGGGAAGAAATCCCAGTTTTTGGCAAGAAATAGCGAAGGAGGAGTCATTGATCTGTTCGAGTCGAGGTACCTCCTTTTCTCTTTCTCGCGCTCGCCACGTACATACATATACGCTGTATCATGAAAATAAAGTTGTATCTTTATTGATTGGGAAGGTCTTCCAATTAGAAAACAGAAGCCGGAAGGAAGAGGAGATGGGGGGAGAAGGGGGAGGTGAAAGCTCATTTGCCTATGGAGTCAAAGAGAGGGGCTTATATTCAGTCTGGGAAATAACTGCGATGCACAGTGTGCTTCGAATATATCTGCGTTTTCATGTCAAACTCCCGAGTCATTCATCATTCTTACCTGAACGCCTGAACGTTTTGGCCTATTTTGCCTGCTTCTGGACTTGCAACGCCCATGGCAATCGGCCTGATGTATGTACTTGGCGTTATACAGTTTTGGACCTAATTAAGATCATGTAAACGAGTTGTTCTTGCGTGTGCCTTTCTGAGCAGACAAGCCTAGATGTTCTTTTTCTCATTAAAAGACAGGTTTGTAATGTAATATTCATCTTTTATTCATTTAAGTTATGGTGTTTATTTTTATTTGCTATTAGTTTAATGTGTTTATCGATTTAATTCTAGTGATTTCTCTTGATGGAATTCATTTCTTTTATTTTTCGGTATTTTGGCTATTTCAGCTATTTTGAAGCGTTCGATGGGAAGGTTAGAGAGCTTTCGAAACACATTTTTTTGCTCCTGAGCGAACCCGTTTTGCCAGCAAATATTTTTCTTTTTCTTATTCTTTTTGAGCTTTCGCACCTTTTCCGTTCGAGTTTGCCTCGGCCACCAGTATGGTCGCCTAATCCCTTACATAAAAAGAAAAGGGAAATTAAAAATAGAAAAACGTGTAAAATAAAACTAATACTAAAGCAGAATGGAAGGAGAAAAAGGCGCGAAGTTAAGGTTGGGGATGGGTTTTTTTTAGCAAATTGTAACTAACAGCGCGAATTTGAGATTATTTAAACATGATTTTTGTTGGTATGAAATTAGGCATGAAAGAGACGATGTTTGATTAAAAAGCCTGTCATTGGTTGACAGACATGGTTGGCTGACATTTTTCATTGTTGCAATGAGCGTAGTTTTGGTTGTGGGAAGACTTTGGTTTGGCGTTGATAAAGGACTCTTCATTGGCTATTTCTTGTTGGGGGAAACGACTTTATTGTTGTCGTGAGCGACTCGTGTTTATAACCCAAAAACGCTTTTCGCTTGCACAAATCCATGTTTTATGCTTTCGTGAGAGGTTTTTGTATCGAATGAGAGGATTCCGTCAATGAATTCACATCTTAGAATTTCTAAGAATTTTCTAGATTAACCGATAATTACATCAATTTCTAGTATAAATTAATTAGCCTTTATCAACTAAACATTTATAAATTTGAGTAAAAGATAATTTATAATTTTTAGTAAAAATTATTCATAAGTTTCAGGGTACCTTAAATCCAGTCGCATCAAAAACCGTCAAATAACACGAATTCCAAAACAATGGAATTCAATGAACAACAAAATTTGAATTTTCCTTCATTTTCCAAATTAACTAAAATTGCAATCCATTGTTTACCTTAATTCGCAATTAATTTCCTCCGTCTTTCGACGCATGAAGTGTTTCCTTCAATCAATTCACACCTTAAATACCTCAAGAATGGCTAGAAAACTTAAAATAGTCCATAATGAAGTTAGTTAATAATGTATTAAGGAAAGAAATGTATTTATGGCCTTTATATTGAATGACGGTCTTAGATTTTCCAACATTTTATAGATTAACCAGTAATTAGATCAATTTCTAATAACATTCTTTAGCCATTCATTGATTAATAATTTAGTAATTTTAATTTTTTTTTTATTTAATTAATGTAACTAATTAATCATTTCCCGGAGTCTGTAAGTCCCATTTAGTCCCGTGTTTTTTAGCCGCGATTTAAAAATCCAAGGGAGTCAAGTGCAGAGCAAGGGGGGTTGGGGGAGCGTCAAGGTAAAACTCAAGGTAAAACATAGAGGGGGGTCCAGGTATCTTCCATGACAGGGACATCTGACAGGCGCGATTGCGCCGTACATATCCGGATGCAACGGAGGCGACGCCGTGGACGCCCGATCAATAAGACGGCGCAAGGTGAAAAACGGGTTGCGTTGCCATCCACCCTCCTTTCCCCGGAACAGGGTGGTTGGGGTGAAAAGAGAGACAGCGAGAGAGTAAGAGAAGTAAAGAGAGGCTATCCCCACAACCACCACCTTGCTTCTAGTGTGGCGTTCGCATAGAGCCAATCGGCATGATTCCCAACTTGGAATGTTTATTTCGAACGGGAAAAGACGCTGCTTGCCATTTAACCCTTGGGCTTTCATTTATGCCTAGTGATGGGAAAGTTAGTGTTTGAAGTGTGAGTGTGTTGTATTAGGGAACGCTATTTCTCCTTAAAACTAGTCCAAAAGAATTGTTTAGGGCCAAGTTGTGTCGCAAGTCGCGCAGGAGACGCGCAGAACGCTGCAAAGGGTCGCAAAGGGTTGGGCCTGGGGAAACCCTGCATCGCACGTTTTCCAAGCTGGACTTGGATGCAGGGGCTAACAGGTGCTTGGATGTGAGTTTCAGGCGACACGATGGGTTTGGGGTGCTAATTCGGAAGTGGAAGTTGCATTGTCTGTTCCAATAGGTGAACTTTCGCGTGGACTTGACCTTTGGGTTCGACTGAAATGACCTGGCTCGTGCAACCGAAGTAGAAAAAGAAAGCGAGAGTGGTGGACGAAAAGAGTCATGACTCGCAGGTACGGTGGGAATCAGACATCCAGTGACTTGACCTCTGACCTCGTCGTGGACAGTCTCCCTCCTGACCAGCAGCCACACGAGCAGCAGGGTCCCGGAGGTGCGGAAGACGTTTCCGAGGTCGAGTTGGTCGATTTCGATCCGGACATTGTAAGCAGTAGCCCTTTATTCCATGTGGTGCAAGTCACCTCCTCTTCTGGCCATCGCCACGGAGCCGCCCGTCACCCCCATCAGGTCGGCTCCTTTATCCCCCAAAAAGAGAATTAAGACGTGTTAAATTAGACGCAAAACTAAAAAGAAAACACGGATTTTCAAAAAATTCGAGGTGGTTAAACTCTGAAATTTTTTAATCCGTTGATTTCGATTACCAACATTTTCACTCGTGATATTTCGGATTGAAAAAGAAAACATTTTCGAGGATATCCAAGGGATGAACTCGTTTTTTAATATTTTCCTTTTTCTATTATTATAAGAAATAGAAGGTACAATTTGAAGAGCTCCTCGCTCTAAAAATTACCTTCTATTTTAACAAATATGGAATTTGGGTCATTTCAATGCATTCTTAAAGAGTACTACTTTTAGGTCAATTTTGTCCATCTAAAAAAATCAATTAATATTGTTATGTAAGGAATATAATTACGTAACTAAAGAGTCATGTTATGGAATATTTGGTACGGTTTATTTGTTATTGCGTGTATTTTTTATTTACATTTGTATGTACTCTGCATTTAGTTTATTATTTAAAGAATTCTAGTTCATATTTCATTCGTTATTCAATGAAGGGAATTGAGGGGGAATTGGACAGCTTTTTCTTCTATTTTTTTGGCTGTAATTTATGCTTAATTTTATCCGTATAAAAAATTACTTTTAAGAAACGGAGTGCTGTGGAGGGTATTTGAGTCAAGTGTTGGAATGATAAGCGTGAAAAGGGATTTAAAAAAAATATGTATTATGAAATACGAGTTATAAAATGTTGAGCACATTAGCGCCAAGAGACGTATGCGCTATTGACCCACCCCCCGTGTATGTGGGGGGGAGAGACTCTTTTGCATGCGCAATTAGGATGAAAGATCAATGCCCTCTGTATTGGGTTGGAGGTCACACAATTGTTTTTCCTTTTTGTCGTTGACGTGCAAAGGGATCTCAAGTAGAGAGGAAAGGAAGTAGGAAATGTGCTAAAGCTCGGGCCATGCGATGCTTATACAGCAGGCTTTTTCAAGTGCACACATGTAGGAATCGAGAAATTGAGGTTGGGTGGGGGGTAACCAGGGCTCAGGTAAAGGGAAACCTGTCACCCAAGATGCAAGTTGGCGGATCATGTCGCAACCGTTGACCTACTTGGGCAAGAACCCATTGTGACGATTGAAAGCACGTCATACGGGTACGTAACATGGAGCTACATGTAGGAAAATTACACACATATCCGTATGAAACGGGCTGGGGATGGAGAAGTAAAACGGCTCTCTTCTCAGAAGCGTTCACAAAAGGCGGCCATATAGAGAACCACCCGGAGGACATTGAACACCATGAAAAGCTTTTCCTTATGATTGAAGAAGCGGCATTTCATTTGAATAATGGACGCGTATATCTTACGATGGGTCATACTCTCCCTCACGCATACGTACACCTATAGACAGGTTTGGGGAAGCCTTGAAAATGCGAATCCGGCGTTCGACATTCCCTGGCATGGTCTCAGAGTCCTCGAGATCCCTTCCGTTAAAGTCGAAAAATGACAAACACGTGGGACGTGTGGGATTATTTCATTTTATAAGGAAAATACGAAAGAGGGGGAGGGATTCTTATTTTTATGGTTGAGTAAATAGGGAGAGAGTATTGTTGGGCATTCTTGTGGGGGCTTATTACATACGAAAAATTTTGTTTGGATTATTTGAAGGTAGCTTTCTGAAAAAGAAACAGATTTTCTTTGGGTATTTGAATATTCAAATGTTGAGGGGCATTTGCCATTTTTCTTTCCGACAGGTAACCGGAAACCGAAGTGGCGGCAAAAGCAAAAAGAAGCACAAACACTCGGATGGCAGTTATTCTGACAGTTCCAGCAGCTTTATTCGCCAGGTTAGTGACGCTTTCGCCTATTGTTAACCTAAATCGTCTGGAAATGTTAGGTGATTATTTAAATAAGCATATTTATCCCAAATGTTTATTATTTAGCATAAATATGATTATTATTTAACATAACAAACATAGTTACTTGTAGAGTTTAATCATTTTCGTTAACGAAATTTCTGGTGTGAATTATTTTGTAAATTTAATGAACGAAATTTATTAAAATAATGGTATGGAAAGGTAGTTTGGAGGCAATTTATTATTGTAGGTACTTACCTTTAAAAAAACAAAGGGAGGAACTATAAAATTCGTGTTAGTCGATATGTTATGCATGGTAAAACATACCGAAAATCCAAACATAATTAAAACTTTTGTTCTAAAACCCTCAACTGTCTGATTTAACAGAAATACCCACTGGCTTGTTTCATTCTCTTCCATTCCGCTGTGGCTCCATTATGGTCTTAACCTTGTTTGCTGAAAGGAGATGAGAGATTTTGCATCAAAATCTCCGTCCTTGTCAGAAATTTTCCTTAAAAATACCTTTCAGAGGTCCCCAAAACTAATTAATCTCCACAGAAAAAAAATCCGAAAAATCAAATAAAAGTCCAAATGCTCGATACTAGAAATGTAAAAACCATTAAAAGGCAGTCCAACTGTCCCACCCCCTTTAAGCTCACCATGAAGCACACGTTGACCTGTAAGAGACCAAGGCCGTGACAATTAGTGTAGTGCTCTCAAAAATGAACTTTTCCCATGATTGATCACTCAACGTTCGGGATCTCTGCAAACTGAAAGCAAAAACAGGGGAAACAAACTTTACACATCGAATTGTTTTTAAAACCGCACTTTTTTTCCAACTCAGGGCTTTTTTTAAGTTCAAAATAGAACTCGAGGAGTACAAGAAAATCATTGCAATGCCATAAAACTAATTAAATGAATGAATTTCAGGTACGTATTGATTTCGTCCTCATTAATTCATTAAAAGTAACTTCCAATCCATTCACGAAATAATCCTAAATAAAAACAAATATAAAGTCCCCGAATACGCTCAATTCAATTAGTTGTAATTAGTTACGATTAATTACATTTAATTTACTGTTAGTTACATTACATTAAGATGAATCACAATTATTCGCAATTAATATTTTAATTTAGTATTGCTTTTAAAAAATTAAGAAATCCGTATTTTCGTTTAGGGTATTTTTTCACGGAACAGCTGATAAGGGCAAAAGCAAGTAGACGTCTCTCTATCTTAGTTATTGCGGTCCGTTTCCCCAATGCACATTACGTATAGCAGCGAGCCTTTGCAATCACTAAGCTAATAACACAATGCGTAACGTCTCCTTCGGACACATGTAGGTTGTTACATAGCAAACACAAGTCCAAGTCCTTGACTTTGTATGGTATAATAGATAATCTTTACAGACACGGAGAGAGAGCCCAAAAGGCAAAAAGAAAGAGAAAATGCAAGAGGCTCTTTACGCTTTTGTCTGCTGTCTCCAGGTCTTATCGTCTGCTTATAGCTTTTGGACTTGTCCTTATTTGTTGCGAGGGTAAAATGGATTCAAATCAACCACGTCCACGCAATCCCTAGGCCTATACAAGCCCTACGCTCTTAACTAATATTCCAACGAATTTCTGGACAACAGTTTTCTCTTCAAAATTCGGAATTTGGGCCCTAAACGCAAATAACAAACTCTATAAACCGAACGGAAAACCAGAAAGAAAAAAAACTCGTTCGCAGGTAGAAACTGACCTCTAAAAACGCTCTGGTACTCGTCTTACCTGCAACCTCTAAACTCTCCATTTGCCAGCGAAACAAAAGCCACCCTCCGAAGCTGTAGTTCTGGTTGACCTAAAAATACCTCCAATCAATTTTTACCTGCGCTTTCTTGGCTGCCAATTTCTCCCCCAAACTCGCTAATCGCAGGCATATGAAATCGGAAATGAGGCACCGGAGAAAACCTTTTTCCATGTCAAACTAATAAAAGTAAGGGTCGTGCAATAAAAGGGGGAGGCATTACCCCTCAAACCAGGGGGTCAAAGCATGTATGTGTAGTTAAAGGCGGGAAAAACATGCAAAGGCGAAAGAGAGAAAGAGACAGACCTGGAAATTCTGGTTAGACCTAAATATGGTCAAGGTTTATTATTAAAGGTGGAAGTTTCGGTACTCTTGCGATGGTCCAAGAGGGAAAACATGGATGGCATGGACGTAATCTGCATTCTATCTGTCAAATGTCCCATACCACTGCCAGTTTTACCCTTATTTTTCCTGGAGGGGAGGATGCCTTTCAAACTGGGAAAGGTTTCGGGGACCCTGTATGCTTATCTTTTCACTTACAACCGAAAAAGCCCCAATGCTTCTTCTTCTTAAATGCTTTTTCTCTCTATATATACCATTTAAAAAAGCGGCTGGCCTTGGCTCAGGGTGGCTTTTGGCAGCTATTTTCAATTGATACTACGAAACGAAGAGTAAGAACGAGAAGTTCAGGGAGGACGAAGATGTACTGTACGTAGGGCATACGTACATTAGAAACAAAAAATGTAGTAAAAATAATGAAAGAAAATGAAATGAAACGTTCCAGGACCGGTAAGAAAGTTCCGAAAGCTCAGAAATTGTAGCAGCAGTAAGAAGAAGAAGAGCCTGACACGAAGGAAAAACGGCCTGAATCCAATGTGAGCGTACACACACGAGTTCTCGTTTCGCTTGTCTTGATCTGTCATCTTTCTCGGTGGTTGGAAAAGCAGAGAAAATCGCAGCAGGAGACTTTCGTGACATGTGCACGGCATCTGAGACATCATCGGCCTCCATTTGCTCGTCTTTGGCTGGCTTTTAAAAACTGGAAAGGATTTGGATGCCTTACCCTCCTAACCACCATGTTCCCGGGGTGGAGAGAGGGAGGCTCAAGTTTATACCAACGCCAATGAAGTTGGGTAACTCGATACTGAGCTTTAAGAAGGTTAAGCAGGCTTTTTTGGGTGCTCGTAGCGGGTTGAGGTTGACGAAAACGAACATCTTGCCACTAACGACAGGAGAGCAAGGTTAATTTCCACTGCAGGAGGCAGGAGGCAGGAGGCAATTCCTGCATACTTAGAGGGAAGGTAATGCCAAAAGGGAAAACTTTGCGAAGCTGGCGCTGCAAAGCCTACAACCTGCTCAAGTGCACGTACCAAGTGAGCTTTTGGCTGGCTCTTGGCGTGATTAGTCGCAATTGTCATACAACCCACGTCATATGACATGCAAACATGCAACCCAGATACCTAGCCCCCCTTGCCCCAGTGCTGCTGCACTTTGGGCTGTGACGAGTGACCTGTGAAACCTTTCACTAAATCGGTTATTTTTCAAATTAACCGAAGAATTTGGCATTTCTGAACTCGAAATTCGGGAAATTCATACTATATACGTCAACGCATCAGAAAATGATTCATAATTTTGCAATATTTGACGTGCAGTTATTGCATTTTATATATGATATATTTTACAGTACAATCTCAGATATTACGAAGAGAAACAAATATTACAAAAATAAAACAGCATTACGAATTCAGTTTAGTAGCGTAAAAGGTACAATCATATTTAATTGTAAAATGACCCAACATAAAGAAGTGTAGACCCCTGGGAATCAATAAGAAATAGAATAAAGGGGAGTCTATCAATGCTCTCGAGTACAATGTAAGTGAATTAAGGTTGCGACATTCTCAGTCGGATCCTAAAACTGACCTTCGACTGGGGGGGGGGGGATCTGAAATTTAACAAAGCAAGCGGGAAATGCGCGATAACGAGTTGAACGCAAACAGAACATTGTGTAATGGGATTTTACACCTTCAGCTTATGCGCACTGGGGTTTCTAACCTAAATAATTTATAATATTTTGAGGTTTTTTTTTTCCTTTCGTTTTGCTTGTAAGGGATCCTAATAACGTTTCAACCGTCGCTTTTTTCATTTATTCATGCATTTGTTGCTTATTTTGTTTGCTTTTTTGAGGTCGCCTTGAATTATAAAAGATAAGACGCTGTAATATAAAAGCCCGGGCGGCTGTCTGGTTGCATTTAATAAGCACCTGACTCGGACTGCCAATGCGGTGTAAACCCCGAAAAAGCTTGTGCTTGCATCATCCAGCCACTTATCATTGCCCAGCATACATTTCCTCATGTTGTTTACTTGTGCATACTTGCATGCGCAGCATACGCCAGGGCTAATTAAAAAATCCTACTTTTGCTGCCGTCCTACTTTGTCTTTGGCCTTTTGCTCAGACGATCGCACTTTTTATCCTGTCTGCATTTTTTTCTAATAATAATAATAATCCCAAACAAAAAAGTACAGGCTGAAAAATGAAGAGTACTATGGACCTCTCCATGCGTTCAAACCTCCCCTTTTCTGATCATTTTCAGGCTCAGTTAGAGGCTTTTATAATTTCGGGGGAAAACAAAGTTTTTAAAAAAGGCAGAAAAAATAGGTAACAAAACCTGTTAAGTCCCCCTTTCAGCCTAGCCGGTCATTTACATAGTTGTCATGCACGGTAAAATGCGTGGACTTTTGCGCAAGATTTTTTTTTCCTTTAGGTGGGGGAATAAAAAGGAAAAAAAAATTGAAGAAAACAGGCTAAAAAGGGTCCGAACAGATTTTCAAGGGAGGAATAAGGAGAGAGAGAGGCCTCACAAGTTTTTATCGAACGCCGTCATCTCGACACCCCAAAAAAGTTGATTTTTTATATATATATTCTAACTCTGGGGGCTTTGCTTCTAACGTCTATAGGCTCAATGCTGTATAAAAACCTGTACTCTACGCCGGCCACAAGCAAAAACCTCACTTTTCTTCAGGTCTCGTGTTTCCTAAACTACTACGAGACTTTTTACAGAATGCAGACGGACTAGACCGGCCCCGGCTCATAAGAACCTGAGGTCGCGCGGTGGCTCTTTGTTCATTGCCCATGCAAATGGGGCTTCTTCTTATTGCAGGTCGGAAAGAGCAACATCCAAGTGATCCTTCCCAAATAACCCCACTCTCGCCCCCTCTTCCCCCCAGAAAAGAAGCTTTCCGTAGCGAAGAGGGGCGAAACAGAAAAGGGAGGCCTAATTTATATACCAAAACTATGTTGGGCAATTGTGTATTGCCTCAGAGTCGCCAAACTTGAATCCTGATTCCCAAACATTGAGAAGAGTGAGGAATTTTCTTTTTTATTGCTATTATTTCTTAGGGGTTCAATAATTTTTATTACGCAAGAGGAAAATTTAAGCCGTTGCGAAAACCGTCCACTTGTGCTAAAACTCCGGGTTTCTCTTGAAAGGTGGGAAATTTGGGGAAGCTTCAGATGGGAAATTTTAAAGGTGCAATCTGATTTCCCCCTCTCCCTTTTTTTAAGTCATGAAAGTCATGAAAATCACATGTTCGAGTTTTGGGATGGATTCTGTCTAGTTGATTCAATTAAAAGGTGAAATTCGTTCCAAATTTCTAGGCATTGGCATGCGAAATGCTATTGTCGTGACGACACGGACGGGACTTGGCGTGGCTTACGGCATATGTTAGCATGGGAACTTTACTGTGTTATTTCCGTGTTTAAAACGGTAAACAAAGCGCGCAGTGTACCATGGATAGTGCTACGTCTGTGACGTCCGAAAGCCACGTGACCCTAGCAGCACATACACACTAAGCAGCATTAGGAAAAATAACCTTAAAAAAACTACTCCTCCCACTTTTTTAAAATTCCACAAGGGACTGTACTAAAGCTAGCGACATTTCTGATAAGCTCAAACCGGGACTCGTCGCGTTACTTCAGCCTGCTTTGCCAAAAGAAGCAAAGATGCAATAGTGAACTATTCCATAAAGGACCGTACTAAAGCTAGGGACGTTTCTCCTAAGACCTTAGACCGGATTCGTAGCGTTACTTCGGCCTGCTTTGCAAAAGAAGCAAAAAATGCAATAATGAATAAGGGTTAGCCACAGAGCAAACTTTCGCCTCTACCCGTCCTGTTACTCCGGCTTGACGTCACTTTGCTCGGTAGCGCGATAGTACTGTACTGTCCTATTATTGCTCTTTTTTAACCTTCTAATAATAACTTTTCATGCGATTTTCTTATTATGCGAGCAAAATTGTTATTACAAACGACATTTGCTGCTCTATTAACACATCTGTTGTTTTTTGTGAATAATTGTCCCTTTTAATGATCAAGTTGGTACGTAAATTAATTAAATTCTAAAAAAAATCCTTACAAATTGGGGACAAGAATTTATCCCAGTATAGGTTATAAGGAGGCAATAAGGGACGCCAAAATTTATGGAGGTATAAAAAAAAGGTTCGTGTAGTTTTTGAAACAAAAGTTTGTTTTGAATTTGAATGATTGGAAGAGAACGTTTTCGAGGGGGGGAGACGGAAAAAGCAGGTTCCTCGGATTGAAACTTTGGAGCATGTTAATTAGAGAAGAATGTGTAGAAAGAAGGGGCGGGAGGGGGTTGCTGTGCATTTTGTTTTTAACGGCCTTTTGGGAGCGAACTGTGTGTAGTGTAACTGTGTGTATAGATACACACGAAACCAAAAAAGATCTGGCCAAAACTCTTACTTTCTGGTGGAGAGTGTTAGTACGTATGAATAATTTGACTGACCATACCCCCCCCCCCCCCTTCTCTCCACTTCTTCTGCTTCATCGTCTTCTTTTAGCGCCTCCTTTTCTAATTCCAAGCCAGGGGGTTTTGTGGGGCTCATAAACATTATAATACGAGAACCCTTGGAATCATAAAACTTTTTTTTCATTTTTTGGGTTGCTATGATCGTAC
The DNA here is from genome assembly GCA_022832285.1 of Lepidurus apus apus. Taxonomy (NCBI): domain Eukaryota; kingdom Metazoa; phylum Arthropoda; class Branchiopoda; order Notostraca; family Triopsidae; genus Lepidurus; species Lepidurus apus. The sequence goes on along the minus strand of JAGJRO010000337.1, from coordinate 93,611 downwards.
ACGTTTTCATGGAGTATAAAAAACCCCTTGCAAGGCGTAGTTTTCTCATGCAGTTACATACGATCACCCTTTTCCTTGTAACACTAGGCCCATGCTTATTCTTAAGATGAAAACGAGAAGAGAGAAAGGGATAAAGGAACGTAAACATTTTTCACCAATGGAAAATGGAAAAAAAATTTATTGGCATGACACTGTATTCCCTGCAGCATTCCGAAAGCTGTCCACTTTGAAATCGGCCCTTTGTAAGTAAAAAAAAAGTGAAAAAATGCATGAGGCCTTCAATCCGTGAGATTTTTTTATTGAGAAGGAAAGAAAGGGTATATAGCTTTTTCTATGAAGGGATTGCATGCGATATGCAAGCTGCACACAGGCCGTCTTATTTTTTTATCCTTTCGGCCAACTAAGTAAAAAAAGAAAAAATGGTGAGCTTTCGATATCTAACCCTCATCTTGTCACCCCTTACCCCCCTTTAGAAGGGGTGGCTAAGAGGGTGAGGGGTTGATATAAAAGGTGACGGGGCTGGACAAGCTGCTTATTTTTATTTTATCCATTTTTTTCTGTGGTTTGAAAGATACAGCCTCCGCAACTAAGCAGAAGTTTCCCTGGGATATATAACCCCCCATCTAAATTACCATCTATGGGCTTGATCCTCTTACTCTTGGCGTTAACGGTGGCGTTTTTCGTTTCTGGGTCGTCTCGGTATGCTGATGCGTCGTCTCCGGTATGTACTGGGTAGTACATCGGCTCATGGAGATATACTATGTAGTATGGAGCAGAATGGAGTAACCCCCGTTTTGCTGCGTATAGGATTTTTTTTAAAGATATTTTTCGGTCAGTTCTTTAGATAGGCTGGTTTTTTATGCATAAATTGTCGGGTTTAGCAAAGCGGTGACACGACGAGCCCAGCAGTCATACCTTTTAAGCGGCGTAAACAATTCCTGACGACTTTTTCGGCCCGTTTTACCCTATTACGAGAGCTTCTTAGAGAGCCCCCTTAAGGTGCATTAGTTACTGTGTCCTGAAATTCCTTAAATGGGGTTAAACGTGTAAGAAGGGAAGGCATTTCTTTTTCAAAATAAAATAACATAATTTTTGGAGAGGGGATTTTCTTTGATTTTCTTTTTCATCATCAAGTTAACCAAAGAGTGGTTCTTATTATTTTATATTCGTCAGTCGTATCGAGAAAACTTAATGTTTCTAAATATTACTTCAGCCATGTCCAGTACTTTGTAATCGTATTTTGATAGCAGTATTTCACATCATAGTAAATTAAGTGAATAGCCCACTGAAGTACTAAGTTTCTGCATTTCTAAACTATTTCTTGTTCATTTCTGTTCCTTCTGTTAACAGTTAGCCAAAGTAATACTATAAGATATGTGTGTAAGCAAAGTTACGAATTGGGGTCTTTCTTTATCAGATCTGTCTGCTGTCTCCCAATCTTCTCACAATATTTGCGACCTATCTTAGCGTTATTTAGAAATTGGCAGTAATTTCGACAGTAATAAGTTCGGACACGGGGCCATGACGGGAAGGTGGAGGAAGTGCAATAACGATGTGACAATCGTGTTGGTAAATTTAGGCTAACGAGCCAACATATCATAGCATAGGCCGTCGATTCTATTCCTGGTTCGCTTGGATTAAGGCCAGCATGTTGTTGGGTTTGCTATGCAAATGTCATGTAGTACGTGCGGCAATGTATTCGGTCGAGTTCGGCTGGAAAAAGAGCTATAGACAGAAGGAGAAGCGGAGACACAGGGAAAGAAAGAGAGAGAACGAACATAAGGGGCAAAAGAACAGGAGACACTTTATCTGAAAGAAAAGAGACATGGAAATGGAAGTTGTTGCTGCTTTACGCATTGCGCCGAGGCGACGACCTCGAAATGTCACTGGAATTGCTGCCAAAAACGGGCGCCCATAGATACTAGCAAGACTAGGAAAAATAACCTTAAAAAAACTACTCCTCTCACTTTTTTCTTTTTTTACCTTCCATAAGGGACTGTACTAAAGTTGGCGACATTTCCCATAAGGTCAGACCGGGACTCGAAGCGCTACTTCGGCCTGCTTTGCCATAGAAGCGAAAATGCAATAATGAATTATTCCATAAAGGGACTGTACACAGAGCTAGGGACGTTTCCCATAAGGTCAGACCGTAGAGCGGACTCGTCGCGTTACTTTGGCCTGCTTTGCCAAAAGAACAAAAATGCAATAACGAATTATTCCAAAAGGGACTGTACTAAAGCTAGGAGCACTTCCCGTAAGGTCAGACCCTAGACCGGACTCGTAGCGTTACTTCGGACTGCTTTGCCAAAGAAGCAAAGAATGCAACAATGAATAAGGGTCCGCTCTAGAACAAACTTTCGCGTCGACCCGTCCTGTTACTCCGGCTTGACGTCACTTCGTTCGGTAGCGCGATAGTACCGTCCTGTCCGGCCCTGTATTCTACGAAGGACACACTTTTTTGCTCTTTATGTATCCATTTCGTTTTTTTATTGATTTGTCTCCTTTAACATTCAAACCTATTTATATTTCTGTGTCTTTCGCTTTCGTTCAAGTATTTCTTATGTCTTCCTGACTTCATTTCTAAGATTTACGCACTATTCTGTTTGCTTTTTCCCTTGAAAAAGAGTACATTTTAGTTAAGTTTTAGTCCGTACCCGGCGACCCCAAGTTAATCAGTGAATTCAACTTTGGTTCTTTTGTTGTTCTCATTCTTAAAGGAAAAGGTTTGCTCTTCCTGTCGTTTTTTATTATTTTTTATCCCTTTTAGTAGCGATAACGAAAGAGATATGAATCGCGTCATCTCTATTCGATTTCATTATAAAGAGAAGAAAAAAGAACGCGTTGACTGAGAATCTGCGGACCGTTTGACCCCTTGGCATGATTTTTGCCAAATTCGTGAAATGGCATGATATTGGCCCATTCGTTCGGAGAAGCGAGTGATTCAAAGGGACTTTGTCAGGGGTTACATTTTATCTCGATCAGTGTTGTTGGGATCTTCTCTTCTTAAATAAAAAGAAAAAGATTGGGATAGGAACGCGTAAAAGAGGACTTGCGCCACCGGGTAGCTATTTTAAGGCAGCCTCCGAAGTGCTGTGTGTGTGCGTGTGCAATTAAGTTTGAGGTTTGCTGCTGGTGCAGGTTTAGGCCAACATATTAAAAAGCGCTGCAAAAAATGCAGCAGGAGAGCATATAGAGCAATGTAAGAAATGTTTCCTGATGCTGCGTTTTATGTTTTTTTGGTTCTTGGCTTGATTTTCCTCTTTTTTCGACTACATGAAGCAAGAGGCAGTAAAGCTTTTTTTCACTAAGAGTATGACGTCAATTGGCGCCCGCTCAATACGTGCAACCTAAGCACCTGACATCCAATTATCGAGCCATAGTACATAAACCTAACGTCTATGCGCTGCTATTGCTCTATATAGAACCCGGTAAAAACGGCCCAAGCCCTGCGAAGGAAATATCCACAGAGAACGTTTTATGGCGCAGCAATACTTAGATAGTCCCGGCTCGTCTGAGCTCTAGCCCAATTCGTCGCCGAAAACGATGTCAAACTCTTGTCTTGTGACGGTACCCGACACTCATTCTCGTTCGCTCTTTGCTATATTGTATACGTCGTTCTATACAATAATAAGCAGCAATCTTATATTGTAGCCATAATCCTTCTTGGTACGGACCGTATCGCTGCCTTTTTCTTGAAACGGGAATTTAGCGTTCAAAACATGAGAAATCAGCTCCGTTATGCCTCTTTCTAAACAAATCAGAAGAATCGGGCGATGTGCCTGTAATTCAAGTATTGTGTCGGTTGGTCTGTATAGTCGTGTCAGGGTCATTTCGGAAAGGGTACACCGTATCTTTATTTTATTTTTTGTTTAATAAGGAGCTAAAGCTTTGCGGTAAAAGTTTAATGACCAAGAGGGTAAAGTGAGCATGAACCCATCGATTAGATTTACGAGTCAGACAGATTCCCGAATGGTAAAAAAAAGAACGGATTGTAAAGCAACAAACCTGAACGCCCAAAGTTTTCATATTGCTCCATCACGGACGCGGACTGCATGACTTTTCTTGGGCTCAGTCCGAAAAGTTCGATGTACAATTCAATTTTTTTTTTTTTTTTTTTTTGCTCTTCAGACGGTTCGGTTTTTGCAGGGATTATTGTAGTCTGTAGTTAGCGATTGGGGTTCCCTTTCGCGATGGGAAGCTGTGTAAAGCACGAACCCATGATTGCATATTTTGTTTAAAAATGAAATACGCAATAAATTACCCAAATAAAATGAAAACGTAAAAAAGCAGGTACTCGGGCAGCATTTTTATGGCTAACTTATGGAGCAATGTGCACCGAGGGCTCTTATGGGTTTTCCCTTCGCCAGTCCCGGAGATGCCTTGCTCTCAAACAGCTTATTATTATTGGGGAAAGATCCTAACTCTTCTTTTTGTCTCTCGCTCTGGTCGCGCGCGGTATAACACTCTTAGGTACCCTTTTTGTTGCAGAAGCGTTATTTTTTTATTTTTTGGGGGGAATTATTACATACCTGTCTTATTGCTACACGGAGCACCCCAAGACCTCCGGACATATTTTTCATAGTTCTGCATTTTGTGGCAAGTAGGCTATTAACATGCCACCCTTTTGCCTCTTTTTTTTATGTCTGCACTGTTTCCACCCCTTCCGAAGCAGAACGTATAACCTCAATACTGTTGGTTGTTGCGAAATACGGTTAAAAAGACGGTACCCTACCAAAAAGCTGTAGGGATTTTTCGATCGGCCCTTTACGTCCAGGCCTTATTTTCCTTTACTTGTGTGTGTGTTGGTAGAGAAGTCGAATCTTTCTCCCAGCCTCTTAGAACTCGTTACCCTTCACTGCCAAAGAGCAATTTTTGAACTTGGGTCATAAAAAATGAATTGCGGGGTACATTACCCCCTCGGTCTCCAAAAAACAGGTTTTGCTTTCTCGTTTATGGGCCCGCGAGAAGGGGGAGGCACAAATTTTCCGTCTTTTCAACAAATCTTTATCCCAGGGTGATGATGAGCCACATATTTCCCATCCAAATCAGCCTCTTCTTCCTGCTTTTCTCCTTCCCAAGGCTTTTTCCTTTAAAAAAATGCTGTAAATGTTGTACTGAAGGTTCAAAGAATGCCCAAGCGAAAGAGACGTGGGCCAAAGGGCAGAGCAATTATGCAAGTTTCCCTTTTGCGCCAAGTTTTCTTAGAGGAATGTTCTCCCCGTTTCGGGGATCAAAAGCAAGAAATCGCTTCACTTCAGGGTTTTAGGCATGATTAGACAAAATATCTCGACAAGGGAACCTTTTTCTGGGCTCTTTTTGTTAAAACAGGGCTCAAATTGAACATTCAATAGTGTGTATGACAATAAGAAATGCTGTTATGCCTTGCACGTCCTCGTGTTATGCACTGGAAGGAAATTGGGAAGAAAAAAGGAGACAGAGATTGGGGCAAGTTGAATTTAGTGGGTTGGATGTTGGGCTGTACTGCATATTAGTAGAAAAAAGAAAAGTGGTGGGGAAAAAATGCTCATGTCATGACGGCATGCTTAATCATTACTCTTACACTGCTCTTTGTGTATGTCCTTTGTGGCAAGGGAACTTTTTATGCTTTGACGGGGGAGAGAGAGATAATCACCAGAAAATTTCCTTCCGAGAAACACTTCCCATTGTGCTTGTGGTGGTGGCCAGTTCTCTTACCTATTTAATGCTTAATCTTCATGGATTCGTCCATTTTTCATGGATGTGTTTTTCTATTTTTTTAAGTTTTGCCGAGTAAACTCTTGCTTTTGTGTTGCACCCGCGTGTACAAAGGCAAGACTTTACATGCCTGGATAAAACACCCTATTTTGTAAAGAAACTACAGCATTGATAGGTTAAAAGAATACTGTACTAACTAGTTACCCATGCTTCAGCACTTGACGCATACAAACGGCTTGAGCTATTATCTTACGCGTGTTAAGTTGTAAGAGTGCGAAAACGTTCGCAGAGCGTGGAGAAGGATAGGGAACGTTTGCCCATCGAACATTCATTGGTTATGAGAGGCGTTGGTTGCTAACCGGAGTCAAAAATGTTCGAAAATGAGAGGGTACACTGCGTGTTTTAAGCCATAATTGCGCAAAAACGTTCGCTGAGCCTGGGATTGGGCGACTGGCTTTCGGGGCTGAAAACGTTCGCGGTTAATAAGAGGCTTTGGGGCTACTATAGAGTTAAACTGTTCGAAAAGGAGAATGTGGTGCGTGTATTGGGCCAAAAAGGTTCGAAGAAGCATTAAAACGTTCGAAAAGGACCAGTTTGGCTGCGTCTATTAAGCTATAATGACGCAAAAACGTTCACTGCGTCCTCAAGAGGGTTACAAGCTGGCCGAAAACGTTCTACTCGAGGAAAACGTTCGCTTGGTGATGCGAGGCGTGTAAAAGGCCCGTTAAAAAATGTTCGAAAAGCGAGAGAAGCAATGCCAAGCTCGCAAGTTGGTTGGTTTAGCGTTGAAATTAGCTTGTGTTGCGAGGATGAAGGGGATTAAGTTTTTGTCAAGACTTAGTACACATCCAATGTAGACAGACGTGTGTTGGCATATATATACGCGTATTAATATTGCACACCAAAGTAAAAGCAGACTAAACTTGAACAGCTGGGAGCCTTTCTAAAGATTCTTTCTAAAGCAGTACAACGTATATGTGTATAGACGAGCAAGAGCAATATAGCGCCCGTTATTTGGCCCTAACGAATGCATGAGAACGCAGCAGGCAAAATGAAAATGACTTGTCTTCGAATTTCAATTAAGCAAGCTTTCTAATGAAAGAGCTCTCTTGATTGCGGGTGGGGGTACGGGGTTGGCACGAGGGTGAAAAAAGGAAGTCGCGCAAAGACGCGAGCCCAACTGGAAGGCAACTTCGGAAAGGAAAAAAAGACGAAAAAGGAAGAAAGGCCAGCTTTCTGCATGGGTAATTTTATTTTTGTAGCTCTGCTTTGAGCAAAGCTCATCGACAGCCCCAGCAGATGAGAACTTTGCTTAATTCCAATCAATGCTCCGCAGAGTCTTTGAAAGCGAAGCCCTCCTGGATTTTCTCAAAAGAAGGAGAAACTGTATTCTTTAGCCCGAGCTTTTTGCTCCTCTTCTATAAACACTCTAATGAGTACTCATTATAAAAAAAGAAGGGCTTTGAGTAACGGCTGGCATGGTTGACGGAAAAGCACGTATGGGGAGTCACTTGGTCCCTTTTTATCGCCCAAAAGCCTCTGAAAAGAAAAAGCGAAAAAGTGGCTCTAATTTTTGGTCTTTAATGGCTGATGCACGAAGAGGTCCTTTTTAGGGATGCGAGGGTGGTTGGGGGCAGCTATTGCGCGGGGTTGGCTGGGTGCCTGATGCACTGCCAGCAATTCTCTCATGTCAGCCTACCAGTTCCGTGAAGTGAAGCAAAATCGGTATAGAACGCAAAAAGGCAACGGTGGGGAGTTCATGTATGCGTGTATATATAACTTCCATCGGTGCCGGACGACTTTTTGGCCTGCTTGCACCCGCGTCTTCGAAGGTTTAGGGGTGGGGGCATGTTGCAAGCGTGTCTTTTAAAGAGACGGTGTAGAATAGACGCAAAAAGCACACGCGGGAAGGATCGATGATGCCAGTTTGTGTCTGTATGTTGTGTATAGCTTGGTTTGCGTTACGTTAGGCCTAAATTGCTGTGGCTGCTGGGTCCCGTTTCTGTGCGCGGGTTTGGCAGGCAGGCCGGGAAAGCCAGGGAGGCAGACGACTGGGGGATACATACTTGACACTTTGCCCAACGCAACGCATTTGCCCAAAGACGAGTTTGTCTGCAGCAAAGAGCTTCAGCTTTCAGTTATTATGATTTGGGGAGGAGGCGGGGAGGAAAACGCTGCGAAAGGGGAGGGGGGAGAAAGGGAGTTCAAGTTAAGAGATGCGTTAAGAGATCAACTAGAGGAATCTGGGGATGCTCGCCGAGTATTAAAGAAAAGGAAAAGGGCGACTCAAAGACAAGAAACACACATGAGCGTTTGGCCTGCCGTCATTCCGCCGTCCGGAAATGAAAAGATTATTGATTGGTTGACGAAGAAGGGGGAAAGTGCGCGCCGGAGCTGCTTTTCTTGCTTTTAATTTTATTTTTTTATTTGGCCTGGCTTGATTTGTTTCCAAGCGAGTTAAGTGCGGATGGCACTGAGAGTTGGCCTGGCGATGGAAAATAAAGGCAAAGCTGGGCCCTTTTTGCTTTGGCGCAGTTTTACTCGGCTGCAACAGTTGGAGAAAAGAGTCTTCCCTTGATACTCGTTTTATTTCCGAGTTTTGTACGTAGGAGGGGGTAAGAGTGTGAGCCGAAAGGAAATCGGTGCCTTCCTGAATCAGTAATTTGCTTTAGTGCCTATGTCGACTCTGAAGGGAATTCGCTCATCTGGGTCTGGGTGAGCTTTATCGTTTTTTGAAATAAAGCTTTGGGAATATTAGACATCAACTTGCCATAAAAATAGGAAGTGGAGTAAAGCTTTTGCTGCATTTGGCGAGTGGTTCGGGACGTTCTGTGTAATGGCGTTCAGGGAGGCTAGCGGAAGTTTTTCTAAGGGGGCTTGAACAGTTTTTCGGCTTGAGAGAGCAGACAAGGTAGATACTATGGGCTTGAAGGCGTCTTCAGATGTAACCCTATCGTCTTTCCCTTTTACCTAGTTAATAGCTTGTCTATAGGTTAGGGGGGAGGCATTAGGTTCCATTTGCTGGAAGGAGCCTCTAAGAAAACTTGTCAAAAACACTTTGTTCCCCTCGAACAGTTGCTAGAAGTCCCAAGCAACGCGCGGGTTTGGTGTGTTAAAATATGGTTTTGGTTTGTTAAAATATTGATACTTTTTAGTGCTAATACAAATACTAGGTAGTACTCAGTTTACCTTTCATTCTGTACCCCTTTTTGGGCCTTTTCGTTTTCAATTAAGCTTTATGTTTTACGCGAAAATTAATTCAAGTTCCAGTCAACTTGGTTTCAGCGTCCCGGAAAGGCATTTTTTTGTACCACGAACTTGGTGAGAAAGCTCAGATATCCTGAATCGACCTGAGGTATCTCGTGCTACGTCAGTACTAGTTAAATATTAAAATGAGCTCGAATTCTTAATTTGCTTGAATTTATAGGTTCAGATATTCAGGATAAATTAGATTTTCGTCACATTCGTAGTAAACACCAATTGCTTCATTCGAAATTCAATTAACTTGACCGTTTTAGTTAGCTTACGTTTAACGTTCAACAGGGAAGCTCATTAGCGGAGTATGAAGCCCTACCACTAAATTAATTGGACAATAAACAATTCAACAACCTATTAATTCCCTAATTTGCTTTCTAATTTCTTAATTAAGCCCTGTATGTTTATACCATTTTAAAACTTTTTCCGCACTTTAGTTCACTTCAGCCACCTTTCTTGCCATGTGGTGAAATTTCTAGTATGGACTAAATTATCCAGTTTGGGCTTAAATATTAATTCAGATTTTCAGTGAGCTAGAATTTAGCTCAACTTTTCGAACGAGCTTGAACTTCAATGCGCTCAGCTCGAACGCGTAATGGTTGAACTGCAATTAATCATTCATGTAGACATTTTCTGCCAGCCTGCTTGTTCATTTAATAAAGTTTAATCTTATTCAAATGCAACGCAACTAAATTAATTGCAACCAATAGAACTGGTATTAGTGTAATTAAAATTTTTAAAAATCCCTGTAAAATCTTTCAATCAGAAAAACAATAGTTTGGGTTGGGAATCCTTCTATACTGACTGTGTCCATTGCATAGTCCGGTTCATCTCAAACCCTTTTGCTCTTTCGCCTTATGGCTTTGCATTGGGATTCCAAGTGCGTTCCAAAGCATGAACCAAAGAGAGAGGAGAGAGAGCACATGCATGATTGTTGCCGAAAAAGCTTAAGGCACTAAATAGCTGAGGCTGGTTTTATGACAGGACAGCGTACTACGTCATCCCCACCAACTCGTATATACACATACTTTTTACCTGATTACAAACGGGCAAACTTTTAGCTCTCTTTGCGTGGCTCTTGCGTTTTGGGGGCCTGCATATAATATAATAAATATATACATCTAGTCGAGAGAGCAAAGCGAGGAGCACGCCAGCCGCCTTTAGGCTGGCAGGTATATAACGAATCCCCCCCTTTAAAAACCATTGGAATAATAAATAAGAAAAAGAAAGATGAACCCAAATAGCTCTGGAGTGCGAGTTTTGCTGATGAGAGGGCCAAAACTCGTATATGATGTAAATAAAAGTAAAAAAGCAGCTTTCTAAATGTATTACCCACATTCTGAGGTCTCGGATACTTGTTGGGGTCGCTTTTGGATTGAGGATTGGTCCCTTTTTTATGACTCACACTGCAGGTATAGAGCGAGCCAGAGATGTGCAAGAATACACATACAAGCTAACGACAATAGCCTTTTACCCCAAGCCAAGGCCAACATTAGGTCTACCTATAGGCGAAAAAAAGGGAACATAAAAATAAAGTAATACCAGTCCAGGGAGGAACCACGTTATGTAAGAATATTTGCGGCGCTTCACTTCTTCCCTGTCTGGGCTTGGGAAACCTTAAACCAGTTTATATCCAATACCTGGGAAATGTCCCCTGTTGGCGCGTTTTAAGCTCGAAATTGGGGACGCGCTCTGCTGAAGGTCCTCCAGCACCAGATTGCGGGGATTGTCATACTTCGAGCAGAAGACGACAGCAGAATAATTGATAAATAACCTGCTGCCCTATCAGGACAGCCTTAGATTTTTTTCGGATTTTGGCCTTTTTGGGGGAAGACGAGGGAGAATTTTAAACTGGTACGGCAGGCTGGGGTCAAAAACTCCCCTCAACCAAATATGTATCATTTGGGGGGAAGACGAAACAAGGTGAGATAATGGACGTGCCCTGCAGCGCCACTTTTATGCAAATTTTCGGTACTTTCGGCTTGGCATTTAAGGAAATAATATGCCTTTACTTCTTTTGTTTTGTATTTGATCAATCTCTTATATTATATTGCCTTTTTTTTACTTTATTTCATTTCATTTTGCATTTTATTTTTGGTTAGGTTTTGTTTCGTTTACAGTACTTTTGTTGCATTTTATTTTGGATTTTATTTTACTTATTTTTAAGGGATAGAAAGTGCCAAGGGAATGTCGGTTATTGCGTATTACCTTTGGGTCCTTTTTTATTGGTCTTTTTATTTCTTTGGGCTATTATGAGCCCATTATGACGGAAGGGCTCGGAATAGCATTGTTGCACCTACAAACGTGCCGAAAACACCAACTGCTTTTTGGTCTTGGAAAAAGGTTGAGACGCTTTTTATTAGCCGGTACCTCATCACGCCAGCTATTTAAAAAATCTTTGCATATTTGCAATGCAACGAAAAAAAGGTCCCACTGCACCTTTTTAATGGCTAATTTTTAATTATTATATTTTGGCTGAATATTCTTACCCCTTAATTAAAATATATAATTGTCCTTTCAGAAACAAAGGACATTTTTTCCTATTTTTTCAAATAAGTTGGCTGTAAACATTTCACATTGGGTTAGTCGTTGATAGAGATTGGTGTGGGTTTTCTCATTTTTTTATCAATTGCACGTTTACATGGCGGGAAAATGGCCCTGTTATCGTGGTTCCAAGTCCCATTTTTTTTAATTTGAGTTTTATTTCGTTTTATTTTACGATAGTACAAACGGGCGGAAATCGAGGTTGGTTATGAACCTGCAACACTCCTCTCTTACACATACGTAGTCACATACATAGTTGCACACAAACACACATTATCGAACAAACCCTCCCCAAGTGGCCTTATCGCTCGGCCATTTTAGGTTCCCTGAAAAACCTTCGCCGTATTTACTTCTCCTCTTCGCTTGGTTTCTACCAAACGTCTCTATAGGAATTGTTTAAGGTCAGGATAAGCCTCATTAAATGATGTGTGTGTTTGGGGGGGGGATCCTGGTCCTCTTTCTCCCTTCGTTTCATCCTCTCTCTCTTAATTTTTTCCTTCACTTTATATATACAGTATTTTAAACTGCCTTCATTCCTAATCTTGGATCACATGGTAAATGTGGCATCCGGCTTTTGGCCTATAAGGGAAACAATGTTAACAATTTAGATATTCATGTTCACTAAAAACTCGTATCCGCAACTTGGATTTGGGCCTTTTAAGTACTTTAAGCGTTTAAATTACATTTCCTCTGGCTGGGCGCACACTTTTTTCGAATTAATGTTTGAAAAAATAATGGGAAAGGTTTCAAATGAACAAATATTTTTTTTTTTAAAAGCAGCAAACACGTTTTATACGCAGGCTAGTAAGCAGCAGCAACCAGATCTTGTGCAATTTGTATATAGCATTCCGGAACCCCAGTGAGCCCCCGGATACCAGCCTATTTATTGTTTATGAAGAGGCCAAAGCCAGCACACATATAAGCAAGAGGGAATATACTTTGATTTTCGTGTTGCTGGTGTGTAAGGTTCTCTTATAAACAAAAAGGGAAGCTTAGGCTGGGTTTACCAAGGGAAAGAAGACGGGTCTGTATTGCAGTTACGAAGAAGTAAATTAAGGTCAAGGCTTTTTTGCTTTGGCTGTGGCATTTTACAGTCTGGGCCCCGTCGTCCTCTTGTCATATGTAACTGTATAGTACTTGTTAATGCGTATGACACATGAGCAGGCATGATGGGGGAAAGGCAAAAAGAAAGAAATACTAGAGACAAGCGGAATTTCGGGGGAAGGAGGTTGCGGATAGAAGGCAAGATAAAGAGAGAGAGAGGAGAAAGGAAGGAAGGGAATGATAGGCCTAATCTTAGCCCAGCACCTGGCAAATGCGTAAGTAGGTTATTGTGCAGTGCATGCTAAAACCTACCGACTGAAATTAGATTAAATTCGCCCATGCGTAGTAACGTTGGGCCTGCCCTGGGATCCTTAAGCCCAGTACGTTGTCCCGCGAGTCGACTTCTGGAACGTTTTGGCTCGGCAAGTGTCATCTGGCGAAGGCTTTGGGAAGGAAGGGTGTGCTTAGGTCGGTCGCTAGAGAGCTCGACAGTCACGGCTGGCCTAATAGCCTCGAGGCTTTAGGGACGCTTAACGTAAGACTGTGACTTTTTTTTTAATAGGAAGGAAGAATTACACAAGATTTTCAGGAAATCGCCTGACAGTAAAATAGCTAACTGTACTAATTAAGCTAGAGCCGTTAGGAGTTATTAACTCTGCTTACTGTAAATTTGTCAAATGCAATAAGTGATCACTGGCCACGAATATTAGGCTTAACTGTTAATATTAGCGTGTAGAAGCGTTTTAGAAATAAATTTAAAAACTTTAAAATCGTGGAAACTTTGGTTTTAACAAGCTTATGCAGAAAGGATAGATTTCCAGTTCTGGGTGGATTTGCAATTCAAGTTAGATTTGCAATTCTGTCCCAAATATTTCCTTAAATGTACATCAGTAAAGCTATAAAGTTACATAAATACGTTAAAGTGCATTTAAATACCTTAAAATGTATGATAGTATTTTTAAAGTCATTTGAACAATCTTTAAAATCTTTAGCACACGTATTTTTTTTTTTTACTATTATAGCTGGCGTAGGCTCTCGCCTGTTGCCGCAACTATATTGTCAATTCCGATTATACAAAAGCAAAGATAAAAGCTACATTGCACGAGAAGCACAAGTACTTTAGCACAAGTATTGCGTGGTAGGAAATTAATTGGAAATCGATCCACACATTTTTTAATCCGAGAACATTACGTAACTGGCTTACATGTAGGTGATTATGTTCGACAAAAGTAATTGGCCAATCTTTCATTAATTGGATTTGCGGATGTCCAAGCTTTTTTAATGATGATGACCAATTAAAAGGTTTCGCCATTGTGGATCGATTACTGGAAAGGTCTCATATAGGCTAGTGTCATGCGGCTCAAGCCTACATTCTTGGAAAACAGAAATAAAATGGCGTTTTCGGGTAGCGTTCCACGCTTCAGACGTGATTCGCGTGCTAGTTCGGTAGAGAGACAGATAAAGGGCAAGGGAAATGTGCTACCACGTGTGCATGTTCCTGCCTCAAAACGTCCAGAAAATCACGGCCCTTTTTTCTCGTGTTCTCTATTCTGGCATGAACATCATTTCGCTCTCTTTCCGTGTCCCTCAAGCTTAACCCCAAGACCTTCGAGTCCCCTTCAAGATATTTCATTGTTACGTCAGAGCGAGCCGCCCGATCAGAGCAAATCTTTCATTGTTGCCCAGCTGAAAAGTATGGAACGTACTGTACACTGCGTAGATTTCGGTTGAGATTTCGCGTAGATCTACGTCGCTTCATCTGCGTAATGAAGTTTCCATTAAAAGCGCCTTGGAGCACAGCCAATCATGGCCAACCCCTTCAAATAGACGTCATCTCGACGCTCCCTAAAACTTTTACCACCTTTGCCACCAGTGCCCACCTCTTGTTCTCTGTTAAGAGCACATTTCCATCCCGTTAATGAGATAACGTCACCCACCCCTCCAGGTGTGTTAGGGGCGGTAAAAATGCTTCCGCGCACAGATTCGCACGCGGCCGAAGAGAGTTGAAGATGATGATGATGTTCGGCCAAGCGAACTTTACTCGCGGTTTGGGGCAGCATTTGGAAAGGTGGAGAGGTGCCACGCGGACTACCAATGAATACACCTCAGTAATGTAGAGAGTCCTAGGTCTGGCTGATCCGGGTAGGAAGAGTGAAGCTTGGAACGTCGTGTGAAGGAAAAGTTGGCTTCCAAAAACCGGAGGCACATTCAACACATGTCCTCCGACTCGCCTACTTGCCAGTCCCCAAATTTCTCTTTGGAAAATGACGTTGCACCTCGAGTTTTTAACTTGTGAATCGTTTGTCGTTCCGACGAGTGAAACGAGTTGGAAGAGATTATTGTGAAGAGCGTTGGCAGATTATATGAAGAAAGTGAATGTACTGATTCGGGAGGGCGAGTGAGGTTACATGCCGCCAGCATCTTAATGAAAGGCTTTGGACCAGACACTTTGCTCAAGAAAATGCTTACAACCTTCTTAGTGATTCAAGTGATCTTCCTCTTGGACAATTTGGGGGATTTGTCGATCTTGCGGTGGAAGTTCCGATGACTGACTCGCTCTTAAGTGCGAAGCGGAATTGAAAAAGAAATTAGCCCAGAAAAGAAAAGGGAGAGTTTCAAGGATTGGAAGGACACTTTGTCTGGTTGGTGCTGGTCTAATCGAATTGTTGGTGGGAAAAAGGAAATGAGCGAATTGATTTCGGGTGTTTATCAGTGTTTTGCACAACATCCCGGGGCCAAACATTCCGTGTCCCCGTTTGGATCCCTAACATTTGAGTCGCATCACGTATACACTTTTGGAGCCATTCGAGGAGTGGACTCCTCCCCAAACACGACGTTGATGCGTGGCCCCTTTCAGCGTTGAAAAAGGCCAAACAAGTGTGATTTAAACGCCTACTAAAAATCCCACCGTCTACGGAGTCCAGGCTCTGCCTACAAACAAGGGAAGCTGTTTAATGCATCGAAAATTGAAACCCTCGTTCCTCGTCTGAAAAGTAAGGAGGAAAGGGAAACGGGACGTAACCAAGTAGGTCTCGCCGAGGAAACGACAATAAAATAAAAAAGATCTGAAGGCAAAGAGCAACGACTGGTGCATGCAGCATCCTTTGCGCAGCGACGTCGAAGACGAACAGCGCAATCAATACTTGGCGAACAGGTGGCAGAAGCACGGAGAGCTGTTAGTACCGCTGCTGCTGTGCTGGTAGATCCCTGTTGACCTTGCAGAACTTTTAGGCTCGTAGTCCTACTGCTACAGGTTCAGAACCCGTACGAAAATGTGAGAGTGTGTGTAATTGGCAACCCTACCAACCTTCAGAAAGCCCAAACAATTTCATCCAGGGCAGATTGTACGAAAATGAAAATGGCAACGTTGAGCACACCTTCGCTGCTCTCGAGCAGTACCTGGCATGATTTGCATTCGCCTCAGGACGAGAGTCATGCAGACCCCATTCCGTGTGCGTGTTGCCAGGATGAGCTCTCCTTGTGCGATCACGATCGGAATAAATCGCTGGCGTCACCAGAGAATCGCTCAGCGTCATCCGACTTGATCCTGAGTAGTGCCGATCCCGGTCGGAAAGCGACATGTTGGCGGGTCAAGACGTCTAATAGCAACGACTTCCGTAAGCGACCCTTCCCCACCCAGAAATCCTTTGACGACGTTCTTGCCAGTACCCGGAGCCCTAATCGGGAGGACTTTGACCTTCCCTTAATGGGCGACCCACCCCTGACCCCGCGGCAGCAACAACGTCAACATCATCGCTGGGCCGAGACGCCGATCCTGAGCCGTTTGTCGCTGTCCAAGACCTGCCATAGCCTGCTCACTCCGTCCGTAGGGACGACGCAATTGAAGGACGAAAAGGATGCCGTGCGGCAGTTCCTTTTCCCGGACGCGACCGTAGATCAAGTAACGACACGCGACCACCACCAACCAGAGCGGCGGCCTGACCGGACCGCCATGTTAGAGGTCACCGAAGACGGTAAACAAAAGTTGTCCTTCCCCTTGACGCGGCCACGCTCCGTAGTTTTGGGCAAAGAAGCGACTTACAAGCTGCAGAGTCATTGCGGTCCCCAGCGCTTCCGAACCGACCTCGACTGCCACAACGATCTCGACGTCTGCTTGGTCTATTACTGTCGACCACATCACTTGATGCAATCCATGGTAGCCCTGCCGACCTTTCAAACGCGCTCCATCTCGGTCACGCCCCTACCTGAAGCCGTAGTCACTCCGACGAGCTGTTTAGGTTCGCAGAGTCCTGCAGATGCCCCCGGTGAGGCGACCTTGAAAGGTACGGACATGGACGAATCGATGAGCAGCTCATGTTCGCCAAACGCACCCAGTGGCGAGAACCCAGTCAGCACCGTGGTGTCCGTGTTACACCCGACGGCCCATTCCGTATCTGACGCAATGGCCGGAGTCATTCCGGAAGATATTGAGATGCAGCCGTTGCCTCCAAGGCGGGAATCGTCGCTGGTAGAGCCTTTTAGAGTGCTCGACCAAGTACAGGAAGAGCAGGTAGATGCGAAACCACCCAAAGTCCAGGAAATTGTGCTACAGGCAGCGCAGACGCCCACGGACGCCAAGCGAAAGTCGTCAGACGGGTCGCGCGAATTCCGACACATCATCCGCAAACGCGTGCTGCCGCCGTTCAAATTCCGCGGCAGCAGCTTTTCAGGCATGGGGAATGGCACCAACAATACCGGAGCTAGTAGAGCGTCGCGGATTTTATCCTTTGCCCGCGGACGATCCTCGTCGCTATCGGAGAAGCGCGTGCATAGTCTGACCGTGAATCGGTCGGGTAAGCACGATTACCGCAATAACGCTCAGGATGTGAGTGACATCGAGCAACTGTTGTTGGCGCTTAGCCTCCAGCGCGAGACGGAAGGCGATAACCTGGAACGCCAGTGTCAAATGCACCCGTTCCTCTCCAAAGAGTTCCTCAAAGTCCTCCAGCACTTTGACATGCTCCCGCCTGATTTGCGCCGGTGGTCGGCCAACTTCAGGCCGCTCTATACCACCACGCCTTCGGCGGTAATCCCCACTGGGGTTAATGATCCTATGATTCCCGGCTTCCTACCGGCAGCTTCCCTCTTGGATTGCTCCACGGCGACGCCCACCAACTCCTTACCTTCGACGCCGATCCTCCGTAAGACACTGGTGGCTAAGAACAGTAACGATAGCGCCAAAGGGTCGATCAAAGAAGGATGGAAGTTCCCGGTAGCGGCGTCTCTGAAACTCAGACGGCACCCCAGGCGATGGACGACTACCGTCGCGGATTTCAGGCGCACTTCCTCCGAGGTAGCCTCCTCCACGTCCACCAATTCCTCCACTGAAAAGGCCATGAGTACTGATGACCCCTTCCAGGTAAAAAAGAGAAAACTGAGCAAAAACTGAAAAGGGAGAATCAAACAGTTAAGACTTAAAATAAAGACCTCCAAAAGGAAGAAGAAAAGTAGGTTTACGAGTTTAGTTTGGTTATTCTGGCAACTGCTTCGATTTTTCTTTCGTCGGAAAGGAGACGTTTGCCAAAGCATCCAAGTTGTGCGCTACTACCTTACCATAAACACGCTTCAAACGCTATGTGTGTAGGTAGGATCAGACATTCTGGGCAGGGCGCCCAAACTCATTCAAGAAGAAATCCCAACTTTGGTCCGTTTCATCTGTCTACTCGGCCAACAGGGGGCCACACACTCGCAGAAACACAGAATGAAACAATTCCTAATCTATAAAGGATTATTCTTGCTGGAATGTTTTATCCGTCATGAAATCCTTTGACGCGGAGTAAATCAATTAGGGTGGTTAAATAGTTGAAGTAATCACGTACATTTTTATTTTATTGAAATAAGGAAGTATTTACAGGATTCGTTATTTATTCCTGAGTGGAATTGTTGCAGATTATTGTTTATATAGACTTGGGTCGTTTCAAGGATAAGGGTTTTTAACTAATTTTTAGTTCTTTAATTAATGGTGTGAAAACGTAATTTAGAATTAGTAGTGATACTTATTCGAGCGTAAGGTATCAGAAGAAGGCACTTTTTAAACATGTGATATCATGTGGGTTTCAAGGTAGGATGAAGAAAGGGGAGGAAGGCGTTGTTTATGACTTCTCGGCGTCTCGTTTTAGGGCGTGGTTAATCTACGAGCTGGTTTTTATGTGTGTAACTGGGCGTAGGGGTTCGATTCCAGAGCGTTATGATATGGCAACGCTTTAGAACATCGCTCTCTTGCCCCTGTATATGACACGTTTATACAGGCAAAGGTAGGATTCCGGTAGCTCCGAAAACTACTACGGAGAAACTTTGTTGTGCCGAGGTATAGACGGAGTATTTTTAGTCGAGGACGTGGACCTCGCAGCCAGACCTGACGAGCTTGGGCTAGCCTTGTTTAGTTGGCGACTTTACGCTAAGGTGCGATGAATACACCTATCGAGTGCGAAACAATTTCGAATTCTGTGTAAACAGTTTATCATTGGTTTTTCGTTAAACAAATCTCCCAAATTACGCGCGGAAGAATGAAGAAACTTCCGTAAGACAGTTATGGTGTAAAGGGAGTTATCTGAGGATTAAAAAAAGAGTGTTCATTTAGAAGGATCGAATTGAATGTCCCAACTGAGTGCAAAAATGACCAGTATGAGACGAGCCGTGTTAAAACGCGAACCCTACAAACCCCTAGCCTATAGGAGAAAGGTATTTTTCATTGAAAACGAATATTTGCCTAGTTGCATGGAAGAAATATATTCGAAACGCATGTGTAGTTTCTCCGGACCAATTGCTTGGACAGTTATTTCTTCGCATGGGCCGAGCGGCTTACAAAGCAGAGACTTGTTCTTTACTCGCTCTTCCACGTCACGGACCTTACTTGCGATCTTAAATTGTAGCTCTACATTTTTTTAACCCTTTCGAGCAATTACTTACAAATTTTTCGAATCATTTCAACGTTCTTTCAAATATTTTGAAATATTTCCAAATAAAAGGAATGGAAATTGAATAAGTTCTAAAGATTGAAACAAAATGGCTGAAGCACTAGGAAGATTGACTGATCGTGAATTAAGATATGATCTTAAAATCACTCTTTTCGCGTGATTATATAATTTTAACGTTCGTGAATTAGAGGTTTATCAATTATTCAAATATTATGTTCATTAGAAGAAGTAGACTTTTATTTTTATAACAAAACTTTCTCTTACGACTTTAAGAAAATGGGATTTGAAAACAGTTACTAAAGATTCTACCTGATTGTGTGTTTCACTGTCATCACTACTTGCTCAAGTTATAAAAGACACAAGATTGGCCGTCCTCCATCAGCTATTTTCATCTCTGCAAAACTTTGCATTTTTCCTCCCCCTTAAAGCACATCAAATACGTCTCTCCTGTTTTAATAGCCTTCGCCTTTTCTTAATTGCCCCGCCTTCCCTTCGTTTCAAGCTTCCCAACT
Source organism: Lepidurus apus apus (assembly GCA_022832285.1). Lineage (NCBI taxonomy): Eukaryota > Metazoa > Arthropoda > Branchiopoda > Notostraca > Triopsidae > Lepidurus > Lepidurus apus. The sequence goes on along the minus strand of JAGJRO010000337.1, from coordinate 73,645 downwards.
CCGAAGGTTTCCCCAACACTTACCGATTCCGTCCATTTGCGGACTTTTTGTGATAAACAATGTTGTGCAGAGAACCAGCATTTACAGTTATGGACGTTATGGAAAGCATCAAAGGGAGGGTCATTGGGTACGTTCCAACGGCTCTTAGCTTCTAAATCCCTATAACAAGGGCCAAGAACAACAAATAATAAAAAATAATATTAAAAACAGAAATGCCGCCGAAGCGAAATTTTGAGAATATTTTTATGGTGTTTGTAATTGATTCTGGCGCCAAAAACCCACGAGTCTTAGCTCCGCCTGCTGGCCTTAATAGCGCGAGTCTTGTAATGGTAAATATCGACTTTAGGGGGGGGGGGGGGACTTTGTCATGCTGTATACACTAAGAGTATGGATAAGCCTCCCCTCTTGATCAACCCTCCCTCGTCCTTCGTGGCCATATCCGATTCTGCGCCGTGACAGGCTGCGCCCCAAACCAGCGATTCCGCCGCCGAGTCTCTCGTTCCCCCCTTGAAAAGCACAATGGCGGCGTAGGCTCCAAAGACTTGCGCTACTTGGGTTTGGAGCCGAACCGGAGATGCGGTATACGTAACGCCAGCTCTTTCGCCGAAGGGTGCGGTGGTGGATTTTGAGTTGGTGGACGTCTCCCTCAAACTTCCGATTCCGTGACTCGGGAATTATTTAGCATCCGATTCGCGAACGAGTTTGTTGACTTCCAAGCGGGGTTCTCGTCATTCTTTTTTTTTGTTGGGAAGGCGGAATCTCATCCACATTTCGCTGGAAGTTCGAACGCGGTGTTTCATGTGTGAGTTTAGTGTGTTTCCATGTGAACCTTTTAAGGAGGAAAAAGAAAAGAACGTCATTGATTTTGGCGCTGGGGGCTTTTATACGCCGAAAAGAACGATCCTTGTACCCCCCACCCCCCTTCTCTCTCCCTCTCAGTCAGCAGTGGAAAGCATCGATTATGCCGGTGCTAGAATATGATGGGATATAGTCAAGGCTACAATAAGCTTTTCACGCAGGTATTGACTTAATTATGTCTAGTAGTTTGGGAAGCAAGAGAGACTGCATCGACAGAATGGATAGGGGCGACTATAGGGGGAGTTTTGACATTTTTTCCTTAATTTTTTGGTTTAACGTTAGTTTTCGTTTTAGTTGCGAAAGGTAGTTTAGTATTAGCCGATGTTGAAGTTTCTGCCCGCTCTTCTTGTGGTATGGTATTTCCGTTGGTGGGGGTTGATTGCGCTAAAGCAGCATGTTCCTGTAAATGCTCCCGATTCTTTTGCTCCAGATCCGGGGTTTTACGACGAAAAGCATATGTTGTCTGGCTGTCAAGAACTGTTGTCGCGGTAACATCGAGAGCAAGACGCCTTGCACAGATATTTTTGTACGCTCTATTAACTCTCCCTTTTGTTTCCCAACTTTGGGTTCGTGTAAACGGAGCCCGGAAATGGCTTATCATCTCCCAAAAATCCCCTAAATTAAATACCCTACATTCCTGGTTCCCAGCTGAGCCCAACGCTCGTGAATTTTTATAGATAAATCTCCTAGTAAAGCTTTCTTTTTGTAGTACAGCTAATAAGACTGGCTATTCCTACCTAGTAATTCCTATTAAGTTCATAAGAACTATTATTAACAAATGTATCTGTTTCGGAAAGGTATTTTACTTCTAATGAATCTGTCTATTAATAAGAGGGCTGTATTTATTAATATTGATTAAACCCGTCTGTGAGTCAAGGAAAGCTTTGTAGTGTTGCACCAAATGAAGAAACGTTCTCATTGACGTCATAGTATCGCTTCCACTGCCCTGTCCCATCCCCCCAAAAGAAGCTAACGAGTGCGTCAGATCAAGCCGGAGTAATGCTACAGTTCTGGTCACAAACCGACCAAACGTTCGGTTATTATTCATTGTTGCGTTACTGCATCACCGGTCAGACAGGGTGTATATTCTTAACACTCAAACCCCAGTGAATCAGCTCTAGTGACGTCACAGAATGACGGTACACATAAGGTTGGAAAAACAAACTTAGTAAAGCTAAGAAATGACTCGTATTTATTTCAAAATTCTTAATTAAATCACAAAAAGAACTCTTAGTTCAACCCCAAAAGCACACGGAGAGCGTAAGAAAGGCGAAAAGCGAAATTGGAAAGAAATCTTATTTATTGCACTTTAGTAAGACAGAGAGAATCTAGTGACAAGTTAGTCCAGATCGATGTTAATTAATAATTACTTGGATTCCTGTCCAGTCCAAACTTCCAACCCGTAGGCGTAAGTGTAAGTTCCCTGCCACCCCAAGCATAAATTAACTAAAATTTTCGTAGGTTCACTCTATTATATAAGGGTCCAAAAGCACACTTCGGGGTAATTTCTACCAAGTTTCGTTCCTTTGGCTTTTGATAAACAAACTAGTGAATGTCTGGGACAGCTAGGACGTGCTTTACATAATCGATTCCAATTCTCCGACAGAACAAAGCCTGAAAGGAGGGCTTTTCACAAAAATGCTCCCACTTTTCTTTGGCTGGGCTGTCTTATGTATGAGGTGTCATCTTTTGTGTTCTTCTTTCTGCATGTAGAGTATCTTCGGGCACTTACGGTGGAAGTCGAGAGGCTTCCTTTTGCCTGAAGCATAGTGGGCTTTTTAGAAGAGAACAAAACTGAAGTCAAGCGCGGAGCTAATTCGTTGTCGAGGGCGCCAGCCCGTGGCCCGTTTTGTATCGAGACAAGCCTGTGGGTACTGATAGCGCACGGACTTTTTATTAAGCTGTGCTGCCGTATATCCCGTATAACCCGATTAGATTTATGTGGCGCTGGAGAATTAATGACGTGTAGACGGCGACCCAACGTACTTTTTACCCCCTCAACGACGTACTGGACGCCCTGACCTAACTTTGTATTCCGACGTGTTCCTTCCGGGGCTTATTTTCATATTGTTTTTCACCCTGTCCTTTTCTCGGGAGAAAGAAGGCTCGAATTTCTATTGCTAGAATAGAAAGAAAGAAAAGAAAGAAATCGTACGAAGGTTCCTGCAACAAAAAGAATAGCTTCCGGAAGATTGTAGGATTCGTTTTCAAGTACTCTTTTTCCGTTAGAGTACTATTTCATTCCAATTCAAACTCTAGCCCGTCAATCCCCTATCAGTGAAAATGGAAAGAGATCAATTTAAATCAAGTACCAAGCAAAATTAAGTTTTTAATTTATTTTCCAATGAAACTTCTAGTATTATTTAAGTTGTAGCTAATTAAACTACAGATCGAATCAGTCAAAGGCGAGCCAAAGGCAAAGGCAAATTCCCTTAATTAAACAAAAAAGAGACATTGGAAAGTCGGTTTTGTATGTGTCTGGGGCCGGAAGATAGGAACGAACCAACAGATATAAATGAACGGCTTTAAGCCCACGCATTCGAGTGCTAACATAGATACGGTCGAAATGTGGCCATTTCATGTGGAAAAATCTCCTCGAATGGGTGGGGCTGTCATGTTCCGCCCCCCAAATGGGCACAGAAAACTTGGGATTGCCTTTTCTGCCTTCCCGCGTTCCCTGTTCTGGGGTACCAGTGCAAGTACTGGCGTATATCTGGCTGTAGTATGTTGATATGGCTATTTCTTCCGTCCTGCAGCTCGAAGGAGGGGGAGAAAGAGGAAAAACGTCTACCTCATCTACTATTGATTCTATATATGCGCCCCTTTTGCCCAGGGTTTACGTTAGGGTTTCTGTAGACGGACTATTCTGGCCTTTATCGCTTGGGACTCCGTTTTCTGTACTTTTGCCTCTTCCTTCGCTTCGCATTCGTTGGCGAAGAAATGCAGTGTCCCTTCCGAATCCATTCACAGATTCCAAACGTCTTCCAACTTTTTTAATTCAATTTCTAATTGTATTTAAATTGAGGAAATTAGTTACATGGTGAATATGAATGAAAAATTTGGTGCAAGACAAAATTAGGATAATGAAGAGAATTATTATTTTAAGTATTTATTATACATAGTTTAAAATTTATTATTTTAATATTTAGAGCATTTTTTGAAGTGAAATAAGTTATAAAGTAATTAAGGTCTGTTGGATTTTAATTTGGAAAGATTTATTGTTAGGTTTTTACGAGCGATAAAATTCTGACATTTTTCTAATTAGGTCACGGGGAATAGTTTATTAAGGAAAGTGTGAGGGAAAGAAGGGGGTATGTTTAATTTACTGCTGTGCCATGATTAACGTTTGCTTGTTTTTCCTCATTAACCTGTCTATAATGCCTTAATTGTCTCCTTTTTCCACGCTGCCTCTGTCCCGTCCTTCATTCTTTCGACTTGTGTAATTTCTGCTCTTAATTCACTACTACTACTACTACTATGGAGACAAATTACTGCAATTAGGGGCGTGAACTGTAACTTATGTCCAAGTACACGCCGCTGGTACGTAACATGTGTGCACCTAGTCCCCAAAAAACGGTTTTTTAATCTTAATTTTGCTGCTAGACCACTTGAAATTCACTATTTTCTCATTAAGTAATTGCATTTTGGCTCGTTTTCATAGTTTGAATTCTTTTTATTCTCTTTTCTTATTTTTGTATGTTTCGGCTCGATATTGACGTGCTAAATGCATGTTTAATTCCCCATCAGTGTTATGGTCGATACATTCAGTTGTTTGAATTCCGATTTGGTTGGTAATTTAGGATCGTAGGCCAATACTTCAGACATTTAGAGAGTTTGGAGTTGATTAGAGAGTGGATTTGGATTTTGACCCTAGTTTAAGAGTTCAGTGTTACAGTGTGTGGGGTGTTTTTGTGTGAGAGTTCTAGTCAAGCCGTTAGACATCAGCATTAGTCGATTTTCCACCACAATTTTCCCATTTTTACGTATAAATAAACAAGTTTGGGTGTGTTTGCAGGGCTCAGCGGATTCCAATTACTCACAGCCATCGTCCGATTTGTCGCTGGACGACGAACGTGAAGCTCTTCGCCGGGAAACAGAACGTTTGGCTCTGGCACAGCTCGAGAAAGCTAAGGTAACGGTTCAAATTGATTTTTTGGGGAGGGGAAAAGAATACAGTAAACTTTCTTTTTAACTTTTGCAGACTAAACCGGTGGCGTTTGCCGTTCGCACCAATGTCAGCTATGATGGATCGGTGGATGATGATTCACCAGTCCATGGCAGTGCCATATCTTTCACCATCAGAGACTTCTTACATATCAAGGTAATTCAGTTAAAAAATTGCGTCGCTTAAGTAGCCCATAAGAAAAATAATTAAACTAAAGCATTAATAAGTCAACTGCATTGTAATTTATTTTATTTGTAAATTAATTTAGGAGAAATATGATAACGACTGGTGGATCGGAAGACTCGTCAAGGAAGGATCAGAGGTGGGTTTCATTCCGAGTCCGGTGAAGTTGGAAGCGCTGCGAGTCCAAGCCGCGCAAAGTGGTCATGGACCGCCTAGTGGGCGTGGCTCGAGGCTGTATGGAGCCAAGACCTCGTCCTCGTCCAATTTGGGTGCCTTGACGGACGTTTTGTCCAATTCGAAGAGCTCCAACTCCAGGGGTTCTACTCCTCCGACTCCAGGTGAAATAAATCCCATGCTTGTCCGCTCTAAAACTGGTTCGGTTGGGTTTCTTGAATCATAGGCGATGATTCAGACTCGTTGGGCAACTCCAAACTCGGTAAAGGAGGACTGCCAGGGCCCGGCAACAAGGAAAAGCGGAAACCCTTCTTCAAAAAACAAGAAACCATTCCTCCTTACGACGTGGTACCTTCCATGCGGCCCGTAGTGTTGGTGGGACCCTCTTTGAAAGGCTACGAAGTGACAGACATGATGCAGAAAGCCCTTTTCGATTTCCTCAAGCACCGATTCGAGGGCAGGATCATTATCACGCGGGTCAGTGCCGATATTTCCTTAGCCAAACGCTCGCTCCTCAACAATCCTTCCAAGCGCGCCCTCATGGAGCGAACCAACTCGCGATCCACCTGCATCGCGGAAGTCCAAGCGGAAATCGAGCGGATCTTCGAGCTAGCTCGTACCTTACAAGTAAACTGACTTGTTTTCTTACTGGTGTGTCCTAAAACGAATGAATAACTTTGATTTGTAGCTCGTTGTACTCGACTGTGACACCATCAATCATCCTTCCCAACTCGCCAAAACGTCATTAGCTCCCATCATCGTGTACCTTAAAATCTCGTCGCCCAAAGTATTACAACGACTAATCAAATCCCGAGGCAAATCCCAAAGTCGCAATCTCAACGTGCAAATGGTGGCCGCCGAAAAACTTGCTCAATGTCCTCCGGATCTCTTCGACATTATCTTGGACGAGAACCAGCTGGAAGACGCCTGTGAACACATCGCAGAGTACTTGGACGTGTATTGGCGGGCCACCCACCCTGCTGTGAAGCCTCCCGCGCCAGCCATCCAACGACCAATCCCTTCGGCGGCCACCTCGCCGCAAGTAGAACCAGCGCCACGCTTAGCCGTGGGTAGAACAGTCTCCACACCACCAGGTAAAATGCGTCTTCCCCAGCGATATCCAATCGATTCCCCGCCCGGAACATGGAGGGAAGCAGAGCCTGCTTATCTTGTATACGTAAGGGGAATAAGGGCAGAAATAACGATCAAAAACAGCTTTTTATTTAATCATATTCGGCTCTCTGACTTGGCCTGCTCTGATCCGTTTCTGTGTCTCTGTCTTTTGCTTTTGAACTTGATGGACCGTCATCTCTGTCTCTAGTGGCTATTCCCGAGTCGCACGGACGACTTCGTAGCCATGAAGGTAAAAAACTCCAATAAAAATATGTGCCGGGTGACCCCTTTCTGGCTATACCCAACGTTACCTAACCTAATTTGAAACTGTCAAACCTAGCGTAAAGAATTCAGCTTCTCTTCCTTTGACATCAGTCTAGAATTCTGCCCACTCCCTTGCTAATACTCGATCTTTTTATTGCTTCAGAAATATTTTAATAGGAAAAAAAATAGAAAAAAAGGATTTACAAGTAACATAAAAAGAGTTAAGTTTGCATGAACATTTGGGTATGTATGAGTAGCATCAGCATTAGTTGAAGTGAAATTGACACCAAATTACACATCATCTTCTTACAGCGACAAATGTAAGAATCTATTGATTTGCTGCGATTATAACTGTTTCCCAAGCAATGGAATTCCAAGTTATGCTCGTGATTTCAGACAAAATAACCGAAAATACCTCATTATTAGCTAAAGAATATTACATTTCTTAGAAAGAAATTAAAGAGTAATCAAGTAAGCCAATAATATATATTTTGGAAAAGTGGCAATCGATAAGATGCAGATGTGATGTGTTGGTGTCAGTCTGTTTTATAAATTGAGTCATTAGATTAGGGTTAGAGAGGTGTCGAGTTTTGTGTTTAATTGTTGGTCTTTCAACAGCCATTGGAGCCACATCGCAACATGTGTGATCTTCTCTCTTACCTTCTGTCCGCTTTTCGTCAGTACAGTACTTTGAAGAAGAAGTTTTTGGTTTTCTGCGGTTCTTTTGTACAGCTTGTCCAACTTGTCGGTCGCCGTTCAGTAAGCTAGCAGGTTATGGTTTCATTTCTCCCGCAAATTCCTCCCAAAACGCGCTAATTCTATAACTCAGACCCTCCAACCTTCGCATTCCTTTAGGTAGTACTTTTAAGTAGCAATATATTGACAAAACTAACTCTCTCTGTACAATATGCAATGCAAGGTGCGTGACTGGTAATGGCTGGAGCTTAAGCTGAAGCTAAAAGCAATGTTTAGGTAATTCATTAGCCACCTTCTAACGAGAGCGTTGGTTTATTAGTAGCCTTTCATCCACCTCGTTCGAAAGGACCGAGTCGGGGCCAAGAGATTGATTTGGACGAAGATTTCCCACCGTCACCACGTGAGTATGATCCTCGAGACGCACGGGACGCGGTAGTGAGCGAGCGAGTGATGGCTGAGCGTGATCCTGGTACTGGCGTGGAGCGCGAACGGGACCGCGAACGTTTCCGCGAATTGGATCGAGTGAGAGAACGGGACGTCCGTGATCGTGAACGCATCGACAGGGACCGCGATCGGAACCGCGAGTTGCATGAACCGCGTGATATAAGAGAAGCCTTATTGCACCGAGATTGTGAACACGTCGCCGATCGCGACCGGGACTACAACAACCGTGTTATCTCAGCGGATCGTGAGCGTGAACGGGATTGGGATTGGGAACAGCAACAGCGCGAGCGATTCCAACGCGACGTCGATTACCACTCGCCCCACCGAAGAAGACCCATGAATGCACTTTAGCAGTCGGTTTCCTCCATGTAAAAAGGCGAAGGAAGAAAAAAGAAAAAACAAACAAAGCCATTGTAATCCTTTTTGCCAGTCTCTCCTCCCTCTGCTTGTTCTATTTATCGCCAAACCATTTCTTCTCACTCCGTGCCGACCAAGACAAACTTTAAAGCATTTGGATCGCGTCATTCGCAGCCCTTAAAACGCCAAGCAAAAAACTTGGGAGGGAAATTTTTGGACCTCGGGTGATGTGCAAACTGTCTTGCGTTTAACGGTTATTTTTTCAAAGAAGCGCGGGTGGAAGCCAGCTTAACCACGTCATCTAGTGTCGGTTTTGAGTACCAAAATAGTCAACACGACGCCGGGCAAAAAGTTTGTAGAGAACAAGAGTGATTTTTATTTAGGTTTTAACGAAGGTATCGCCACGAAGAAGGGTGTAAACAAAAAACAGGTGGTGAAGAAGCGGTTTAGCGGAAAGTGCTGGTGTTTATCTTTGGACTCCTTTAATCCACCAAGCGAAACATCGTTGATTGCAATAGGCTTGACATTAACCGAAACTTTTGGGGGTCCCTTTTTCCCTCGTTTTTCTCAGCCCTCAATTCTTGACAGTTCTCTTTAACCCCAACACTGTGAACCAAACACAACCTGACAACAAAGAAACGACGTTTTTTTACTCTTGGCATGCATCTTCTTCATTCATTAATAATTAATTTCAATGGTAGAGGTAGAGTTTTCGAACTTGTTAGAATCTCTCTCCGTCAAAACAAAAAAAAAGTGCATTTACTTATGGGCTTATTTTTCCCTACCCTACCCCCTTCACCTCACTCATTAATTCTGAATTTATTCGTAAGTCAACTCCGGTTCTTTTTGGCAAAGAAACTTTTAGCCTTGGACGGGTATTTTGCACCTTTGCTAGTACCTTTTGGATTGTTTTCTTTCCTTTTTCTCATCACTTGGGGCTTTTTTCAAACATATCGAAACCGATTTCAAACCAGAAAAACTAAAACAAATTACTACTTAAAAAGGGTAGCGTTGACATTTTCAGTGGGAGAACCAAGTCTGTCCTGGCTCATTTTGTATATATATTAAAACAAAGCAAGACATGGATTTATAAACATGCCTTTGGGTTTCCTGTATTGCATTTTTCACCCTAGTTCTGATTTGACTTGGGTTGTTTTGCTGAGAGCTTTCTGCCCCCGACGCTCATCCCCCGTTTTATTTTTCCAGACTTTTTAAGCCTATGAGAACAAAAATACTTTACCTGCCAAAACTATGCGTGGTTGACGTGTAGTGGTTAGAAACAGAAAAAAATAATCGAAAAACATGAGTAAAAGCATTGGAACATTGGTTAAACTATTGGCGTTTGGGTTCAGGCAGAAAAACAAAAGAAACCTCCCCCTGTATATAAGATTACTTTTTAACACGGCGAGTTTTACGGAAGCTTCACTTTGCAATACACAAATGTATTGAGAAACGACGACGAAAAACTTTCATCTTTGGCCTGCCAAAAAAATCATGAGCACAACATCCATTAAAAATTCCGAATGGATTTTTTTAGAATCATACACGATGGACGTGATATAATTAGAACATTTAAAAGCAAGGGCGGGGAATTTTTAATATAACTTTGGGAATTTTCTTTTAAAAAGTTTTTCTCTTCTCAGTTTTTTGCTTTTGCAAGGTCACAACAAAAGCTTTGTACAATACGTTATATACGAATTACAGGCGAGTATTACTTTATAAACAGTACGACTGGTACACTGGGGAATTCGGCGCGAAGCATATAACAGCGATTGATAAACCCTCCTTGGAAACTTGGCTGTTTTTACCTTGGTAATTCTTCCTTGACTGATGAACTTCGGATCTGTCGAATTTCAAGAAATAATTTTAATTATTGGCCAAGAAAAAAACTATTTTGGCGTTTTACCTGCGAATCTTTTGACCCATTGCTCCGGACTGCTCCGGACTCTTCCGAGGTGATTGCTAGTCAAATATAAAAGTAATTCTCGTAGTCATGGTAGGAGGAGGATTTGCTGAGGGTGGAATCGTTGCTTTGGCTCGTGGATGAGGCGGAAGATGCGGAATCATCCAAAGCGAGACTAGAATCCAGACTTTTGCTCCAGGGTAACTAAATCAAAAACGTTCCAAATAAGCTGGCTGCTCATATATTGCTTTTATGTAGTTTTAAAGTTACCCGGCGTCGAGAGAGATTGGGGAACTCTGGATTCCGTCGTAACACGAAAGCGTACTGCGTAGGATCCGGCCAAGCCATTTGAACGTGTAATGGGCAATCGTCAGGGTGTAGTTTGCGTTCGTAGCTCGATGTTTTGCAAACCTATTCAAAAAAGAAGTTAATTTCCTTTCTCTGTACTGTTTTAAAAACGATAAGGTCTTACCTCGTACACGGAAAACCGTTCTACTCGCTCTTTACTGGCATTGCAGTTGAGCAACAGCGTTATTAAGTTGTCGACGTTGGTTCTCTCTGAGATTAGCAAGCTTTTGTACTGAGACTGCAAGAAAAACGACCAAATGGAAAGAGAAGATTAGAATGCGAGTCTGGATGGAAATCGGGTAAGGCGCGTTTTTGCTAATTAAAACTTACTGCTGACATGAGAACGCTATCGTACACTCTGACTAGACCGCCCCTTCTCATCTGGAGGGAAAACCTGATGGAATGACAAGATAATTAGTTTTGCCACAATAAAAGGCACAGGAAATCGTGAAATTAGGAGAAAAAAACTTAATAGGAGAAAGTTTTCAAACTTTGGTTTCTAAGTCCGTAATTTAGTACCTTGAACTGCCGCGGGGGTGGCAAGCTTGGAGTTCGGCTGGCCTGGATTCATCATCGAGAACAATTAAAGTTCGAATGGGTACTCCTGTCATCAAGAAAAAATGCCGTAATTAACGTCACGGAACTTTCTTCAAACTTTCTCCTCCGTTTTCTATTTTATCAATTTATGTATGTATTTTGAGTATTTTTTGCTGTCAATCTTATTCGATTAAGGCAAAAAAGCTGTCCACATCTCGCTTAAACGCTGTAATTGACCACGTCACGCGAGCTTTTCCCGCTTTTCCCCTTCTTTTCACGCGTAGTCATTAAATTTCAATTTGTGGGCTCAAGAATGTATGGAGCCTTGCTTGGCTGCCTTTTCCCAAGATTTTGGAAGTACATGTATACAGTGTGTACTCGCAGAAGTTTTGGAAAAGCATAAAAAGGTTCTTGTAGGAAGCCCGTGTTATAAGAAGAGGGCTAATAAGGGTGGGAAATGGTCAGTCATTAACTCGGAAGAGCATTTTTCGCTATTTGCTCTATCAATTTCCCACGTCCTTTAGTTTGTTTTTCAAGACCTTCTAAATAGTAAACAAAGGCACTCCGTGACGTCATTCGTCAAGACGCGGAGCTCTAATTGTCTTAGTTTTTGTTCATATTTAATTATATAATTTATGAATTATTTAATCGAATGTTAAGGAAGTTGAAATGGATCATGTTAACAAAAATTTTTTTTTAATGCTCGTGAGACACATGTCATTAAAAGGACTAAATTTAGCAACAGCTTGGATTATTCTGATTTTGAAAAATTATTGTTTAGAAACAATAGGCGAATAATTACCTGTTCTGCGCACGCCCACTTCCATGGTGAGGTAAAAGAGCTTCGGATCCCGGTGCTTCATCTTGGCTTTATTAAGCAGAATAAGGACCAATTCCTTGCAGGTCGTTTGGTGGGAAATGTTCAAGGTCTTGTACTCGATATCCGGTCTCAAGCAACGGGCGAACACTTTGAGCATCGTCTGCAACAAAAATGCGCAATAATATCCACAATTATTCTCCGGATCAGTTCGAGCATTAAGACAGGAAGTCAGCTATGACTGATTGCGCTAAATTGTCCAAATCAGAAAACATCTCAGAATGCCCAGACAACTTTTTCCCTTTCATGGATTTGAAATGGATCTCGCCGGAAGTCTATTGCCGGTTGAGCGAGTTCTGTTTTTGCATTTCCTACGTATCCGTATGCCAAATGCAAATGCATCAAGCTTAAAATCGTCACAAGTTGGATCAAATCCTATCAAGCAAAATCATGGCAACGTTTTGAAGCTTGCAAATCAAATTTCCAACTTATTTTGCAGCGTAAAGGCAAAAAAAAATGAAAGCTCACCAACAAGTTCTTTCTTATTACTATTTTTCCCCCATACTTTCAAGGAATCTCTTGGTAACTTTTTTGGGTTGCAAGGCACAAAACCGACATTCGTTACAGTCGGCTCTATTTCGCCTCATTAATTGCGTGTCAGACACGGTGCACGTGAGATATATGACACCATCATTATCAAGGAGCCCTCTTGTCTTATATCAGGAAGGCATTACTTGCCCCCCTACAGTAGCCATGGGTGGCCTTTTGGAGGTTGAGAAGGTAAAAACTACCCCCAAGTTATACCCAAAAAACTCGTATTGTTTATGTATTTTTTTAAAATAATATTTCTTCGTTGGATTATATCTTGAAATTTCCATGCGGTACATTCTCTGCAATTAGCTCCCAAATGTGAGAATTAGGCTAACAAAAACCCGCTTTGAAAAGTTGCAAAGGTGTCAAAAAACCCCGTATGCAAATGAGCTCTAGTCCCACGAGGTGGTGGTAAGCGGCCCTGAGACAGCCTTGCCCCAGACGCTTCGTTGTAATATTTATGGAGGACTTGGAACGTGGTTGAACTGAAACCAAAACAAAGCCTCCGCTGATTGCAGACCTGTTTTACGTTGTTGGCGTTGGCAAAAAGGATCAAGAGGTTACGCCCTTTCTGCTCTGCGCTCTTATAAAACCGCAAGAATGTCGGCGGTCGCCAAGGTCAGCAACGGGAAATCTTGCCAACAAAAAGGTCGTTGGCAATTGTGTCTCCTTATTGTGCACTTTTCCTCTTTTGGGCAAGTCATGAAACGACGTCCCATTATTTACGCAATGTTTCTTTGTTGGAGAATTGCTACAGAGCACTTTCGGTAGCTATTTTAGTCATGCTGAGGACAAGTTTTCGCTCAAATTAATTATAAGGCACATTAAGTGACATGAAAAAGCCTCTTTGCTGCTTCATCAATGTCTAAGACCTAATTATACTGTCCATTAGAAGCAGAAGAGAAAGCTACTGGCCATTTCTATCGCCTTAGGCTATTGCAAGTATTAAGCAGTTTGGTTGCGATCACAAGGTAGTCAAGTCGATTGGTGATGGGATAGTATCGCTAAGAAGGACTTGGCCCTAATATCGTTGTGTAGCTATTGTTGTGTAGCTATTGTTGGAACTGTCGATTAGGGCTTTTTAAGGGAAATTTGCCTATTCATGTTAAGAATTCAAGTTGGCGTTGTTGGTTAGGTTTTTGCTTTTCGAAAACGTTTTGCTGTTCTTTTGTGGAACTTACAAACGGCACAATGAAGCGGCCATTCCAACCCTCCATATTCGTAGCTAGCCTCTTTGTTGTGTCGTTTTTCCCATCCCACCAAAAAGTTCTGTGTGAACGCTTTGTCGCCCCAAGTCCATCGCGGTCAGACTTGAAGCATAATTCCTCGTCATCATAAGTTTGGGAAAAAGCGTTGGTCCTTTGTTAAAAAAGAGTCCTTGCGACTTCTAGTTGGGGGGAAAAACATACAGTAGATCATGCGACGTTTAACTATCCCCAAAAAATCCTCTTTTGAGGGCCTAAGTCCTACAGTCCACCTGTCGTTTGAGCCCTTCGCGGCTTCGGCTTCACTCTACCACCGGAAATCCGGACTTTAACCATATTTAGCGTTCACAAGGACGTTCCGGATGACGGATCCGGTCTTCTCAGATACAACACTACAGACCAGTTGGGATGTGACCATATATGACTGTTGGGAGGAGTGTTTTTACTACCGTTATGTGTATAACGGTACTGGCTGCAGTACTGGACCTGCTCCAAATATTATTTTTTGGTGTAAATACTGTTCGCCATAAGGTTATACTAGAAACGAGATCTTTTGCTCTTATCTTTTGAGACAGCATTGTTTAAAAGAATAATTTAAAAGAATTAAACAAGATTTGGCAGTGAAAGATTAGCTTTCCTTGACTTAGTATAGTTTAAGAAATAGTAAAAGTAACACTATTTATAAAAAAAATACGATAGTAAAATTGTAATAAATTATGGTAATAGAATAGTTGTACAAATGATGTAAAATTCTTTCTGTGCCAGAGGATTTGGTTTAATGGAGCTTGAAAGCGAGGAGTGTTCGAGGCGAGCGCCTTTTATTGTTACAATTGACACTTACAGAAACGAACAACTATAGCTATACAATGTCCTTAGTCTCCGTTCTCGTCTATGGGGAAAAATATATGGGGGGAGGCGGTTAAGCCTATGAAATATCTTGCCGCCAATACCAGGTATTTCCCCATTCTTTATTCCTTCAAAACACGTATACCCTTTGGGTCAAAACCCCCGGTTCGGGGTTTCAACTGTGGGCACTTTATAAGAGTTGGCATGCAAAAAGCAACTCTCTCGGGTTATTGTCAACGGCGATCGAAAGACGAGCAGCATTAACTTCACAGGTGACGTTTCAGTAATTCGAGACTTTTGAGAGGAAATTAAGCATTCCAGACTTGGAGAAAAGAGAGGCAGGCGCATCCCTATAACACCGCTTGTGTTCAAAAGGTAAATCGACCACTGCACCACACAAAGAAGACCTTTCTGCCTAAGCCAAAAGCTACCTGTAGATTTCAAGCATTCCTCCCATTTTTCTCTTTTTTTCAAATTTCCTAAATTTATTTCTAAAGGCTTTGTCGGATCTGCGGGTTTTTGTTCCCAAACACGCTCAAGCGTTCACCTAACGCCAATAGATTATTATATTTAGATGATCGAACAGCTTCTAGTGCAACCTAATATGCAAAGTAGAGGAAGTTTTCACTCTGTCGAGAGCCAAGTCACTGACCCAATTTGAAAGGAGAGGAACGGCGGAAATTCATCAAACAGGTAGTCGATCTCGACCCACACGCGCTTGTAGCCGTAATGACAGTGTAATATGCCTTGTCGAGCCTCAAGAAAAAAAACGCAGAAAAAAATAATAGAAATCGAGGCTAATGACAGGGTGGAAGTTTGAGATATTTAGGGGAGATAGCAACCGAGGTTCATGGAAAAATACAAGAAAAAGATTTCACGAGGATAAAATGTAGGGCAGATTCACCCCCTAGGAAAAAGGTACATGTAAAAACGCAGTTTGGATTCGGATCATTGCGCCTTCCTACGCAGCGATAATGAGCAGAGTTTCTATTTATAACGAGGTGCGAAACACTTTCCACCTGGCTTGGGATTCATCCTTACTCACTCAACCTGATTTCCGCGTTAAGGAAAACACGCATGAGTTTCCATACGAGTGTGAGTGGCCCTGCCAAGCGTGGTAAATGTTTAGTTAGGGATTGAAAGAGTGCACGGAAATGGGCTCTGTCCCGTTTTGGATTGCGAGGTTTCGAGTTTTCAGACGTTAGATTGACTTAAGCTTAATGGAGTTTGGGAACTTGAAAAGAGCTCAAATTCGCGTTCGCAACATTTGCTTGCCGTTTACGGAGTGTGGAGCGGCAAGTTGGAAGCCCGCCCCGACCGCTCATTAGGACAAATGAGATCACTGCCACGAGCATTAGGTCATCGCTTATCTCTGCCCAGCCAAAATTGCGCTCAGCAGAATTGTGAGTAACAACACAAAACGAGAGAAATTGCAAGACGCCTTAAGATCTAGGTTAGGAACTTCCTCACGATCAAATCCAAACCCTTTAACTATAAACTTTACACTTTCATAAAGTTACAACTGCAATAACTTCGAACGTCTTGCTCTGAACTTCCGAGTTTGCGTAACCTGATAAATCTGGATTAGCATGAAAGGTAGCATTACTAGGTCTTTGCCATGTATGCGTTACTCGAGTAGTATAACTGAAGGGGAGTCAGAGCAATAGCGTTGTTGACTGTTGTGATTGGAATGAAGGAAGGAAATCCCCTTTTGAGCGTTTTCCTGCTTCCTTTACGGGTATAACTGCATAACCGGAGAGCTGTTGGGGTAAATCACGGGATGTTTGGTAAAGTTGCTTAAGCGTGAAATCTTGCCTACTTTACCGAGTCACGAAGGAAGGCTTTAATCTGTGCTGAGAATGTTATCCGTTGAGAATCAGACCTTGCCCTTCACCTTCTGCCTCTTTCTGACTCTCGACAGGGCATTAGCTCAAGACTTTTTCCTTGTGTAGTGAGTTTGCCGTCACCACCTACATGCAAATTAAAACCAAACAGAACCCCCGCTGCGAACCCACACACAAACGTCTTGTTCTCTCTCATCTTTCTTTTGCATCGTAACATGTGACAAAACCTTCTGGCAAACCATAGCACTCCCCTAAATCTCTGTCTTTTGCTGCTTGTGCAAAAACGTTTAATGACGTCAATCTAAACCTTCCACCATCTAAGAAACCATGTGTAACATTATAGCTCTGATATGAAATGAAATGGCTCGATAACCTTAAACGTCAACTTAAAATTAAAAACACATGCAATTTATTTCAGTTACTAAATATTCGAATTACTAAACTTCAAATAATTTCTATTATTTTCTTTGGATACAATTTCTGTTAATTAGTTTCTACGGATATTTACCAATGCAAAGAAAAAAAGTTTTGAAAAATATCTATAATAAATTAAATAGAAGTACAGACTTTTTCTAACTGAAATAAAAGCAATGTATTTCTGCTTTAAAGAAGCTAAAAGCATTTAAAGCCCTTTTCATGGCTCAGGTAACAAACCTTTCATAGGCTAAGTCGGCAGGCACGTATTATTGTTTTATAAGGTTTGGTAAGGAAAAAGCCGAATAATAGGACTTACAAAAGGTTCTGTGCTTTCTCCCCTAGCCTGGGGCCTCTTCAATCTCCGCATATTTTAATTCGTCGCTACAGAAAATAACAATCATACCCCCAGGAGGTCCTGCTTGCTACTAGCGACCCAAAGCATTCTTTTCGCGTTTGAATCTCCCGAAAAACTGTTAAAATCGATGTATAGACCTACCTAGATCAAAAAGGCAAGATGAGAGGGTTCACTTTCTTCCTCAGTCTCCCCCCGGAATCTCAATCTCTTGTAAAAGTCTCTAGTAATTGTCATGCCTTGGCGCCGTTTGGACTAGGAACATGGAATTTGGTTCCTCCGGAGACTCAATAGCCCAGGATTCAAGGCGGTTAAAGGCGCTTCGAGCAGTAGGCAAGGATCAGTTCATAGGTCGTCTGCTTTACCCAAAGCCACTATACCACTACTAACCCAACAGCATCTTTCAAGAAGAGTTATATATCCCCCCGTGCCGACAAGTTCATTAAACCTCTAGGGTGATCTCCCAAGCTCATTTAACCCTTCTCGGACAAGGTCGTGCTTTTTCGGAACCTTTTTCCCTCTCCGAATGACAGTCATTGTTCTCCCAAAATGTTTCTCGGCATTCCATTTCAGTCCCGGACCAACATTTGCACACATTTCTAAACCTAAGAGAAGCCAGACGAAACTGAAATTGTTAAAAGCTGCTTATGCAATGAAACAGCCTTGTTCTGTTTAAAATTTGGTTTACAAATTTGTACCAGCTCTGGTGCATTATCCTAAGCCTGCTGATCCCCTGATGACTTGGCCTTTTTTACTGTTGTTCTTCACGTGTTTTAGTGGCTGAGTCACAAATAATCCTCCCACGTGAAATTACAATTCTCCTGTCTGTGGCAATACTTTTCCTATTACGCTGCCTGTCGAGCCTTATAGCGGAACAAATAGCGTAATAAAGTATAAAGCTACCGTGTCTTGTAGGGGTAATGGGTGACGTCATCATTAGATTTTGGTGATAATGATGAAAGCAACTATCTGAGCCATGAATCTACCCACGATTCTCTGCATTTTCGCTGTTTTTGTGCTCTTTTTAATCTCTTTTTTACTGTAGCTACTGTTTGTCGCAGCTGCGTTTGGCATTTCGTGAGCAAGGATTGCATGACTGCTTGGAACTGAAGCGGATGGAAATACCAGCTCAGTTGTGGTGAAACCGGGCCAAACCTCGTGCAATTTATAAAAGAGATACAATAGCATAGCATACAATAGAATTCAATGTCGTAAATTCCCGAGCATTCGAGTTGAGCAAAGTATCTCTCATTATTTAGCTAATGCGGAGGATTTCATGGGTGATTAAGCTTCGGATAAAGTTTGAGAGCTTGCAGCGAGAATGCGTTAGCACAAAATATTGCTACTTGTTTGTTTGCAAGGAATATTAGCAAGTTTCTATATACCTCACACCTCGCTTTTGTTGGGGTAAATACCCAAAGGTTCCTCTTTTGTGAAAGGGTCGGCTCCCTGGCAAAGCTCTGTTGCAAAGCGTTGGCCCGTTGATGATTGAAGGAGAACTGCATAGTTTAGTGTTAAAAAGGAGTCGAGAGGGGGAATTATTGAAGTCTACACCGGAGTGAAGCAGCAACAGCAGCTCGAGTGCAAATTTCACGGCTCGTTTGTCAAAAGCAGGTGCCGTGGACTTGATTATGGGGTCCGTGTTCCGCTAACCATCCTCGATAGATCCCTTTGTTGAAACATACTCAACTGCACAATGCAAAATAGGCACCAACAAGTGCATTGTTCGTGAGCGTGGAAGCGCATGTTATTAGCGCAAAAAAATTGACAAGCGTGATTGTTTTGGGCCAAACTTTATCCTGAGAAAACAAGCCCATTGTTGATACCACCTTTGACTTTTGTTTCATTTTCTCTATTTATTTTGTGAGAGCATTTCGCTTATAGAAGAAGATTTCACTTTTACTTTCGCTGTAAGAAGAGGTTTGGGGAGGGGTCAGGTTGTAAGATGTTGGGGGAGTTGGAGATGTCTGAGATGTTGGAAGGGGTTGGGGGATGAGGGCAGTTGGACATGTTCTTAAGCGTTAAACTTACTGTTTGAGGCGGATGCGGCTCGCTAAGACTTGTGTAAGAAGAAGATCGACTGGAGAGCGGTTCATGGCTTAATGAGCTGTAACTCATGGTGGAGTTGAGCGACAGCGTGTCAGCTTTGCTGTGTCCTGTGCTGCTCATCATGGAGCTCCGGTAGGGACTCAGATGCACGTGTTTGAGCATCTTGGCGCTCGGGCAACCCTGCAAAGTACCCAAAAAATATCATAAATAACACTTTTCATACATGCCAACTTTTTTGAATTCCTTGAAAGTGAATTCTTTGGAGGTTAGTTTTCTCGTTTGGGACAGCTACGCGTGAGTTAATGCGAGCCCCAATTAAACGCAGAACTGATTAGTTTTTCTTCTGGCGAAGGATTTATGGCGGATAATGAAAACAGACTTGGTCTATTAAGCACGCTGTGGGAAACATTACATCTGTCGGCTTTAATGATAGCCTCTGACCCCCTTTTTGTGACATAAATACGTCAAGAACCGGCACTGCAAAACTCATTGGCTGTTTTTTGCTTTTTGGTCCCGCAGAAGAGTATTCTTTATTTTTAAACTCTTTTATTTGAAGCTTTATTTTGAGGAAATAAGATAGCCTGTTTTCCTACGGCTAGAAACGCTTAAAATAAAGAACGCTGAAGGTGGAGAACAATGTTTTCGCCCAAGAAAGATTGGGGGGAGAAAGCTGAAAAATAAATCATTAACGTCTTATTTTGTTCTGGGATTTCCGTATTTTGGCCATCACAGCTGTGTAAAAACCCGTGCGTCGCATCTTGTAGGCCTTCCAGGTGCAAGATGTCGGTTCCGGTGTCAAGACCGCGAAGCCTCTCGAACCTTGAAAACAGCCGAAGTGGGCAAGTTCGAAAGCCCCAACACAAACAAGCAAGTGCTTAGGCAAACAAAACAGACATGATTAGCTCCCCGCGTCAAAAAGTTCCGTAAGTTTTTCTTCCAGAAGCTAGATCAACCGCATGCTTAAAAGCCCTCAGTGTGGTCTTCCATCTCTACTTATAAGTTTAACCGCAAAATTATCAAGTCGGGAAGACTTCGGACCACTAGTTCCACCAGAGCCCCACCAGAGCCAAGGATGAAGCCGTTGGTGTAATTTTTACTTGCGCCAAGATCTGCAGGGAAGCATGCTGATGTCCAATCTACCTCTTGATTCACCATGAATCCCCATGTCAAGGAAGAACGTGAGGCACATGCACTTTTAGAGAGAGAGAAGGTTCGTCCTTTTGCGGTTGGTTTTTCAGCTCATCCACCTGCTGTGCTTGGCTGCGTCTTTTAACTTTCCTCGTTTAGTTTTATTTTTTATTTTTTGTAGAAACTCGGGTTTGGAAGCCACGCTGGACACAAAATAAATACATAGCTAGAGGGACAAGTTCCCTTTAGCGCAATTAAAGGGAACTTCCGGCCGGCGCTGGACACGTTATGGGTTAAAGCGAAGCGAAAAAAAGGCTTCTTTTAATGAGGGGTAAACGCATAGAAGTAAGAGCGCACTACGTCCTTCAAGCCTTCAAGCTTTTGAAGCATCTAACGTGTCATCCCAGATAAAAGTTGGTTTCCGTTGTGATGACGCGATGGTGAAGGAGATTGCCATTGTTGCTCAGGCAAGCACTCGCGTTTGGCAATACTCCCGAGTGGGATTCCGTTGTTGGGAACCAAAGCCGTTGGGGAAAACGTTTATGTAATGGGATAAAGGAGATGCGAGATCGAATAACATTTATATATATTTTCTATCCTTATTTTTTTAATGTATTCTTCTTTTATTCTTCAGAAGACGCTGGCTGTACCACGTGCTCACCCCAACTTCCTCCCGGAGATGAGAAGACTCCTCTATTATAAATTCTCTATATACTTGAAATGTGTGAAAAGAAGCTTCTCTGGTATCCGAGGATGCTCGCTTTTACATGTTATATGTAATAAAAGGAAAAAGGGAGGGTGAAGTGGTGTGCATAGGATCATCCCGAGCAGAGGAAGTTCATCTTCGAAACTTATAAAGGCACAGGAAGTTTCAGCCTACTTTGTACTTTTCTCAAACTTCTTCCCCGCACACTTGGTGTCTTATGCGCGGGCTCCCAAGATGGCAAACCGAAAAAAAAGACAAAAAGAGCCAGAGGAGAGAAGAGAGGGGACACTTCACTTGGGGGTACCGACACGGATCCGGTGGCACCCTTACGGCATAATGACCCCCGAAATCCCTTTAAAATTTCGTACATTTTCCGCTCGTAATGCCAAAATTTTTACTCGGACCCTTTGCCTGGTTTCGTGGCTCGTTTCAAGCCTATTCGTAACGTACAATTCTTGTCAACAGCGCTGTCGGATCAGGATTTAACCGTAAGAAAATTTATTAAATATATAAACCTTTATTTATGTTTTAATTTAATTATACTTATTTTTATTTAGTTAAATTAACGCTTTTATTTATTAAATTACTATTTGACTTGTTATTAACATAATGCTGATTTTATGATTCAATTGACGCTTATTTTTATTAAAATCAGCTTTTATTTTTCCTGTTAAATTGGCATTCAGTTAACATGGTTTATTATAGATTTGTCAAGTAAAGAATTCAGGAGATGACGACTGAGAGGACAGTGATGACGAATGAAGAACTGAAGAGTAAAAATTCGCTGCTGGAGCGACTACGCCCCTTTCGGAGCCTGTTGCTTTTGGTTTGTAAGACTTCATTGAAGCGCAGCACGGGGATGGGACCAGCACTTCCTGTCATTTGATTATTTGGAATTTTTGGTTGTTTTTTCCCCTTTCTCTCCTTTCTTTCTGTCTGCGGCCACTAAGCAGTCCGATGCTGAAACGTGACAGGGAGGTATGACTTTTGTGTGTGTGTGCGTTTCCCTTTTCTATAGAGTTACTCTTCTCTTATTGCGCTCCGGAAAAGCCAGTCTCTTCGCAGATGCTGGACATAGCTTTTTTTCTTTTTTTACACACTAAGGAGACCATTTCCGTTTCGGTACTGTACTGGGCCAAGCAAAGCTCGGAAAGCTCTCTGTACCGGAAAAAGCTTTCTGATCTGATTTCTGGTTGCTATGGAAGCTTTCAAGCCAACAGCTCGGCTAAAATGTTGCCTAAATTTCAGGAGAAATAACAAGGGAGTTGCCGGATACCATCGAATAGCTCTATTATACTTTTTTTATTTTATTCCCGTCCTTTGGATGAAAAATGGTGGCCCTGATTGGCTTCCTAAAAGCCTTTAAAAATGATCTGGGAGCCTCGAGTCGGCTTTAGGCTGAAAACAGGATGTTTGTTATTAGTACCAGTAGCTCCCGCGCCTAATATCACTTGCTACCATACAGAACAAGCCCTCCTTTTTTTCCAAACCCTGTTCTCTCTCTTTTGCTCTATATAGAGAAAATTAAGGGAATTGTAAATGACAGACAGATGAGGGCGGCGATTTCTTCCCTGAAGCCAATCCGGCGCCATTCCGGGATGCTTTTAATCCCAAATCTGTCTTCTTTAAGCCTCCCAACCTAATACCATCCCCTTTTTTCCTTATCCTTGGCAAAGCAAATTCAATTAGCGTCTCTGCTCGAAACAAGACAATTTAAGTTTCCCACTAAACAAAATTAATAAAAAAATACGAATGGAAAAGGGAAAGATATTTTCGCAGAGATTCTAAAAGGTTCCAGCACTAGAAGGAAAGACGACGCCGAATTTCACTCGAGCAAAAAAGAGCCAACAGGGAACGAATCTAACACCCATATGTGGTTCCCTTTGGCTCCGATATATAGCCAGAAAGGAAGTGATTGAGCTTCATTGCTCTTGGGAATGCCCGAAGCGAGACAATGTATTGATTAGGAGTAATTTCTTACGACTGCAATGCAAGTTAACGGACACCGGAGCTGAGTTCATTGCTGAGGTTAGCACGATCCTCCTGGGCTATCATGGCATAGAAAGCTTAGCTATAGGGAGTTTTTAAGGGCTAAGGGTGGAGTACTGGACCCCGAATTACGGATTCTAGAGCAGTGCGACTGTCACTTCAGCTTTACGGAGCGATCCACACCCTTCAAGTGGTCAACTCGGCAATATCCAAGTGGACGCTGCACGTTTACGGTTAACGAAAAGGAAGCAAAAGGGACCTCTTCGTGGGGCGTCCATCTCGCAGCCTCCCTTATGAGCTTTTAATTTTTACGAGCGAACCTTCTATGTCTCGGACTAAAGAGCCAACTTGTGTTAAGAGTTAATGAAATCCAGCAGCTCGGCTAATTTTCTCTTAGCTAACGTTTCTTTCTCTCTTTTTTCAATTTTTTCCCCCGTTCAGCTGTTACTAATCTAAAGCTGTAGCCTTATCGTCTAAATTTTAATGTTCGTTAGCAAAGTTTCGAAGAGGCTTGACAATAGTAGCCTACTCCGAGAGCTTTTATAGCATTATGTGTAATGAGAAGACCATGAGAAGAGACTGAAGAGAGAATGGCTCGTCTTGTTCCTTGATCAAGTTTCGTTTTTCGTTTCCCGAAAAAAAATAAAAAAAATTCCCACGCCTGGGCGCTTGATATTAGGAAAACTCTGTATATTTTAGTTAAAGCAAGGCCCGTCCTAGCGTAAACATTATCGGAATCAGGTTTCGTTAAGCCTCACCTTCATTTTTTTAGGTTTTCTTTTAAATAAGGATTAAAATTTTGCTCTAGAAATCCGTTGTCATAGAGAAGAAGATTGGTTTCCCCTCCAAAAAGCAGGCTTATGCTTCCTTTCTTGCGAAATAGCATGGATCAAAGGTAAAAGCCATTTGCTTTTAAGATTTCCAATCTGGTTAAATCTCCCGGGACCATTAAAAGACAGTCACTGAACAGTAGATTCGCTCAGAAACGTGATGTGCATTCGGTTTCGAAGCAATTAAGACTGTGGATGCTGTACATCTTCCTATCAACTTGTCTACGGACTTACGTCCTTCATCCCCCTTAGCCAAGAGCGAGGGAAAGATTAAGAAGATTTCCTGCTGTCCCTTCAAATTTCGCCGTATGGAAACATAAGGAGCTTAAACCCCCTTAAATTCATAAGTTGTCTGTTATGTCATGGAAAACGTTTCTTCCAAATCCCCAGATTTTATGTATAATGGACTTACGTGATGATTATCCTGGGGTATTTTCAAGCACCACAAGTTTTTAATCCAACTTTAGTGTATTTAAACTTATTTTATTGAAATATGTCCTGGGATTCAAGTTGTAAACTCGTCTCACTTCCAACACACTTGAACTAACTCAAGAATGAATTCGAATATTTTTTTGACAAGGAAGTTCACGGCACGCTAGAAACACTTGGAAAAGCAACCAACAATGAATTCGGTACAACCACTATGCCTGTCTGCTCACCAGCGTGGTCCCCAGCACTCTGGTTAGTTAGGTCCTTTGCACGGGGAATTTGGGTATACCCGGCGACCCAGAAAACCCGCCTCCGCGTAAACTCCGTGGTCTGACGTCACGAGAGAGCGAGAGGAGGAGAGGACAACATGCCCGATTGCTTTTTACCTGGAACAAGCAGCAGCCAAGACAACGTGAAAGGTATTGCACATATACGTCTTTTTCTCGTAACTGGGAAGATGGAGTATTAAAACATGACGCATTCATTTGACGCCCACTGTACAGTACTGCTCTCAGGAAAATGGGTTCGGTTCCTCAAATAGATTAACAAAGAGCTTGAAGTTTATTGTTGAGCCAAGAGAACGAACTGACATAAGCTAAAAAATGTCTTATTTAAAGCGGCTTTGATGACTATGGCGACAATGCAAGAATATTAGACAATCTAGTTTTACTATCTACTTATATAGTGCTACTGTTGGGTAGCAGTTTCTTTGGTAATTATTTCATTGTACTTTTAATATTATTTTCTATAAAATGTAGCAGGTATTTCCCGGAAAATTTTCGCAATGCAGATTTCCTAAAAATCTGAAAAAAGTCGGATTTATTGTATGTGATTTTTGTCGTTTTGTCAGTTTGCGGAATCATTTCCTTCTTTTTTTAGAGTACGTGTATTTATTTTCGCTCTTCTTTTGCCAATCTACGGAATTTATGAAGGAACAAAGGATTTATTGACACAATCGCTATTTAGAATGTCGAGAGAACTTTTTTTTTTTATATTTTCCCCTAGTTACAGGAAGTGTTGGTATGGATTAGTTAGACACATTGAATCCCAGAATGACGTTATTCTAAGCTTCTGAAGCGTTGTAGCATTAAACCGCAGAATGGAAAGGATGACCCATTTGCTTATATTCGTTTAACCACAACAAACGTAATGCGTTAGGAACATCGGATATGGGACAAAGAATATCAGTCATATACAGGGCAAGCACAAACCGCAGACTCGGAAATGTTATTTCAATAAGATTGGGGACGTTCTCATGATTGTGTTGTTATATAGGGTGGATGTAAGCTCTAGTTTGCGTATTATAGTATTAATCTCTTGGAATCGGTATCAACACAAAGGCTATTGGCAAAGGGTTATAGGGACTTTTATCCTCGTTCTCACGGGAAGTGGTCTGCTACATCCTATACAACCCTCTCAAAACAACACCAACACTAGTTTACCTTATTACCCTCTCCAGCTCCATGGGAAAATTTTTGCATCTTCCTGTACCCTGTTGTGTTGGGGGGCGGTCTTTGGAATTTTCCTAAATCTTCCGAATCCTGTTTCCTCCATTTGGCTCCCAATTTATGCCGTAATTCAGTACACCTTTCCAACTTGAAACTTTTGAAAGTTTGCTCTGAGCTAAGAATCCAACAAAAAGTGATTGTAAATCGAATAATCACTGTGTTGTCGTCTCCAAAATATCTCTAAAAAAATCCAGTTTTCTTCACGCTTGACTGCAGTAAACAGAAAATTGGTGAAATCCCCTACTGCTGTACACTTTTCCGTCCTGACCTTTTAGGCTTTTTGAGTTGCTTTCTGCTCGAGTAAGCAAATTAGAGGTGTTGAATTTAAAGGGAAAAAGGTAAGAGCAGAAAGCAAAAGGTAGGATAGTTTTGGGATGGTATTGCATCTACCACCGTGCCCAGAGCAAGCGACGAGCCAAAAGTCGTGCAGCGGATGTGGAACATTGTAAGAAAGATTTTTTTATTTGTATTTCTGTCTTTTTAGAATAAGAAAATCAAGAGCAGACTAGATAGAGGCAGGGTTCGGAGCTGCAAATGACCGCGGTCTTCAACCATTTACGCCCTGTTGAGTAGCTTGTGGGCGAACTGCTCCGATTTGACCCGGCGTCGCTAGGGTCACCTGTAATTTCGGTACTTACGAGGCAGGCAACCGAAGGGGAAGGAGTAACTTATAACTTTTTCGTTTTGTTCCGTAACTACCTTCAAGGAATTTAACGAGTAGTAGCCTTGACTCTTGTTTTATTTTCTCGAAAAAAAGAGGAAAAAAACTGTCAATAATTTAGTACTCCAACTCGTTTGCCTGCTTAAGCTTCCTAGACAGCTGCTAATTGATGGCTGCATTGTTGCATATCAAATTGCTCAATTCCCCTTCTTCTATTGCTTGAATACTAAGAAGCCGGATTTCAATTTAAGATTCTATTTGAGTGCCGTTTTTTTGTTACATTACAGTTTTTCTTACTTGAAAACGTTTGGATTTGGTTCAATCATTCCAATATTAACGTTTGAACACACATTGGTTGAGCCGTTCGAGCATCATTGTTGTCATGACAGCAATCTTCGCTCCCTTGACTTTGGGAAGAAGCGAAACAGCAACGGGGATTTTACAGGGGAGTTTTTGCTATTCTGAAAAATCGTAAGAAATCATTTGCTGGTTTGGAGAGGAAGAGCTCTGCATTTTGTCCTCTTCCGCAAGATCCTCATATGGATTCAAAGGGCAACGTGCCTAGCGGCCGTGTGTCTGTGTGCTGAAGTGCGCAGCACGTGCACCGGCAGCAAGTCCGAGAAGGTTATAGATTAGAGGAAATGGTGGTTGACGACACCTTCGTGCCTGAAATTAAAGTGGCTGCTTGTCTAGCAGCAATTTAGGCAAGTAATTGCAAGAACCCAGTGCTTCCGCCGTACTTTGCTTCTCTTTAAAAACGCTGGCAAACGTTGACGCGTTAATCATAACCCTTAAAGGACCACAGCCACCAAAAAGAAACAGCATGGTCTTAGAAAATGAATTTGAAGAAAATCATCTATTCAAATTTTTCTTTTAACCGTAAACAGCGTTGAGTCGACGTGATCCTTTTAGACATGAGTTCCAGTTTGAAATAACCGTAACGGACAGGATAAACTTGCTTGAAATTGAATTGACTCGTGAACAACTTGAAAGTGAAACGTTACAGAGTTTTGGGACACAGTTTGAACACCTTGCGTTTGGGCTGGCTTTATCGAAATCGGTTTAAAGAGCATGTGACGTGAGGGTTATTCGTAAATTTATTTCAACACAGTTTGCTTCTTCGGCTGGAGAATAAAAAGTCAATCTCCTCCAGCAGCTGCTAAGGCTTTCGAGATGTTCTCCTCAAAGGCGTGTGCCAAAAGGGAAAACTTTTGAATAGGCGAAAATGTTATAGACTTTTGGGGGTTCAACGTCAATTGCAAGATCAATTGTGTGCTGTTCTCCCCTTTTCGTAAACCATTGCTTGGCTAGTCGAAACATAGAAAGGTAAAAAGCACAGCTGCAGAGTTTTCTTGAAAAGATGAACACGTTCCACAATTTTCTACATGGCTAGAGCCATTTTCGGAGAGCGACAGGGCCCCTTTATGTCCTTTGATCAGAAGAAAATTAAACTATTGGCCCGCACCTTTCCCTTTTGGGATTCTATTGTTCCTTCTTTGCATACAACACGTCGAAAATTAATGATTTTCTCCTCCCCCGCAAGTGGAAAACTTCCATTTTCCAGAAGCGTGTATTAATCGATTTTATTTCGGTCTGCGGAATTCCATACCTGATGGCGAATTTGGGTTGCCCTTGCTGCGTAAAGTTTTCGCCAAAGCTTTAAAGCGAGAACTGTACTGCACTGTACAGTATTGTACTCGAAAATCCAGGTGATCTCGTGTAAACTCTCCGAATCTATATTCTTCTGTTTTGCGTTTCAGACAACGTTGTTCCAGAAGAAATTCCAACTCGGATTACAAATACAAGTCCACGATTTATGGAAGATACTAATTATGAAGGATGCGACGAAATTCTATATGACTAGACCTTTATTTGCCTAATAAAGCGAGATTATACATGAATAGGCCTTCATTTGGGTATATACGCTATTCCTTTTGTTCCAAATTTAACCCGATTATAAGTTTCCAAGAAAACTGTGGCAGAGCTGTTGGATTACACCATTACCCGCACACGTGTAGCGTAGCAATTTTGGAAGAAATGTTAAAAAAAGCTGCAAGAGAAGCACACATGCAGACATTTTACACCAGCTAATCTAATAGGAAGGTTCTGTCTCGTCATAACTTGGATTTGCGTCGTATATCTCTTAACTTTATTTAGAGTGGATTGTCAGAGAAACATTTGGATCATTTAGGGTCTTGTTCTGTCAGTCTTTGGTTGAGTCAGATAATGAGAGAACAAAGGGGGAACCACGCCTTTTCTGTGTAAAGGCATCGGGTTTACTTTAGGAAAAACGAAGTAGTTATATGCATGTGTAGAGAGTCTCATTGTTTTGGTACGGAGCTTATGTTCATCAACTCGTCGGGTTGGTGACATTAACCTTATATGGGCGCTGGCATTTCCTGTTTCTGGGGCAACACGTGCACCCCTGACTAAGCACACATGGGAAACATAATTAATACCTCGCAAGTCGTGCGAGGCAAGTAAGGAGGAGAAACAACCGGAAACTCGCATCCCCGAACAGTTGTTCGACAGAATTTCGCTTTCTGGTGGCTCGTGCCCTTGGCTTTCTCGTACGTATGTACATGTATGTTAGTGTGTACTCCAACAGATTGCCTGTACACCACCAGAGATTATTCAAACCACATGCTACTCTGGGTAACTTATCAGTAGCAACCGGCACCGCCCTTTTGGGGAGATTTAAGGGTTCTCCATGGTATTGTAAAACTGTTTAAATTCAATCATATAAAACAGGATGTTTCGGACATATCGTAGTCTTGTCAGCTCTGAGTTATGACTAGCTTTGGGTATTTATCATTTTTGCCGATTAGAACTGCGTGGGAATGGGCATAAAAAGGTTTGTTTTGATTATTGAGAAAATCCCTTTATGAGCCTGAGTTTATATAATCGCGTATATGTGAGAAGAGGGGTTTTTACTATGGTATTCATGTTTTACTTTTGTTATATTTAATTTTTCTACTATTTTCTCTTTGCTAATAGAAAGTTTTATAAAATTGATCCTCGGGGGAATTCGTATATTTGAGAAGCAAGGAAACACTTTTTTAAAAATAGGCAAAGCGAGTTTTCCATATTGAAATCCTTGCCCTGCATAAAAGTAAATGGGTCAAATTTCTCAGAATGTTTAGCTTTTGTGACAGAGAATAAGAGAACGGGTATTATTCTTCGAATTTTGAGGTTAAATTGGCTATAGAACATAATATTTGTTTCTAGGAAGCCGTTATTTTCCGTTCCCGCCAATTTCAAACGAAAGTGGCGGGGAGGCGGGACTAACGTTCGCTAACCGCGCCGCGCTAGACGGACATCTGGCGTCAGTACCCCACGCTTCGCTTAAAAAAGCGTTGCTTTCATATAAAAATGGCTGTGACGGTAGATAATTTTGCCGGCATTTTAACCCAAACAGAGCGTGAAGTAATCCCAGAAGACATCAGAAACAAACTCTCACATCATCTAAAACTACAGCAGACTTCTTTGGATGACTTAAAAGTTGCCCATGAGAAGTTACGCCTAACTTCAGGTAATGCATTGTTTTGTGATATTTTGTCTTGTTGCTGTCTCAATTGGCTTGCTTAAACGTTAAACTTATATCTTTTTTAGAGCAACAATGCTTCGATTTGGAAAAAGAGTTGCAAGTTTATCAATCCAAAGCTACGACAGAGAGCAATATTTTACAAGACTTGGAGCAAAAGAGTAAGAGCTTGACGACAGAGCTGGAAGTGGTCAAGAAATCCTTATCAGACATTGAAGACAGATTTCACAAGTAACGTTAGCAACTGAAAGCCTCTGCTATATAGTGTTTAATGCTTGTTATACCTAGGAATGAATCCCTGCTCAAGGAAGTGGATAGAGAACGCAATGCCTTATTAGAAGATAAAGAAGGACTTTTATCCCTCTCTGCTCGTCGTTTAGAAGAGATTGACCGCTTAAATGCCGAACTCAAGTCTGTATCAGACCAGTTGGCTGCTTCTCAACGAGAAAAGCGTGAAGCTTTGGTCCACTCCGAAGAACTGCACACAAAGGAGTTTAAATTGGAGTACAAGGAAAAGCGTTTTGAGCAAGAACGTGGCTTGTTGCAGAAACAAATGCAATTGCTGCAAGAAACGTTGGATGCTCGGTCCCACGATCTCGCCCAAGCTCGCCGCGAAATTTCTACGCAATACTTGGACCTTCACAACGAGTTGACACAGAAAACAGAAGAATTACGCATCGCCCAAGATTCCTTGGCGAGCTTAAACTCTGTGAATCGTAACCATGCCAAACAAATCGAAGATCTGAGCCAACGTCTCCGAGGAGCACGTGATGTGGAGGTCAAAATGGAAGAAACCTTCAGACAAGAGCTCCGTGCTCAAACCAAGCTGGCAGAACTCTATAAAAGTAATACAAGACCTTAAAAACCCTTGAATAGTTTAATAATGTCCTCTGGTCTTTCTGATAGGTGCTAGCGAGGATGCTAAAGCCAAAGCTGACGAGCTCTCCAAGGCTGTTTTAGAGCTCCAGAACCTTCTGAGGGAGGCATCGAGTCGATATGGTCAACTGGAAGCTGAGTTTACGGTCGAGAAGGAGAAATCCGCTTCCCTGATCGCCGAGAAGAACGAGGCGTTAGATCTACTGCGCAAAGAACTCAAAGACGCCAATACTTTGATCGAAGAGTGCAAGACACGTGGCGTTTCGGAAGAAGCCATGCAAGCCATGTCTCCTGCAGCAGCCGCAGCTTCCAAATGGCTCAAATCTGGTTTGAGCTTAACTCAGCTCTACACCCAGTACGTTTCAACCCTGGAAACCCTGCAGATCAAAGAAGATGAGAATCGCCGCCTTAATACTTACATTGACCAGATTTTAAAGGTAATTTCCCTCAAGATTCGTAGCTTTAGAAAGTTCAGTCAGTTCAGTCTCTTCTTTTTCTTAATAGGAAATTGAGGGAAGAGCCCCAGGATTGGTTCAGTTGAAAGAAGAGTACGAGAAAGCGATGGAAACAGTGGAGAACATGGGTCGGCAATTAGATGCTGCTATGGCGGAGGCCACGAGTCAGAAAATGGAAGCTGACGACGCCAGAAGACAAGCAGGCCACCTCAGTCGGGACCAACAACGATTGCAGAAGCAAAACGAGGATTTGGCGCGACAAGTACGAGTGCTGCTTCGCGAAGTAGAAGAATTGCGAGGCGGATTTGTCAACGTAGCTGAAGACGCTCAAGTGTCGTCAAGTGACGCCAATTCAGCTTCGCAAGTCATCTCGCAGCATTTAGTCACTTTCCGGTCCATTGAAGAGCTGCAAACTCAAAACCAACAATTGCTAGTAGTCGTCCGGGAGCTAAGTGACAAGCAAGAGTCCTTGGAAAAGGTTGCCGTAGAAGAACGCACTCAGGAATTGAAAGTAAGCCCCCTCAAACTCTTTCTCAAATATCACAAAATATATCATGTGAATGCGTATACTTTTAATCGTACATTCTAATAGGTGTCCTTGGATAAAGCCATGAAAGAACTAGATGACTTGCGAGTAGCTCGTCGACGCCAAGAAGGCATGGTAGAAGCCCTAGTACAGCAAAGAGATATGTACAAGAGCATGGTAAAAGAGACAAAACTTTCAGAAAGTCAAGTAAGTCAGTTTACCTTCAAAATTTGGACAATTTAGCTATACATGATGAAGCTGTTAGGATTGTTAATTAATGTGGGGCATTTCTTAGACGTCGTTTTCGTCCTACGGTTCGCCTTCTAGAAGATCTCCGCAGAAATCGGTGGAAAACCCACAAATTCACGTCGAGAAGATTAAAATGCTGACCGAGATGAACGAAGAGTTGAAAGAAACCCACGAAACTTACAGAAAGGAACGTCGAGAAACCGAAAAGATGCTCCAGACTCAATTGGATCAGGTTCAAGAAGCGTTGACCCTTCAACGAACGACCAACGCGAAGTTAAATACTCAGTTGGAATTCGCTGAAGAACGGTTCAAGATCAGCCAAGGAAACGCGGAATCATATAAACGCCAAATAGCGGCCTTGGAGGAGAAAAACAAGAACTACAATGCGATTGTTGTCAAGCATGAACGTTCCATTAGTGTCCTGAAAGACGTAAGCTTTCTACGAATTATCTGTCTAATTTTTATTGGCGAATGTGTCGAAAGAAAATTCTTAGTATTTTGTTTTGGTTTCTAGGAAACTTTGAAAGCTCAGCAGCAACTTTCCCAAGCTCAAGTGGCGTTATCTTTAGCTCAGCAAGAATTGCGGATGCTTAAAGAGTCCGAGCAACGTTTACGACTTGAATGCGAGAGTTTGCATCAAGAACGCAAGTCTCAGTCCTTGTTTCTGGCCAATCTGGAGGCAATTCGCAACAATCTGGAACATGGAGACACCGAAACGAAGCAGAGGTTGCACAATCAGGTGGATAATTTGCAGCGCGAGGTGAATTTACTTCGCAAGAAGCTAGAACAAGAAGCCCAGCAACATTTAGAAGGCGTCCAGGCCTTAGAAAAGGCTCGACTAGACTTGCAAAAGCGACTTGAAACTGAAGAAGAGAAATGTCGAACCTTGGAGACCCGAATTGGGGACATAACTGGTGGGATTTCGCAAGTGGGAGTTCCGTCGACGCCTCAAGCTGTTGGGGAAGAGAGCAGAAGGATCTCCTTGGGATTGAAACAGCCGGCTGGCTCTGGTAGTTATTTTTAAATTTTATTTTGCTAGAATGTGCAATTTATTTTCGTTTTTTATGTTTTTAGGAAGCTCTCCAACTGTTGCTGGTACTGCAGACTCTCATTTAGTCTCTGATTTGAGGACCCAGTTACTGGAAGCTAGGAACGAGATTGAATCGTTGAAAGCCCGTCTGGAGACCTTGCAGGGCCAAAGCAACGAGTATCGTGAAGTGGCACAGACGATGGAAGAACGCATGCGCGAAGCGTACGAAACGTTGCAGGTTTGCCAAGCCGAGATGAAGAAATCGAGCGAGGATCTGGAAACTGAAAAGACGACTATGAACCGAGAAATGGAAGAAACGAAAGCCAAGCTGCAGGAAGCTCAGGAAGAATTACGGCGCCTCAATTCAGACAATTATGACCAGTGCCTGGATCTGAAGCGCCAGTTGGCGGATTTGAAGGTGGAGATGCAACAGTTGAAAGAGCGTAGCGAAGAAGCTATCAGAGTAGAATCCCAGGCCAAAGAAGAATTACAACGTCAAGTCCAGTGAGTTGTACTTGGAATAATTTAATAACTTTTTACGATTTTAGATATGATGATTTGATCAATTATGTCTGATTTCTGTAGAGTTGCTGCTGAAGCTCAGGCGAAATATGAACGCGAATTGGTGCTACACGCTGCTGATATGGATGCATTGAACAACTTGAGACAAGGAATGGAGCAGGCGCAAGTGAGAATATCCGAATTAGAGACGACAGCTCGACAAGCTCAAGCAGCTTTAGAAGGTAAAGTAAACTAAGAGTTTATTCATCAAAGCAGACTTTCACCTTACAGTTTTTGTGTTTAGAGGAGAAAGGACATTGGAAGGTTCAACAAGAGGGCTCCGAGAAGACACAGAAGGAATTGCAGCAACGGAATGAGGATTTGGAAAGACAGACGTCATTGCTACAAGACCAATTGGTGACGCTCAGCAATCAGTTAACTTGTCTTTCGCAAACCCAGGTGGGATCAAGCGTTAAATAAAGGAATTTTGTATCATTGTTTAGTATGTTTATGGCTTTCATTTCAGGAGGCTGGAAATCGATCCATGAATGCTTCGTTAACAGACGAGGAGACTCGTAATCAAGAACAGTTGTTGGAACTTGTCAAATTTCTACGAAGAGACAAGGAAATCGCCTTGACACGCTTTGATGCGGCCCAGAGCGAGAATCAGCGTTTGAAAGCTCAAGTAGACCAGTTGGAGAAGCAAGTGAAGGAAATTGATGAGCTTTTGAAACAAGAACGAGAGAAACTAGGGGTGAAATTGACACTTGAATTGATTTTCTGTGGTATTAATCGAGAAATTTGTCTGATTAGGAAACCACTCAGACTGCAACCAAGCATGGAGAGCTTTTACGCAAGCTGGAAACTCTTAATGCACTGACGGATAGCAATAGGTTGCTGAGAGAAGAAAGAGATAGCTTACAATCTCGCGTGGAGCTGCTAACACAGCAATGCAATCAACTACAAGGGAAATTAGGACCACTGGAAAAGAATTTGGCTGAAGCCCGTAGCAAAACCGAAGCTTTGACCACCGATAATCAAGCCTTGAAAGCAGACGTGATGCGCTGGCGAGACCATACAGATCGCCTCATTGAGCGAGTGAACAAAAGCAACCCTGAAGAGCAGAAACGGTTAATGTGCGTAATGTCTCCTTTTCTTTTTATTTTTCACGACTTTATTATGAAATTTCTTTATATGCCTATCCTTTATTTTTCTAGGCAAGAAAAAGAGGCTTGTGTGAAGCAAGTGGTGCAGCTAACGGAGCAGAACACGAAGCTACAAAATGAAGTTTCGCGGTTGACGGGCCAAATCGGAACGATTCAGCAAAACTTGAAGACAGTGTCTACCAAACAACAGCAGATGGTGCAATCCATGCAAGCTAAGGACGCGGCCCAGCAGCTGCTGAACGGAGAACGCCACAAATTAACCGAGGAAGTGGAAATGCTCAAGACTCAGATCCAGAACTTGCAAAAAGAGCTGACGGCTGAGAAAACGATGGCTAAAGACACGGTCGCTGCTAAAGAAAACGAAGTGACTGAGTGCAAGAGCAACATTGCTCAAGTAAGGATTTTTTTTATTATTTTTCCGTTGTCTTGAATAATTATTTCCAGTTTTACGTTAGTTTCGTTTTTATTAATTCTGGTACGTTCTTCTAGCTTAAGAAGATCGCTAGGAATTACAAGACCAAGTACGAAGAACTCAAAGTAGAGCACGACAGATTGGTCGCCGAAAAGGAAACCATGTCCCAACAAGCAGCTGCAGCAACAGAGGGCGCTGTAGCCGCCACTGAATCTTCCGACGCTGCACGGGAAGAGCAAGCGAGCAAGAACGAGGAACTCGAGAAGCAACTCACGGACCTCAAGTCGCAATTGGATCAAGTCAAAGCCGAGCACGAAGCCGCCAAAGCGGAAGCAGCTGAACGAGAAGAAAAAACCCGGAACTTATTGAAAGGCGCTCGCCAGAAGATCAACTCCTTAACGTCTTCTAGAGATAGCTTAACTCGCGACTTGGAAGAGTACCGTTCTCGCATTGAATCGGCGGAACAAAGCCAAGAAGAGGCCACGGTGAAGATGGCAGCCTTGAAATCCCAATTGGAAGGTCGGATTGCGCGTTTAGAGCGCGAAAACGCGGAGCTACAAGCCGAACGCGATCGGTTACGCGGGGAATTAGAAAGTTGCAACCAAAGAATGCCGCTTTTGCAGCGCCAAGTTGAGAACTTGCAAAAGCAACTGGCGCAACCGTCCCAGAGCAAACCGTCGACCAGTGGAGCTACTGATAAGCCCACCGAAGCTCCGCCCACCGCCAATATCCGGCCCATGGCGTCGCCTGCATCGCGTCCAGCACCGCCCACGCATACGCAGACCTCTTCCAGCAGCACAACAGGTGGATTAAGCAAGACCACGCCCACGGCTTCTATTCGACCCATGGCTTTAGCCCAAGCGCGTGCGGTGGTAGCGGCAGTGCAGCCCACTCCTACCTCGGCGGTAGTGAGTGTCACTCCTACGGTCATCGTAGTACCAGCAACGGGTTTGGCAAGAGAGGACGAACCAGCGCCGTCAACGTCTACTGGAGGAGAAACAGGAGTAAAGCGTCGCAGGGAGGCGGCAAGCAGCGTGGTTTCGACTACCGAAATGCGAGCGAAACGGACCAAGACGCAAAGTAGCGAAGCTATTGCGACCAGTACTGGGAGCGAGGAAGCGGCCAGGCGGAGCGAAGAAGAACTTTTGGGAGAGGAGGAGCGGGAGATTGAAGACGGGGAAATCCAAGATGGAGAAGGCGAAGGAGAGGTGGAGGTTGATGAAAGCGAGCGAGTTGGGGAAGAAGATTTGCTGGTACTGGAAGCCGAACCTGAACCAGAGTCGACGGCATTGGAGGTGGAGCCTGAATCGGTGGAGAATGAGAATGATTTTGACGGAAGCAGGGTAGAAGAGGGGAGTGAAGAAGGCAGTGAAGGGGAAGGGGATAATATGGCTGAAGATGAAGGGCAAGATCTGGAGGAAGATAGAGAGGAGTATGAAGACATTGAAGAGGAAGAGGAAAACGAAGAAGAGGACTCTAATGAAAGCAGTCGCGCTGAGCCTGTCAGCGAGGCGGTTGAAGTTATAGGTAATTTAATGACGATGTTATAATTAAAGTTATGATTATCCTAACTTTTACTTATTCTTTTATTTCACTTATTGGATGATTAACTATTTTTACTTGTTAATTATATTTCCTCTTCTGTTCTTTTGCAGATGTGGAGGATTCAGACGAAAGTTCAACGGCGCGAGTACCGGCCTTACCAGAACCTTCCCTGGATGATGCAGAGGCAGATGGTAGCCAATCGGCGCCAGTTCCGACCACTCGAGAAGCCACGCCCCCGTTAGAAGGCAGCGCTTCTAGTTTAGTGACCACTTCCGCGCCAGCTCCTTTATTACCCACATCGTGGCCGGTCAGGAATGAACGTCTTCCATCCATAGGTCGACCTAACAATATGCAAATCGTAAGTGTCTATATCTAAAGGAGTAAAGAATCTCAAGATTTTGCCGGGGTTTTTTTGCTCGAAATGGAAATATTGTCTTTGGTTAGTTTGCTTGGTTTTGTTACAATCTTGTTTTATGTTTTGGCAGGGATTTGAAGAAGGAGATGACAGCATTGTACCCAGTACTCCGATTTTACTGCGGCCGCGTACTAATGAAGGTTTCGCGGAAGCTGTAAGCTCGCCACATTCCTCAGGAGTGGTTCCTGGAGGCCCGTCAGCACGATTTGTGTTCGGACCGGGCGAAGTGGGGCAAGCTCAATTGGGAAGTCAAGGAATGGATGATACTCGCATGGATTTAGGCAATTTGGACGAAGGAACGGGCAGGAGTGTGCCCAGTACTCCTCTGCAACGTTCCCCGCCTGGTAATTCGAAACAAAATTGACGTTTTTAAATGTTTTCTAACATGTTTCCTTTCTTTTAGTGGATTTGGAGGAAGTTAGAGAGACTTTTGAAACGAATGAGGCAGAGACAAGCGAATCGCGAGCGGAACCACCTTCTATCGTGGTAACGCCTTCAGAGGCAGAAGGGGGAGAAACTCTGCTAATTGATCGTGATCGCGAGGCTGAAGCAGCTGAAGGTAAGATTGTTTTTTACTTCAATTATCGGGTTTCCAATTTTTTAATAATATTATTTTCTGTAGAACAAGCCATTATGGGGCTAGAAGAGGAAGGAGAATCACGTGACGAACCTACTGCAGAGCAGCAAGCAGCTTTGTTGGCTCCCGAGGACGATCCGTTAACGTCGAGTTCGGGGGTATTCTCAAGGGGAGGAGCAACCGGGCGGGTTACACGGCCCAGAGGAAGACCGCGTGGTAGTCGGGCTTCGGGCTCAAGGAGAGCTGGTGGAGGCCAAGGAGGAACAAGAGCTACCTCAACTTCATCACCTCAAGTTACTCCACGAGTCCCTATTGTGTGGGAATCGCCCAATACCGAATCGCCAGCTGGTACAGGGTTTGCTACGCGTGGGTCTCCTGGTGTAGTAAGGGGTAGTGGTCGAGCCAGACGATCTAGAGGAAGCCCTGCCCCTCGCTATACGAGAAGGCAACCTGGAATTTAAGTGAAGTGACGAAAGTCGGCGGAGAGTTAATTTGTCCTTTCTTTTTGTACTCGACATGATTTGTGAATGAGATCCGGTATTGAGTTGATTAAAATAGACAGTCCTCATAATCGTCGCTAGTCAGTCTTTATTTATTTATTTTTACAGGAACATAGTACGTGTGATCTTAAATGACTTACCCAAACAGGACACGAACTCTGAAATAGTCAATACTAAACAAAATTTTTTCACATTTACTAGCATTTGTAATGCCCTGTCACAGGCAATACGTACAGCACAAAGATACAGACGAATAGACAAAAAGGAATTAATAATGATAAAAAAAATCGCTGGATTCGGACATGCAGACCAAAATAAAATATCGATAAAAACGAAATATGGCTCTGGCTCATGGTCAAAAATAACTGAGGCAATAAAAAAAGAGTTATTTCCCTCCACTGAAACTCAAAAGTATCCTCAGCAGCGCATTTCCCCGTTAAAATTCACCCAAAAAATTCAAACTAAAAAAGAGAAGTTAACCTTCATTTGACTTTCATCTGACCTTCAAGTAACCTTCAAGTAACCTTCACGTAGCCTTTTAGCTAACCTGCACGTAGCCTTTTTAGCTAGACTTCAGCTAACCTTCATTTGACCTTCATCTAACCTTCACGTAGCATTTTCGCTTACGTTCACGGTAGCACTTTTAGCCAGACTTCATTTAACCTTCAAACAACCTTTTAGCTAACCTGCACGTAGCACTTTTAGCCAGACTTCAGCTAACCATCATTTGACTTTCATCTGACCTTCAAGTAACCTTCAGCTAACCTTCACGTAGCCTTTTAGCTAACCTGCACGTAGCACTTTTGACCAGACCTTCATTTGACCTTCAAATAATCTTCAAGTAACCTTCAGCTAACCTTCATTTGACTTTCATAATCGCATTAGTCAGTCGTTTGTTTATTTATTTTTACATAGCACGTGTAACCATCTCTGATTCCAGGTAAGTTTCTCTAACCTCAGATAGCCTTCTGATCTTGAATGACTTACCCAAACAGGATACGAACTCTGAAATAGTCAATACTAAACATAAACTTATTCACATTTAATAGCATTTGTAATGCACTGTCACAGGCAGTACGTACAGCACAAAGATACAGACTTGATACACTCAGAATAGACAAAAAATTAATTAATAATGATAAAAAAAAATCGCTGGATTCGGACATGCAGACCAAAATAAAATATCGATAAAAACGAAATATGGCTCTGGCTCATGGTCAAAAACAACGGAGGCAATAAAAAGAGTTATTCCCCTCCACTGAAACTCAAAAACATCCTCAGCAGCGCATTTTCCCCGTTAAAATTCATCCAAAAAGCTCAAACTAAAAAAGAGAAGTTACAAGGAATGGTTTGACATCGCACCACTTTTGGCCTCTGTCGTCTTCGCGCCTCTCAAATGCTTTTCTTCCACTGTACAATCAAAATGACACGGTCACTACATGATGACATAGAGACTCGGGAGAGAACACGAAAAGCTATACAGCCTTAGCAGAAAATCTTTTGGTTTCAGGGGTTCAGAAACCAGTTTGAAAAGGTTTAGAAAAATGGAATTTTCCCACCTTTTCTTACTTCGATAAGTAAAAATGACGACTGGGTTTAAGGTTAAAGGTCATGAATAGCATAAACCTACTTAAAAAAGAAGAATTTTGGGCAAAGAATTTAGATTGTGCTTACCCCTAAATTTTATGTACAAAAACAACTACTACTGGGATACAACTAACCCTCTTTTTTGCCCCATTCCCAAAAGATTTTCAGTCCCTTTAGTCCTATTTTTTCGATAGCAGGGAAACGGTAACAGGAGAAAACTGTGAACCGTTCCTAAAAACTCGGAAAAAAATTATAATAAAAAACAAAATAAAACGAGGCGCGTTACAACACAGACTGACCAGGGCGACAACACGAGATTTTGCAAACTTGTTGATCTGGCGCGTGGGTCTTGACTTTTCGTAAGTTTTCTTGACTGAAACAAGCTAAAAATGTGTTAAAGCTTTGGATGTGGCCATTTTGTGGGGATTTTTTTTTCCTAGCTGCCCTATACTACAATAGGTTTGCTCAAAAGTTGCCTACTAATTTATACAGCGTGGGACACTGATGATCCGTCAGGAACATCTGCACCCCGATCCGTCACAGACGCTAACATCACGCCAAATTCACGCTCCAACATCTGTCGGGCCTATCAATAAAGAGAAAAATATTACTAACAATCCCAAACCAAGTATTTCTTAAAAAGAAAATAATTAGCGAACGTTCTATCTTACCTGTACATTTTGCATGGGAATTTGCAAGGCTAACGCCATGCTATTGGCATCAAATGACTCATCCAGCGCCACCAAAGCGCCATGAACACCAGATTCCAACAAATTGTTCGCATACTCCTGTAAAATGCAACAAAACCAAAAATACGTAAAAACGTAGGAATACGTAAAAAAATAATTAATGCATCGCTATATTATTAAATATTCCAATACTAGCCATGAACTAAACGTTAATCAATTACTGACTTGAATCTGTTACGGTGAGAATCGAGTAATTTATAATAAAAATAATAATACTATTAAAAATAAAATTATAATAATAAAAAATTAAGAACAAAATCCAAATTACTTTTAGTCCAATGATGACCACCCAACGAATAACCCGTTCGTTTGTCCAAACGAGAATATCTCGGTTATCCATCTCACTCAGCCTCCTTCTCTCCTCCAGCTGTTGTCGGTCATAATTCAATTTCTTCAACAGCAACGCCCCGTATTGCAAGCTCGTCCTAACAAAATCGCCCAAAATTAGTTTTCCTCCGTCAAAATCGGTATTTTTTTTTTTAAATCCTTAAAAAATACTCACCGATGGAATGCATCGACCATTTTGAGTTGTCCCCGCAACTCTCGTTTGGTCAAGTGATCCAACATTCGCGCATCCACCAGCGACTCCATAAACGTACTGCGATATTGGGGCAAGCCCAAGGAAGGCAAGAAGTAATGTCCCACCCATTGGTGGTTCATATCACCGTAAGCCAGGGTAGTGCGCGACGTCATGGGCGCGGACGGTGACGTCAGCGACACCATTTCTTGGATAGCCAATCGCAGCTTGAGTCGGTGCAACGGATTGGATATCCCGATCTCGCGCTGGATCTCCGTGTCCGATAACGCTGACATAATCGCTCCAGACTTCACATTCGCTCGACAAGCAGCCACGTACCACGCTGGCATGCCGACCCACAACTCGAGCCACGCTACAATAGTAGGACCATTCCATAAGGCAAAAGGCGTTCCCGCCTTCATGGCCTCGGCCAATAACTCGTGCCTGGAAGAGTAATATTCTCTAAAAAAACAAGCCAAAATCAAGTCAGTTAAGAAAAAGTCCCACAATTCCATCTGCAAATCATAAAGAAAGCCCCAACCAAAATAATACTTTTTCTTTTTTCTTCGGTCGAAATCCTTTTGGCCTAGTCCTGCACCCACTGGAGTAGAAGGAACCGTCCCCATCGGGCTCGAATATGGTTGAAGATCTGGACTACTCACTGGACCATAATCTGAATATCCGTAATTGGAAGCGTACCCATCGGGTGCCGTTACACTGGCTGAGGAATCACTCCTATTTTCATTCATGAGGGAATTATCTTTGCTCTTTACCTAAAGGAAAAAGAAAACCAAAAATATGTTCAAAAGTCGGACCCAAAAATGGGCTAGTTTAGTGTACTTTGTCTTTTTTGCTAAATAGTTTGCCTAAGGATGACTTGATGCCTTTTTTTTTATTCGAAGCGACGCCAGCTAAGGATGGCTTATGCAAAGAATCCTGACTGCTCCCTGTTGAAGTTGAATGAGTACTATCCGCCAACGAACTCCTATGTCGTACAAAAAACGCATGGCATTTTTATAAATTGAACAAATTAATTAAATAATTGAACGCTACTGATAATAAACGTAATAAAATTAACCTGATATGCTCCACATAAGATTCCCTAGCCTGGCTTTGGCTTAGGGGGCAGCGTTAAAGAATGTTTCAAGTTAAAATCCACATATTTTTTCACCAAAAAAAAATAAAAATATCCAATCCTAACCTTCTGACATCATCTAAAGCTGCCTGGAGCTTTTCCAATCGCAGGGACCGGCTTTCTTGGTAACTCAAGGGCGTTTCCTGGCCTCCAGCATGGTCTGACATTTGAGGAGAGTATGCATACGACGGTGTGGTTGTCTAGTATAAGCAAGAAAAACAATTAGATTTGCATAAAATCGAACTTTTCAGTAGTTTACGGCAGTATTCATTCCATCAGGTGATGCTGTATAGGACCAATTCACCTAAAACCAGGTCCAAATCAGTCTCTAAGTGTTTGGGGATAATAGAAGTAGGTTTACTGTGTGATATTTCTGCAGGTATTCCCGCGGGGAGTGAGGCATATTCGCATTACTGCCTGAATTCCCCATAATATCGCCAGTGGAGCTGTAGTGACTGGGCATGGTGTTGTAATTGGCACTATAGGACTGGCCTTGATTCGTGCCTGGCCCCGCTTGTAGGTACGTCGCGTTCTGGCCATGATTAGGCGGCTGACGAGGGGTAGACCGCCCACTGTGCTCCATAGATGCGATATGATCCAGCGATGACGTCACCCGGTATTCCAATTCCTCTGCTCGCTGCTCCGTCGACTCCTTTTCTTCTTGAATAAGCCTATAGAAATACCACAAAATCCATTAGTCACACCCTTAGCTCAAGCTCATAAAAATACCACAGAATTCAATTAAACTCTCGAACCCCACTTTTTGAAAGAAGTTGAGTGACATTTTTTAAATCTACAGTAAAATGTGTCACCTAATTTCCTGGTTGATTGCATCTAACTGCTCTTGCAGCAACAAAGCCAATGTTTGTGCGTCAGTCTGGAGTCCGCCCAAGGGTTGCATGTTCCCCATATTACTCATGGAATCCAATGCATTGTAATCCATCAAATCCTCAGCATCCCGATCATCTCCGCCTTCTTCATCTTCTCCGTCCATCATTTCGCTTCCGTCATCACATTTGTCGCCCATTCCGTCTTGCCCAGTGGGCGTGGTTTCTGCAGGATGCGGAGAAACCGAGGCCATCGAAGACCAATCCCCATCATCCAAGCCTCTTACCTAAAGAAAACGCCGAAATCAGCTCAATTTGCACACATTTTCAATCGCAACAGTAACTTTTCTAGAAATTTCTGATTTTTTGACAAAATATTAACTTAATTAACAACCTTGCGAGCTTTGGGAGCACGTGGTAATGAGCGTGTGTCTAAGAAGTTGGAATCCATGGGTTGCGGCGACAAGGATCGGGTCAAAGCTTCGGTTTGCTGGATATTAAAGGCAATCTCTTGCGTGAGAAGCTGCCTGCGCAGCGCTTCGTTCTCCAAACGCGAATTGCGCAGTACTTTGCTTAGTTCCACCCTTTCGCATTGTGCTTCGTCAATCGTTTTCCTTAACCGCTCCAATTCCGAGGTTAAGTATGTCTTTTCCTCCAATGCAGACATGCGTTCTTTCAAATGCACTTGCAAACGGTCATTCGATTCTGCGAAACAAATCAAACGATCCTATTATTTCAGAGAGCAAGAAACAAAGCTCAATTACCTGCTAAAAGTTTGTCTACGGTGGCTGAAAGTCTTCCATTATGCTCTTCGTTCATTTTAAGTCGTTGCTGGAGGCGACTCACTTCTCCCGCCTTTTCTTCCAGCTGCTGATCGAGTCTTTGGAGGCGTTCCTCGGCCGATCCTTGCATTTGCGATTGGCCCGGGCTTAAAGCTTGTCCTGTGCCCTGACTAGGTGGCATTCCTTGCGCTAATTGG
This sequence comes from Lepidurus apus apus, assembly GCA_022832285.1. NCBI lineage: Eukaryota > Metazoa > Arthropoda > Branchiopoda > Notostraca > Triopsidae > Lepidurus > Lepidurus apus. The sequence continues at coordinate 29,641 of JAGJRO010000337.1, read as the reverse complement.
ACTTCCGGAAGTTTCGATAACTGTGCCAGTTTCTGTTCGGCCAGTTCTAGCTTCTCTTGAATGGCAGAAATCTTCTCCTCAGCCAACTACCCAGAAAAAACATGAAATTACCTCCATCTTACCTTCCTTTTTTCAACTTTCAATGAAAATCTTTTGACGGCAATGTACCTTAACTTGAGCTTCTCGGTTTCGCAACTCTTCTTCTAATCGTTCGTTCAGATCGTGCAAGGACGTGGACTCGCGTTGAGCATTGAGGTAGCGTTTTTCCAGCGTGGCAATTCGCTCTTCTTGATCTTGGTTTTGCGCTGCTTTTTCTTGCAAATCTCGTGTCAATCTCGACGTCAATTCTTGTCCCTTTTGCAATTCGCGCTGGGTTCGACTTAAGCTTTCTTCTAGCTCGGATTGACGGACCGTCAGCTCGCCTACGCGACGTTGAGAGGCCGTCAGGTCGGTCGACTAGAACAAACAAGCAAACGATTGCACGAGACTCTACGCAGACTCCCATAGTTTATTTTCGAGATCGGTTACTTGTTTTTCCAATGAAGTCTGCAGTTCGAGCAAGCGAGAGGCTTCAGTACCTTCTATCGTACCGTTGGTCAAGCGCTGAGTGATACAAAACAGATTTTCATTTAGATTTGCAAGATGAAGGGGCTACATTCGCTTACTTTTCCATTGTCTCCGCCGGCTTCCCCCTCATGACTATCTATACACGTTTCTACTTTGCTAAGTCTGGATTGATTTACCTTTAAATTCAGAATAAACGAACAGGATGTTGGTTTTATTAATAAAAATCATTTTTATACTTCTTCTCGGGTGACGTTCAGTTGCTCTTCCAAGGCGTTAACACGTTCTAATGCTACTCGCAAACGTTCCCGGACCTAAAAGAAATAGAAATCCATGTTCAAATTTATCACTATGAAAAAACGATGAATTCCCCACCTTTTCATCTAACGCTTTGTGATGTTCAAAGAGCGATTTGAGGGCTTTGAGCACTTCGACTTCAGATGACACCCCCGATTGATTTGCGGTCTGGCGTTTGACTACCGTCATTCGTAAAGATCGTTCGTGCCGAGAAACGAGACATTCCAAGTGTTCTAAAAGCAACTGCAAAACGCAAAAAGGCAATTAGAGTAAACCAAATCCATTACTTAATCAAACTAAGAAATTACTCGTGTGTTATTCCGTTCCGCTTTGAGCTCCACAATTTCTTCATCTTTCTCTAGTAATTGCTCTCTGGCTTGGCTTAATTCTTTACTGAGGGCTGCCAGCTCCTATTTAAGAAACAATTTCGCTCTTTTTAGTCAAGTTTCACTTTTTATAAATTATGCCAACTAATTTAACTTCTCGTCTAGGAACGGGCTAGCTTCTGGATGAGTAATTTACCTGAGGTAGATTGGCTGTTAATTGTCGTTGCAAGGCGTCTCGTTCTTTTTCGGTTTCCGTGAGCTTCGTTTCACAATCTGCCAGCCTTTCTTGCGTTTCGCGTAAAGAGTCCATGAGTTTGTCTCTTTCGTCCAGCATGGACACCATAAGCTGCTCGAAATTCCCATCTTCGCCCAAATATTGAGAATTGCGTTGAGAAGAGGTGCCAGGTACACTATCTTCCGCAATCGTGGGCATCACATCACACATCATATTCCACATGATTCCAGGGTTAGGGAGAGTTGGGATTAGGGTTAATAAAAAACAAGGGGATATGAATAAGGTTTAGAACGAAATTGTTGGTTTGGATAAGGTACTATGGGATCGAAAAATCGCCAACGAAGGGGTTTTGTCTTTTTTTTTTTAAACAAAAAGTCAAATGGCAAGATGTAGAATGTCTTGATTAAAATAAAGCTGATCTGAAGCGTTTCCCTTTCAAGGTACGGTTTTTAGATTAATGAAGAAGCTTTCAGCAGACTCCAGTCGCGACCAATCTACAAAAGATCACAAATGAATCGTTACTTTAGTTCCCGGCTTCATTATATCTTAAATATTCGGCAAATAAACCCAAGCCAAGCCAAGCCTCAAAAAAATTAACTCGGGCCTTGGAATTCCTTACCTCTGCCAACACTAGTAGCCTCTCTATAATTTTGATACGGGCAAAAGCTCACTGGTGATTAAAATAATTGCAATTTCGCTGCAATCATCGTTGAAATTCACATGATTTTTAGCATTAAACCTCGACTACAATCACCTCCCCAGTTTTGGAGGCCATTTTAGCGCCCCGTGCGCCTCTCGTGGCCAAGAATCAAACTTAAACGGCGCCAAGTTCAAAAAGCTGCCAATTGGATTTACATGTATTGGATTCTGGAAGCCAATCAGGAGACATTTACAAAAGAAAATAGGTCACAGCTCTGGGATAAGGCCATACTGGGGATTGCTAAATTTTTACTGTTTGTTTGTCTGATGCGGAAAAAAATTGAGATAATAAAACTTAACCATTTTGAACTTCGTTCCACTGAGACTCTTGCAACTTCTTTTTAAAACATGGATTTTCCACTCATTTTTCTCGCTCTTAGTTCTTATTTTTTCGTACTGCGATAGGAAAATGGTCGCTTTTCCTTTCTGTGCAACGTCATAGTATCATTAAAAGCTCTTTGCATGTGGTTTTGTACGGAAGGAAAAGGAAGCGAATGGAAAGTCAAGGTTACGAACTACCGGGCTTCAAACTTTGGCTCAGCGACTTGACGTACGCTTCATGGAGCTGAGTAACAAACGCAGCATCGTTCTAAAGATTCAATACGTTAGTTAACTCGTCCAATAAATTCGAATAAAGGGAACTGTATGTTAACGGAGAGACGCAATTACTGAAAGTTCAAGGGTGTTTACCTTGAGCAAATAATTAAAAGCTTGCAAGAGTTGCCCCCGAGTAAGAGGAGTCATATTTCCAATTTCATCCCAACGCTCGGGCTGCAGAGGTGGTAATACGGCAGCTTTGGGAGCTGCAGGGAACAAGGGAGCGCTTCGCAGGTCAGGAGATACAGATTTGCATATGCTTGTAACAGCAGGTTCCCTATTCTGACTCTGAGTAGGAGCGAACATCATGGGTGACATCAGAGGTACCGTTGAAGCATGTTCTACACTCCTGGGAGGCGTCATGGGTAATGGAGCCTAAAACAACCCCAAATAATCATTCGTTTTTAAATTTCCTTAAGCATTTATGACGATAGGATCTTCTACGTTCACTCTAACGAAAGGTTAATTAAGAATTTACAACTTTTTCGGCTCACAAAGCACTGTTTTCCCCTTTCTATCGAGAAAAAACCTTTTGGAGCTCGTAAGAATCAACAAAAGCTGAAAAATGGAGGGAGAGAAAAAAGGTTTTCTGCAGTGAGATGATAACTACCGCTAGTAAATCAGTTTTAGGAGTCTGCAAGACAGCTTTGGACTTGGCGGGTGTGTAGGGCAAGCCCCCCGGTGTGGGAAACGATGCAGAATCCATTCGCATAGCGTGGGCGTGGGGAAGAGCTGCCTGAGGTTCTTTCCCTATGGTTAAGTTATCTCTGATCCCTTGCTCCAGGCTATCCAAGGTGTGGAACTGCGGCGTAGACCCTTCCAGATCTTCTACTCTGGCCGCCGAAGAGTTCACGCCTCCCAACAATCTAAGAAAATGCAAATAAAGATGACAAATTGAGTTAATTTTTTTAAAATATTCGAGTTTTCTTTTTTTTTACTTGTCGAACAGAGAAGGGCCAATAGTTGGCCCACCTAGAGATACGGACCGGTGTAGCTCATTGTGAGCTGGGGCGGGAACCGGTGTGGGCGTACCAAAGAAATCGGCCACGGACAGTGAAGTGGCTAAGGAGTTTCCATTGTGCATGGTCTGCTTAATACTAGGAGACATATTGGGACCCACTCGCAACGGTAACGGACGTACTACGTCACTTGAGGAGCCAACCAGCGTTCCATTGACTGAAGGCGGCTCAGCAGGACCCGTTTTCTTCTATATAAACGAACCAATCTAATGAAAATGAAATTAATGAATACAAAAATTTATACTTGTTCATAATCTCCATGAGCTTTGGTGAGTAGAGATATGATATCCAGATTGGAGTTGATGGGAACGCGTTCTGGCTTGGCTTTGGACTTGTTCTTGTCCAAGTAGATCAAAGATTCCACTTTTTTGGCCACTCGGGAACATTCGGATTCGTCATAGAACCAAATTCCATAAATCGACACTATACTCACTCAAATAAAAAAAAGGGTGGCAAATGAAAGCACTTCTAAATGAAATGAATGTTTGCATGTATTACGTTGTGCGTTCCTATAAAGCAGGAACGGGGGTTTGACTTGCACTTCTAGGTCTTTGGTAATGGGTTCGACTAAGTTCTCACGATTCAAACGATTCATCACCAAAAATCCATGATGCGGGTCGCCGGACCTGAAATTAAAACCGACAATTTTCATAAAAACCGCTATTTCAACGCTTTCGTCCGAAAGGCGAAATGCAATACAACACAGGTCAAATATTAATAAAAATTAAAATATTTGAAATTTTTTTTCTCTGTTAGATCAAAGATCTTTTCGAGGATTTCTACGGAATTTCTGTCCATTGTAAGTGCCAATTTGTGTAAAATTTGCATAAATCCGATCGTTCACATTGTAGCTATAAAATGCAACTTTATGCAAGGATTTAATGAACGCGGTCGACTAAAGGCGTTTAAAAGTCGAGTGGATAGCGCGGGAGAGTGCAATTCATGGTTCCAAACTGCTTTGAGCTTGCTCCCGGATTCCCGGTCCCAAAAGGGATGCATTTCTATTTGTAAAGCGGCCTCAACTCAACCCAAGCCTTGGCTTTTTCTGTAGCTTAGCTTCTCATTACTAACTTTGGGGTCTGCGTTCTGGTTTAGCCAGTCAGGAACGATCCCTAAGTGGAGAACCGGTGGGCCCCACAATTGTGTCGTTTGCGAGTACACTTGCTAGGAATGTTGCAAAGAACTTTGAAAACCAAGTGCGAGTGACTTCATCATTTTTTTTGTTTCATTTTTGGATTGATTTTGGGATTAAATCTTCCGTTTGCTGACCTTAAACAGATGCTAGCTCTTATCATGGAAGCTCGGTAAGGAAATCCTTAAAAGCGCTTGACAAATAAAAGTTATGAATCTGAACGTTAAAGCTTGGGTTAAAGGTGTTTGGAATCTTGGTAAGTGGGGCAGCATGGCTAGGGAAAAGGTACAGTCAGGCCGCCCAACTTCCCCCAAATCAAAAACTATAAATAGATCTGTGTAGAGAGGTATCCACATGCTGCAACCCAAGCTCGCTAATGTCTTAGGACCATCACTGCCCATTACAGCACATGCGGGATACATGCATTTTCTTGGCCTTGGACGCTTTCATTTCTACAAAATGGACGAAAACTTCGGATACAGGGAACATAATAACTAGAATATGGTTTAAATATGAAGATTGGCCGACTTAGATGTTAGAATCCCTTAGTCACTTCTATAGCATAGCTAAGTTTTCTTGCAATCTCTGCTTTCATTATTATTAATTATAAATTAAAGGCACACTCGTGACTTACCTCGCGTAAACAAAAAGAGTTCCTTCAACTTCAGTTTTCTCCTAGAAAGTGAAGAAAAACGGTATTAATATCGCATTAAAAAGGTCTACCAAAATTAAGACATAAGAATTAGATAGCAGGGAAAACAACAATGAAAATTTAGATAAGACTTGAGCATAAGTTAACACAAAAGAAAAGAAAAAAAGGCAAGCGTGGGATGGGACTCGGTTCTTTGTAGTGAAATCAGAATGCTAAGATAATTTCGTAAAAGGAATTCCACTTACCCATTCATTAGATTGGGAATTGTACTTGTACAATGCCACTTGAGTAGCATTTTCTACTATTTCGGTAATATACGGATCAACTCGCCGCAGAGCAGCTAAATTCATACGTGCGTCACCATCCGCCATCTTAAATTCACAATTCAAAACAATACGCTGCTGCCGTCTAACTAATCACCTAGAAAGTGTGATTTGATACCTAAAATGCGCGCGACATTCAAATCCACGACGCCAACGAAATCCTCAATTACATCCCGGGGAAGTTACAAAAAGATGAGTGTAAAAACCTCTCGCTTTCTAACAATGAAGGCTCATAGGCTCCAAATAAGGCTATGTTAAACTAATCAAATACGTGCCTCTGCTATAAGTTTGTCAATGTTGTGATAGATTCTATAAATATCAATCTAATGTGTCCAAAACGCCAATAATTTGAAAACGCGTTAAAGACAGGAATTGTTACGAAGTTACGCCGTTACTATGGCTTTTACGCAAGACAAAAATCTCGCTCTCCAGCTAGTCAGAAAAAAATCCTTAGTGTCAAGGAAATTCGTAGACTTCGACGGTCTAAGATCTTATGATTTTTTAAAAACTTTCGATGGATTATAGACTTCAACCCGTCGAGTAGATTTGTAGGGCTCAGGTAGAATATTGGCTAAAAAAACTAAGAATTTCCTGATGTGCGTAAGTTTTTAGCGTCAAAGAAACGCCCATGCGCGGCTTGTGTTGGTCTCCCTTAGCTTCAAAGGAAGAGTAATTCCTTTCCCCTGGGGACGTAACGTCGTACAATTTCCCCGAAAAGCGAAAAGGAAGCCGCCAGTAGCGGCTTGTCGTCGGTTTCGTTCGCTTCTATGCTTCTTTCTCTGCAGCCAAAGTAAAGCGTTGAAAGCTCGGAACTACCAGTTGCTTTCCTTTCCCCCCAACTTCCGTTTAGTTGACACGGTAGTATATACTTCTGCGTGCAGGCCTAGGGTGATTGTCAGCTCATTCGGCGTTAACCACGTCCCTGGTGACTCATTAGAAAGGATCCTCCTAAAAAACAAAGTGAAACTGAAAGAGAGTGCGACAATTTCTTCTGGAGGATTCCAGACAAGTGCATTTTTAGTGCTGTAAAACTTACCCGAAACCCCAAGTTTCATCGATCGAGGCACTACGAGACGTGTTATCCACAAGTCTCGCTATGGAATTCCTTGGCTAACTAATACATCTCCCAACATCTTTAAAGCAGCCCAATTCGTGTTATTCTTCAATCATGGATTTCAAGTGTCTAACAACGGATAATTGCTGTAGTTTCAGCTGAAAACTTCTCTTTGAAGTTTTAAACCATGCGTTCAGAAGGTATTCCAATTTTTCCGTAATTTTTGGTTGTTTTTTAAGAAAAGAAAGAAAATTAACGAAATGGAAGCAAGAGGGAAACCATCCCAATCTTCTTGACTTTTACTCCCTGAAGTTTGGGTTCAATGAGTCAACAAGAGGGTTGGAATTCCCATGTCGTGTTGGGAAAAAGCTGGTCAACGTTGCAATTTGTGGAATTAACCGTATTTCCTGGTTCGCCCGTTTTCGGTCTCGCTCGGGGTCGTCGATCGTGTGTGTGTGTGTGTGTGTGTGTGAACAGTCTAAAGTTGTGTTTTTTCTTTCGGAGGGTTTGTGGTCCTTGCAGAACAATGTTTGGCTTGAAGGAGAGTATACGCGGTATTGATTGGTTTTGGAGCCGTTGAGAGAGGAGCCAAAAATGCCTCGCAAGTCAGTTTTCGGTTCGGGTCCATTATACGGCGGAACTCGCACACAATGTGCTCCCTTTACACTTATCTGCCAGTCAATAATATTATTTACTAGCCGATAGGCCCCACAACTATATCCAAAGTACACGCAGAAATCAACAATACATATTAATCTTGCTTTACGGCTCTTAAAATCCGTTGCCAACATATATTCACCAGCCTTTCCTCATACCTTAGATAGCTTACAAACTAACAATATTAAAATTGCAATAAATCTCACCTAACTCAAGAAAAGGAAGATAGTACAGCAAAAAATACGCGAAAAAATATCTATATTTCTATATTGTTAATTTAAATTTTTAGTGTAGTGCTAATTTTAACAGAACTTAAATAACTTCCAGTACAAGAATCAATGACAAAGTCCCTAAATCATTAAAAATTATTACATTTAATCAATGATAGATTATGAGGTTAAAAAATAGTCATGTTAAGTTAAATCGAATTATCGATTAATAGTGACTAAATTTTAAATTGCAATATACATAATGGAACGCTGTTTTACCAGTAATTTATGTTTTACTAGCATTCATAATTTAGTAGTCAGTACTATCATAATAGGAACAGTATAACACAAAAGACTCAATTATACAGTAACGAAAGATCCCTCTGTATTAACAAAGCGTCCCTCTGCATGACGATCTAAAGCACCCGTACTTTATTGTTGTGAGTATCCCTTAGTTGCTTGGATCGAAGGAAACCGGAGGGGAGTTTCCATAATTGACGAGGTGTTTTTCTATTTTTTTGTGGGGGGTTCTCATATACAGTATATGGACCTTTGCGTGTCACTAGCAAACGCCATATGTCTCGATAGTCTCTATCTCTCGTGGGGTAGAAGGTAGCAACTGACAAGGATGGCATTGTGGGTTTTGCTTGGTAAAGACCTGCGTATTAAATGAGTCTGGATGTATTGTATGAAAAGCTACTGCAAAGAAGATAAGCTCGCCTGACTGATCTTTCCTTTCTCCCGCTCAATTTTTCCATTAAACGGGAACAAATCGGCCCATATCAGCACGTCGAATGGATTAAATGTTCGCTTTTTTTCCTCTCCATTTCTTCTTACGGTTGCTCTTGCAAGGATCAGAAGCATCTCAACCTTCCTTAGGACCTTTAGGACTCTTAAACTTTCGTGTTAACCTTAAGCCAAGGACACTATGTTCTTAGGAGGTTTCACTAGAGACTAATGAATTTGATCCAGAGAGACCCGTAAAAGTTTTGTCGGACACCTGCACGTACGTGCATCTCGAGCGTAAGATGCAAGCGTTCACTCTCGCATATTAATTCCGGCTCAGGGAGCGTGAGAAAAGTTCTGACAGCCTCTTAATATGCTTTGCGTCTACAGACCTTGTTCTTTGACTCTTTAGATGCTTTCATGACTTCCATTCCGCTTCAACGCGGAATTTTCTCGCTTGGCGTCATTTTTCTCTTTAAAGAGGGCGAGGGCTAATCCACCCCAAGCAAGATCCCGTGTAACTTCGTTTGGAAATTGCTGCTATATACTCCTAGATTGCCTATATAACATTTCCTTTTAGTTTATTCTTTTTAGCGTCTGCTGATCAAGTTTTTTACCTTTACAGATTTCTTGTTATTTTCGGGTTTTTTCTTGTTCGGGCTTTTTTCTGATTATTGTTCTCTCTTTCTCTGCTTATTTCTATAGAGGTGCGCTATGAATGCAGTGTGGGGGGAGCTACCGCCACTGTTAGCGCCTTTGTCGCTCCTGCTGCTGCTTTTGCAGTTCCCCAGGTAATGTCCCTATTCGAAGAAAATGCTACAAACAAGAACAAAACAAAAGAGACTTAAAGAATTTTCTTGGGTTACGACGTCAGGTTATTTCGCCCCAAACACCGTTATCAAGTGCTTGGCAAAGTGCCCTTATGTCGACAGCCGTAACAACGGCAGCCACGGTGGGGTCGACGCCCACGGAGGCGGGAGATGCAGCCGGAGAGGGCGGGGCGAATACAGTAGACGCTGGAACCACAACTGCTGCTGCTGCTGCAACAGCAACGGCAGCAGCGGCTGCTGCAGCAGCAGCTGCCAAACGGAAAGCGCCCATGCGAAGGGGGAAACCGCCCCCCGAGCGATCCCAAAGAGCCTTGTTCTGTTTGACGCTTCAAAATCCGTTAAGAAAACTTTGCATCAGCGTTGTCGAATGGAAATATCCTTTTATGTTATTTTTTCTATTTATGTTAAAAAATTAGGTAAAAGGCTTTATAAAGTTTCAATGTTTTGCTGGGGAGTTTTTCCTTAACTGTTTTCTTCCTGTTTACGCCCTTTGAGTACCTCATTCTCCTGACGATTTTTGCCAACTGCGTCGCCTTGGCCATCTACACGCCGTATCCTAATGGCGATTCCAACAGCACCAACGCGTACTTGGTAAGTAACCTTTTCGATCAATATAAACGAACATACATGTCAAGGTTAAGCATCTTTGGCACAAGCGTCGCGAAACAACGAAGTAGAATGAGCAAGGACACAATCTGGCAACGTGACACAAGGACGACTCGACAAAAGGATTCCGGTGTACTCGACAGTAGGGCGAGATGTCCATAGTCTTTTTAAGGGACCAGTAGCATTTCGAGTTCAAACTTTATATTTTAATTTATTATTAAAACGAATTAAATAGTTCTGATTTACTGCCTAAGGAAATGCGGTATTGTATTCGAAATAATCATCTGAAAGGAACTTTTAAATTTGGTGGATAAGTTTGGCGCTTTATAAGACTTAACAAGATGTTCATTGAATTAGCCCTTCCATTTAGTTCCCGATTTTAAGACGAAGCTTGAAACCCAAAGCAACCTGTTGCTATTGTTGCTAAGCTCGTTTTCCCCACTGAGGCCAACAAGAACCTAAAAAAATAGTTCGATATAGCTTTAGCGCCTTCTGTTTTTTTCGTTGTTGGGTTTCCGTAGCATGGCAAAGAGAGTGCTTAGGTACCAAAAAAAACGTGAATAAAAAATCGAAGTATTGTCAACTCGGGTATCATGTCAGGAACTGGAAAATGTCCGAGAAAAAAAAAGAAACTAACAGAGAGGCGTTCTCTATCCTGGCAATCATTCTCCGCTGTTTGAGTCTCATTAGACCCATTGTTGACTTCCTCTTTAGCCTCTGAAAATCAAAGAAAATAAATTTTCGACGGGGAAATCCTTTCTTTTGTCCTTTCTATCTATACACATGTAATATGAATCGAGTATGTCCCTGAACAAGGAAACAGCAAGAGTTGGCACCACGTCACGTTAAAATCCTGACAGCTCCAAAAAGTACCGGCAGAATAAAAAAAAAAAAAGATAATCTCTCGAAGTACCCCCTTTCCCATTACGGGTCCTTTCCAAGCGTGTATGGCTGGTTTTTTGGTCTGAGGATTTCACAACATTACAAGTTAATTGCATTTCGGATCGCCACAGAGCTTGTCTTATAAACTTTCCAAAGTCCGAGCTTGACAAGCATACGAAATAGCAAACTTGTCGCTCCAGGACTGGCATTCCAATTACTTTCTTATTATATCCTATCCCGCACCTCCAATATAATGGAAAAATTCAAAACAATACTATCAAACTAAAATGAACTAAATATCTTCGTTACAAAGGTCCTGCTCGTGAGTTACCAGGGTGATTTCTCGGCAAGGGTCATTCGTAGGTGTGGTTGTGGGGGTCTGAGTTGTTGGTTTATATTAGCGGTCGTTCGTGCGATTGAGGTGCTACGTTGCTTAACTATTTGTACCACACTCGTCTGGAGCGTCGGTTTGTTTAGGAGCGAAGGTGGGTTTCGAACGTTCTTCGCGTAAGTCTTGGCAGAGTCCAATGACTTCCGCTTGTAGTGACCTTACTTGTTGGCTCAGTCTCTCATTACTTTCATTGAGCGACCTGATTATCGTTGGGATGAAATCCATAATGGTCGGTTGGCAGGATCTTCGATTGAGAAGGATTTTGTACGGTACGCTTGGTCGCTTGTGGGGGAGTGCAAGGGGCGTTTTGGAGCCTGGGATGGATTTCAGGCAGACTTCCGGTCGCGGCTGGTCTTGCAGTTATTTGCTGCAGGCCTGTCTTTCAGGAAAAGGATTCCGAAAGATTGGCAGGTGACTGGAGCTTGTTGCGCAAACGGCAGGGTTGGGAGAGTCTATTGGAAATTTCGTCAAAAACTTTGGGAGGGGAGGCTAGGGAAGAACGATTTTCAGCTTTAGTGGGCGAGTTTTCTGCTGGGCGAATCATTGCGCAACTGAGCTAAGCCCTTGGGAGTTAGTTTGATGGCTTTGTTCACACAAAAACTAATCACTTTGTGTGCCCTAGGCACCGAACTAAACTTGGTATGGAAGCCAAACAAAAAATACCTTTGCATTATACAATAAACACAGCTAAAAGCGAAAGCGTGCTTTTCAAGACGTCTACACGGCGACTGTAGCGCCAAACCATTGTTGTCAATTTTATTGTATTCTATTTTTAATTCTATTATGCATTACTTTTGATGTTACTACTATTATTAGTCTAATATTAATATAAAATATAATCATGTTGAGGTTGTATGATTTAACTGGAGTTGTTGTTTTAAGCAATATAAATATTTTCTTGGTGTTAAAGCGAAACGGTTGAACTTGTTGCAGGAGAAAGTCGAGTACGTGTTCCTTGTTATCTTCACTCTCGAATGCATAATGAAGATTATCGCCTTTGGGTTCGTGGCCCATACGAACGCGTACTTGCGGAACTCGTGGAATTTGCTCGATTTTACCATTGTTGTCATCGGGTAAGTTACCTCTCTCCCACTTGTGTCCGCAATTTTCGTGAATCTAAAACTTTTGTGTGTTCGTGGCGTCGCTTGGATTTGCAGGATGATTAGTACAGCCCTTTCTACTTTGATGAAAGAAGGGTTTGACGTTAAGGCACTCAGAGCTTTCCGCGTTCTTCGTCCTCTTCGCCTAGTCTCCGGTGTCCCTAGTAAGTTTTCCCTCCTTTATCTTTCAAAATTCCCTTGCTATTTTCCCCCCCAAAAAACTGCCGTCACGATAATTCGCCCACGCGCTTAGTTTCTTACTTCCTTTTAATTTTGTTCTCCCTCATTTGTTGTTCTTCTCAACTCCTCGGCAATATAGGTTTGCAAGTGGTCCTCAACTCCATTTTACGTGCCATGGTGCCTTTGTTGCACATTGCTCTCCTCGTCCTTTTTGTGATCATCATCTATGCTATCATTGGATTAGAATTGTTTTCCGGATCCTTACACAAATCCTGCGTCAATAATAGCACAGGTAAGACAATCCTTTATTTTAAATAGCAAGCATAGCCACGAAAGAAAACTTCCTTTTCTTAAAAAAAGAACAAAAAAACGAGTTTGCCTGGATATCTTACTTGTCTTTCTGTAAGTAACTGTATCCGACTTATCAAGTAAAGAAGGTAAAAGAACGTAGGCTCGGTTAACCATCTCGTGACGTCATCTGTGTCGTGGTGGGGGGACGAGCCCGGGCTTTTACAAGACGATAACTCCAGAACAGACTGGAGGAAAAAGTGGAAAAATTCTATTTAATTTTGCTCGTAATGAAATCTATCTAGTTTTATTACAGAAGCGTGTTAAATTTTTTTTGTAACTGATTAAAGTAATAATGGGGAGTAAATGGTCCTTTTATGCGACTGAACTGCCTTTCATAATTTTGCTGATGTTTCTAAAAATGTGATTTATGGGTATCTTGGCAGGAGAACGCATGATCGATCCTCATCCGTGTGGGGACGGAGGTTTTCAATGCAATTCTATCTCGGAAGATATGGTATGCATGAGCGGTTGGGATGGCCCTAATTTCGGCATTACCAATTTCGACAATTTTGGGTTGGCCATGCTTACTGTTTTCCAGTGCGTTACCTTGGAAGGCTGGACGGACGTCCTCTATGACGTGAGTCGCATTTTTTTCCCATCGTTTCTCTTTTATCTCACTCATCTTTCTTAAAAAAAACAACAACAAAAAACACACACATAATGCCAAATACTTCCGCTTGAAAAACCTCAACAAGCGTGTCAATAAGCATATTCCTGGGGTATTAAAGTAGAAGAACATTTAGGTGAACGATGCTATGGGTTATAGCTGGCCTTGGATTTATTTCGTTTCGTTGGTGATTATTGGAGCCTTTTTCGTTCTCAATTTAGTATTGGGCGTATTAAGCGGGTAAGTTTCTCCATCTAAGCCCGAACAAAAAAAAAAAAAGAAAAATCCCACGGAAATATGGCGGTTATGATCAATATGTCGCTTAATAGCCTGGAATTCCTCTTAACCTGAGATGTTATTGCTTTGTCTCACATAAAAAAGGATAATTCAGGTGCTTCGAAGGTAATTAATCTCGGTGACAGCCTAATTATTAGGACAAAAAGGAAATAAACTGAAACGATGTAGGAGGTGATAGTAGGCGGGGCTTGTACTAATGGGGCGTGCTTTTTCTCTCTCGTTTTTTTGTTTTCTTCTCGTTTTCTTCTGTACGTTTTCGCTTTCGGATGCTTTGGGATGGTTCAAAAGATTCAAGACTCAATGGGGAACTCCTGGCAGTGGATGTATTTCGTGTCGATGGTGATCATTGGCGCCTTTTTTGTCATGAATCTCATTTTGGGTGTTTTGAGCGGGTGAGTGAGCACAATTTTTCTAGTTTTCGCTTTTTCCTTCTTTTTACCCGCAAAGATTTTCCTATACGCTGTTGCTGGTGAATCTTTTGTGACATTCGAAAATCGAGGGAATGTTTGAGATAGCATATTGATTTACGTTCGTTATCTTAGTGAGTTTTCTAAAGAGAGAGAAAAGGCCAAAGCCAGAGGAGATTTCCATAAGTTGCGGGAGAAACAACAAATTGAAGAGGATCTGCGAGGCTATTTGGATTGGATCACCCAAGCTGAAGATATCGAGCCAGAAGGCGAAGATAGGATGCACGAGGACTCCAAACACCGTATGTTCTAATAGTTTTCCATAAATATTTACGCCAAAAAGAGAGACCGAAAAAAAGTTGGTTGCAAAATAAAATTGGGCTTTTCTCTTTTGATTTGCGTCTATTTCTGTGTTTTTATGTACATTCCCGGTGTGGGTTCTGGGTGTATTCGCTTCGTTTTGAAAAAACTATCTAGCGAAAACAAGCAACGAAACGGAATGCTCTGATAAAACGGAAGAAAACGGCGGCGAAGCACAACCATCGTGGTGGGAGCAGAAAAAGCGGAGTTGGGATCGCGTGAATCGCCGAATGCGACGAGCTTGTCGTAAAGCTGTCAAATCCCAAGCCTTCTACTGGCTCATCATCATCTTGGTCTTTCTTAACACGGGCGTTTTGGCTACGGAACATTATAAGCAACCAGCTTGGCTGGATTACTTTCAAGGTTCGTAACAAAAAGAGTTTTCTAATTTTCTCTGCTCCTTTGTAAGTTTATGTGCAATTTTTGTGACTGAAAGCCTTTGGATTCTTTTTTAGAAGTGACCAATTTGTTCTTCGTGGCGTTGTTTACGATGGAAATGCTGCTCAAAATGTACAGTTTAGGCTTTCAAGTAAGTTTTAACACTGCGCCTTCACTTCAAACTTTAGGAACTTTCAGCTAAAAACACAAGTTTTAAGCCACAAATGCTTCGGTTTAATCCGGCCTATATACCAGTTGACTAATTAGCTTCTTATGGTGTTTTCCAGGGTTATTTTGTGTCGTTGTTCAACCGGTTTGACTGTTTCGTCGTCCTCAGTTCGATTGTGGAAGTTGTATTAACCAACACGGACGTTATGCCTCCCTTGGGTGTGTCTGTGTTGCGTTGTGTGCGATTACTTCGTGTCTTCAAAGTTACCAAGTAAGTTATAGCCAAAGCTATATTCCTCGCTTCGCATCCCAAACTTTGCCCAATTTTCAGCAACTTTGGACCAGAAAACAGGATTCCCAGACGGATTAATGAACAAACAAACTGTTTTTCATAAATCTAGGTGGCACGGGAAGCTTTCATTTACTTGTATTGTTTCTTAAAAAGAATGTCTTTTTTCTGTCTTGTGTGTGCAAATTACTTTGGATTATTATCGTATGTCGAGTGTTTTGATTGGGGATTGACTTTGAGTTGTTGCATGGAAGTTTGTTTTGTTTCTTTTATTTACTATGAGGTATTGGCGCTCACTGGGCAACTTGGTTCGCTCCCTCATCAACGCAAGTCGATCGATCGTTTCTTTGCTCGGCATCCTTTTCCTGCTCGTGTTTACGTTTGCCTTGCTTGGCATGCAGTTATTTGGCGGAAAATTCGAACCCGATATCAACGATCGAGCCGCTTTCGATTCCTTCTGGCAAGCATTGCTTACCGTTTTCCAGGTAAATACTAATCGACCCTTGCAACCGATAAACTTGTCGACAGTGAATTCGCAGCCCAATTAAGTATATAGCACGACTTTCGAATCCTTTGAATCACCAATACCTATGCTTTTGAAGAGTGTAGTTTCTAGTTTTGCCTTTGGAGAAGTAAAGTTTCTTGTAGTTTGCCGTTGAATATCGTGGTTTGTTAGTAGTTTAAGGGTGATGATGGGTTAATTAATTGGGAAAGTTTAAATGTGTGGGTTGTGGTTCTTTTCTTTTCTTTGGTTTTCACTAGGTATTGGCGATCGTTATCCAACCTTGTTGCTTCCTTGCTCAACTCCATTCAGTCCATCGCTTCACTTTTGCTCCTGCTCTTCCTTTTCATCGTCATTTTTGCCTTATTAGGCATGCAAGTATTTGGAGGGAAATTTAGCTTCGAAGGGGAATATAAACCTAGACATAACTTCGATTCCTTTTGGCAAAGCCTCTTAACCGTCTTCCAGGTCAGCTGCTGTGGGGGTGGAATATCCATTTTTTTTCATTTTTGAGAAACCCGCTCCCTAAATCGATTACTCTCCTGGGGGGATTTCACAGATTTTGACCGGTGAAGATTGGAATGTTGTTATGTATGATGGCATAAGGGCCTACGGAGGCGTGGCTTCACCGGGCGTGCTGGCTTGCATTTATTTCATCATTCTCTTCATTTGTGGCAACTGTAAGTTTACAATTGTCTTCTATTTAAATTGTTGAGTTATGCATGGTCTTGTCTTTTCATTTCATCAGTAACCGGAGATCACTTCTCATTGAGCTATGTCAATTACAATGTTACAAAAGGTTCTGGAGTTAAGATAGTCAACAGCCACGTGGCTGAAAAGAAACTTACCGGAAATAGCAGCGTTGCCTATGGTAACAAATTGATAACAACGTAAACAAAAGAGAAAGAACCCTAGTTCTTGAATCAAATGAAATCCATGACGCAGGGAAAAGTACAAAATTGTTTGTAAATATTAAAACTTTTGACTAACGTCTGAATGGAACACATTTCATGTGCCAGTCCGATTTTGTTTCAAACTTATCCTTGTAAACGAGAAACCATTTCTTAGTATTCGGAAATTGCTCAATTGAATTCTTGCAGAAAAAAACAAGTTTTTAAGGAAATAACCAAGCAACAAAGAGTTGAAAGTGGAAATGATACTCCCTTTCCTGGGTGCTGTGTAAGGTTGTAATACGGTCGTTGACATTTCATAGATATCCTCCTCAACGTATTTTTGGCCATTGCTGTTGACAACTTGGCCGACGCCGAGTCTTTGACTGCTATTGAAAAAGAGCAAGAGGAAGCTGAGGTAAAAAAAAAAAACCCACCTCCTTGACCATTAAAAGCGTAGGCGCATAGCAGTTTGATTGTTTTCTTTCATTGTTCTTAGGCGGAAAAGCAAGGCTCGGACGCCGATAATGAAGAAAACGGCGAAGACGATGAAAACGAAGACGGCAGCGAGGACGGTAGCAAGGATGAAGATCGTGAAGAAATAGACGGCCAAGAGGACAATATCAAGATCGATCTGGACGAAGACGAAGAGGACAACGCTGACAGCGAGAGCAAAGGTAAGAAAAAAGAGACAACTTCCGGTACAATTTGGGTACCAAAAAGTTTTAATTAATTTCTCTGCCACGTTCCGCTCTACCTTGATCCTTTATGTCGGCATTTTCTTTCATAATAATTGTAACAACCCACTGCCCAAGGCGAAGGTGATGCCGACCAAGACGACGAAGATGAAGACGAAGAAGAAGACGACAACCGCGGAAGCGGTTCGGAGCAAAAACCGTCGGCTCGTCCACGTAGACTATCCAATTTGGATACCAAAGTTCATGTGAAACCGATCCCTAAAGGCTCTAGCTTTTTTGTCTTCTCGAATACCAACAGGTTAGCCAGAGGGTGTGGCTGGAGCATCCTAAGCATTGCCAGCGCAACCGTGTGTTTGGTTTTCGTTTTTTCCTGGGGGTTTTTGGACCTAATATGTTTGGGTTGTCGTGGTTTTTTTAATTGAAGGAACGTGTTTTGTGGTTTGAAAAAACAGGGATAGAAGACGAAGAGGAGGAAGAGGAGGAGGCTGAAGACGGCGAAAGGCCGGCAGAAAAAACGCGCGTAACAATGCGCCCCAGGCGAATGTCTGCCATGAATCGCCCATCCAAAACCGCTCCAATACCGCCCTACTCATCTTTCTTCGTTTTCTCGCACACCAACAGGTTTGGGCCAAGCAAGGCGCACGATTTCAATTCCCATCTTTCTTCGTTTCATTTGCTGGCACTCATGATAAGCTTTATTCCTATTTCTGCAGCTTCATTTCCATAGTTTTGGGAACTTTTTGTTGTACAAGCTCTGAACCAAAATGTTCTCCTTAGCGTAAGACCTTTTTTTCATTCGAAGAAACTGTTCCTCTGTAGCATTCTCTAGCGTTTAATCTCGCACGCGAGCATTTTTTTGTATGTTAGATTGGCGAAGACTCCTCGTAATTTCGCACCAAATCTGTAGCCACGCTTCTCTATTAATTATTTTGTGGGAAAAAAGGATATCTGTAATTCATTGGTACTTCGTTTAATTGTTCCATTTGTATATAGCCATATCCCCGAAGGTTGGTCCCGCACGTTCTGTATTTCTTTGTAATGGTAATTTAGGCGTAGTTTGGCAGTATGTTTCTTTTGGGACATGTTTGTGTATATTTTTCCGACAAAGTATTTAGGTTGGTTCGACCACGATGCAACGTTGCTCGCATGAAGCAGGTGGAGAAAAATGGCCACATGGTTTATACATCCTCTTCTACCTCTTCCAAACGCTCCTCCTTCTTCCTCCTAGCTCCTTCTTATCATTCCTGCATTGAAAAAAAAAAAAAAAAAAAAAAAAAACTGGCATGGTTGGGATGGATCCGTAGCTTAATTCCCATTCATTCTATTTAATTAGTTATTTTTCTTTCGACCCTTTTTCACTCGTAGAGTCGCACTAATCCAGCTTTCATTAGGTTCCGAACGTTCTGTCATTGGCTCTGCAATCACAATTACTTCGGGAACATCATCTTGGCCTGCATTCTCATTTCGTCCGCCATGTTGGCTGCTGAGGATCCAGTGAATACCGATTCGGATCGCAATAAAGTAAAACCTTTGTTCCGCTGGTTTCTGTTCCAAAATTGGGTACCGAAACTTAATTAATTCTTGGCTTTGATTATTATTCCAGATTTTAAATTACTTCGATTACTTTTTTACGACCGTATTTACCATCGAGATTTGCCTCAAAGTCATCGCTTACGGTTTTGTGTTGCACCAAGGCGCGTTTTGCCGCTCGGCTTTTAGCTTATTGGATTTGCTCGTCGTCTGTGTTTCTTTGGTCTCCTTCGGCTTCAGGTAAGCATTTTTAGATCATTCACATTTCAAGATATGGGACTGGCAAGTTGTTTACTGACGAGCACGATAGTTGGCTTAGAAAGTAGTTTTATCCCTTTAATTTATGTTACTAGCCTCAAGTTTCGGTTATTGGGGTACGGTCGTTGGTCAGTCAGGTAAATTTTATAGAACAACGTGTTTCCACTCCTCTTGTCAACTCTTGTCTCTCTAATCTCCGATTCTTCACTATTTTTCTTTAAAAAGACGTTACACAAATTCGAATGGACTCTTACTAATATCGAATCGAGTGTCCCTTGTTTTCCCGTGTAAACTTCGCTGTTAACTCAAGTTATCCTATCAAACCCTCCACTTCCTTCTGAAGTGTGGATCACCTTCTCTACTATATTGGTCACAATCAAAGTCTAGAAAGACCTTTTCCGGCATCCGTGTTTGCACGCCTAAATTTCATTACTGACTTGTAGCAAGCCTTTTTCCTTTCTCTGCAGACCACAACTTTTGTGGCAAAGACCGGTAGCTTCCAAAGTTGGGGGTTACCGGTCAACCTCTTAACTGTGCTAGACTCCTAAGTAATCCATAGATATTCCATAAAATAATCCTTGATAGAAGTATGGAGCATCTTTTACTCGACGCTACTGGAGTGTCCATTTTGCTTTGTTTCGGTTTTTCCAGCCTACACTTCTTTGCCAACTTACAACGAATGGTATTCGCATTTTCTTCTCTCGGAGCTGCGTCATGGCAGAAAATCGAACATTTTCTATCCTCTTGTAATCTCTTACTGTCCTTTCGGTGTCTTGCACGTGGGACCCTAGTTACTTAAAGCGTCTATATTTAATATCTTTTCTCCTTAAACCTAATTACTGTGCTATTCCTAGCTCGGGTGCCATTTCGGTCGTGAAAATCCTTCGTGTATTACGTGTTCTAAGGCCACTCCGTGCCATCAATCGTGCCAAAGGTTTAAAAGTAAGACAGGACCACTCCCCACATGAAAAAAAAAGTTTAAAAAACTCTATTATCCTTAGCACGTGGTACAATGCGTCATCGTGGCTGTCAAAACTATCGGGAACATTATGCTGGTGACTTGTCTCCTCCAATTTATGTTTGCTGTCATTGGCGTCCAACTTTTCAAAGTAAAAAAAAAAGAGAGAAATTTCGAACGTGAGTTATTCTTGATTTTTACTTTTAGGGGAAATTTTTCCGGTGCAACGACGGATCCAAGATGACTGAAGCGGAATGCAAGTGAGTTTAGTAAAAAAATTAAAAATAAATAAATCAGAAAACCAAAGTTGAATATTTGTACATATATAACGTATTCTTTTACGAAATTGAGGGATGCGAGCTGACTTATCTGGTAATATTCGTTTTGCGTCTTTGATCCACAGGGGCTCATTCATTTCTTATGAAGACTTTGACATCAGTCGGCCTCTGGTTGAAGAGCGAATCTGGGAACGCAACGATTTCCATTTTGATGACGTGGGTAAAGCCATGTTAACTTTATTCACCGTTTCCACATTCGAGGGCTGGCCAGGGTAATGTATTCTAATTACTAGTCAAACTTTTAATTCATAGAGAATGTTTGCGTAACTTTATAATTCAACCCGAAACTATCGCTCCAGGCTTCTGTACGTGTCTATTGATTCGCACACGGAGGACGAAGGTCCGATTTACAACTTCCGACCCATGATTGCGTGTTTCTTCTTCATTTACATTATTATCATCGCCTTTTTCATGGTAAACATCTTCGTGGGTTTCGTCATTGTCACGTTTCAGAACGAAGGAGAGCAAGAATATAAGAATTGCGAGCTGGATAAAAACCAAGTAATTACTATTCCTTTGAATAATAGATCGCCATTTCATTGGCTTTCCTGAAACTTTTAGCGTAACTGTATCGAGTTTGCGTTGAAAGCCAAACCGGTACGACGGTACATCCCCAAACACAGGATCCAGTACAAAGTGTGGTGGCTGGTCACTTCGCAGCCGTTTGAATACGCCATTTTCTTGCTAATTTTGGTGAATACTATCACGCTAGCTATGAAGTTTCATGAACAGCCCAAGCTATACACGTACGCCTTGGATATCTTGAATATGGTCTTCACGGCTGTCTTCGCACTCGAATTTGTCCTTAAATTGGCGGCTTTTCGCTTCAAGGTAGGAACGAATATTAAATTTCCACGCAGAAGAAGCTAAAAGCTGCCATTTCAGAACTACTTTGGAGATCCCTGGAACGTATTTGACTTCATTATTGTCCTAGGCAGTTTCATCGACATCGTGTACTCGGAAGTTAACGTAAGTATCTAGTAGCCTTTGTATATTCTTAACAGCACATGAATAGCAACAGGCTTCGGCCTAACTGGTATGCAATAAAAAAAAGCATACGAAGTTACAAACATCCATTAAAAAGAACTTCTTCATGTCAAATTTTAAATAACTTTAGCGTTCGACACCTTTAATAATGATCGAGATCGAAATTAATGTCTGTTGGAAGCTAGGTTGCATGTTAAGTCTCTAATATTATTAAGTATATAACATAACTTTGGTTCGGGGGAGTGTTTGGGGGGTAGTATGTGGATATCGTTATGGAGAAAAAACATTTCGGGGGGGGGGGGGTAACCCCCGACCCCCCCCGGGTACGGGCTTGTTCAAAACGTTCGAAAACCTAAAAATTCGACTAAAAATCGGACATTTCTTAAGACCCTGACTTTTAATCGTCAAAGAAAGAAAATTGCATCAATATACAAATCCATTTAATAAATGTTTATTAAGTTAAGAAAATTTTCAGTAAAGTATGAGTATCATGATCAACTAATTCCGACACGTTGCTAACTACCGTATGAAGTAAAAGGAGGAGGGCGCTTTACACTCGTATCTAATGCATGAAAAACGAGGAGGCGGTGCCAAAGTACTTTCCAATTATTTGATCACTTATATCTCGATTTTTATTAGCGGTAAAAATTTCTTTCTTTCACACTGTGTTTGTATTGTAACTTGGCTTACCTTCGAACTTTTTTTCTTAAAAAAGCTACCTTCGTAAGTAAATTTTTTTTTTCATATTTAAGCCTGGCTCGAACATCATTTCCATCAATTTCTTTCGACTTTTCCGAGTAATGCGATTGGTCAAACTGCTCAGCCGAGGAGAAGGTATCCGGACTCTACTCTGGACGTTCATCAAATCCTTCCAAGCGTTGCCTTACGTCGCACTGCTGATTGTCATGCTCTTTTTTATCTATGCAGTCATTGGCATGCAAGTAAGGATTCATTTTTTTCCCCGCACGTCCAATACAACTGACCCGCTTTCACCCAAATAGAAAACAAATACTTGCTGACACTGATTTACGTGTCTATTCAGGTTTTCGGGAGAATTTCCTTAAACGACGAAACTGCCATTCATCGGAACAACAATTTCCAAACTTTTCCCCAGGCGGTTTTGGTCTTATTTCGCTCCGCTACGGGTAAATTCGCGTCTATTGTGAGGTTTTCCTACATTCCCAAACTCTAAATTCCTACGCTATTGTAGGTGAAGCGTGGCAGGAAGTCATGTTAAGCTGCTCCACACATGAAAAAGAGGAATGTTTTAAAGTCATGTACGCTTATAACGAATCCAACCCCAATACGCCTGAACCTGACAGCTGCGGTACCGATTTCGCGTTGCCGTATTTCATATCTTTCTACGTTCTCTGCTCCTTTCTAGTAAGGCAAAAAAGGGTCTGAAGTTTAACTTAGAAGTGAATGACGGATTTCCTCACAGATTATCAATTTATTCGTCGCGGTTATTATGGACAATTTTGACTATTTAACGCGCGATTGGTCCATTTTGGGACCTCATCATCTGGAAGAGTTTGTCAGACTATGGAGTGAATACGACCCCGATGCCAAAGGTCGGATTAAGCATCTTGACGTTGTAACGTTGCTGCGGAAGATTTCACCGCCCTTGGGTTTTGGTAAACTTTGTCCTCATCGTGTAGCCTGCAAAGTAACTTCTCTTTTTGACTATTTTCGCCTTGAACGAGTTGAATCTTAATTGAGGGTTTATTCTAGCGTTTGGTGGCTATGAACATGCCGTTAAATAGTGATGGAACCGTAATGTTTAACGCCACACTCTTCGCGGTGGTACGGACGTCACTCAAGATCAAGACCGAGGGAAATATCGATGACTGCAACGACGAATTACGCTCTGTAATTAAGAAAGTGTGGAAGCGAACCAGTCCTAAGCTTTTGGATCAAGTTGTGCCCCCTTCTGGAGGTAAAGTCAACTGTTGCCAGCTAATTAAAATGAATCTAATTGTAATAATCTTTGTTTCAGTGGAGGACGAAGTGACGGTGGGCAAGTTTTATGCCACTTTTCTCATCCAAGACTACTTTCGCCGGTTCAAGAAGAAAAAAGAGATTCACAACAAAGAAGGTTGCGATGACAACACGAATGCTGTTACTCTCCAAGCTGGCTTGCGGACATTACACGATGCTGGGCCTGTGCTCAAACGCGCCATTTCGGGCACTTTGGATGACTTAATTGATGCTGATCCTGAGCCTATGCATAGAGTAAAGATCACTTTTTCATTTGTCTATCTGCGTTACTTACATTTCTATCTTTTTAGCGCAACCACACTCTCTTTGGAAGCGTGTGGCATTCTATGCGCAGGAAAACAGGCGGCAATAGTGGTAGCAAATCTAATGGACCTTCACCGTTAAAGGTAGATACAATTGACTTATTTGCATGGTCTGCGTACACTTTAATTAACGTGTGATATATTACTACGTGGAATTTAGTTAACCCCAGATGGCTTAGCAAATCATTTGGGATTGAGTCCTAGGTCTACTTCTGCGATGGACGATGACAAAGAAGAAGCTATAGAAGCCAATCAAGAATCGATTCCCTTGCGTCCTTTGCGTTTGCTCTCGCCAACCGTTACCAACAATAACGACAGTTTCCAGTAAGTATACTTTAAATAAAGCTCACAGTATGCTCAGTTGTGTTTCGGTGATAATAACGCCAAATAACACAGGATGTAAACATTAAATTTGGGAATTTATAGGAAATATGATGATCAATACCTGCATCCAGAACGTGGTAAGCGTCATACAAGGAAATTTTGCTTTCAAACTTTTGTGCTAATAGCTAGCTTACCAACTTGCTGGGTTGTCCGGAGCGCTGCGGTTATCGAAGTTTCGACTAATCACTTATTTAACTAATGCTCATTGGGTTTCTTAATCAATCCGAAATAGAAGTTAGCGCGGAAAAACAGATCCTTTGTGCAGTTTTAATCGATATCGTTGCTTTCGCGATACCGTTGCTTTCTCACTATTGACATTGTCTTATGTTGAAAATCGATTGCAAAAATATGGAAGGATTCTATAGTTCAGAAAGTTTTGAAGGATAAATCGAGTTTTCCCTGTTAATTTCTCTTTCGATTGCCCATTGAACACTATGGTATTGTAGCAACTAACACTGGTCTTTGGCTTTCTTCTTGTATTTCTGTGGTTTGTGTGTGTGCCATTTTTGTCTCGTTTGGATCAGCTTACTCCACTGCAGTAGTAGCCCCACTCTTACGAGTCTGACGCCTTCCACTTCCGAATGCACCGCCCCGTTCAGACGTCCCCCTTATTACGCACGTTTACCCGCTCAGCGTACCTTTACCCATCCCAAGAACTTACCTGCCTTCCTCTCGCCACGCCCCTCACCTCGCAGCCATGTAGTAGCTGGGCTTTGGTTGGCCCAGACACATGCTATGGTCCTCGCAGGCGTCTTGTCCCGAGCTCCGCACCTCGGGCTGGAAAGCCGCTGGGATTCCAGTACTAACAGCCGAGATTGGGAACGTTGGCTTAATTACTCCAGTCGATTAACCTCCAGTGTTTCCTTGCAACGCTCACTAAGCCCTCCTCCTCGCCATCGAGCTTCCTTCCATGGTCGAGGTGACGTCCCAGCTTGAGCTTCAGCTTGCTTGAAACTAACACTATACAAACTCCTTTTCCCGTAAATTAAGTTTGACAAATGTGTTGTACCGTAGGTCGAGAAGGCGTATCCAATGGAGCTGCTGTCTACGGCCACGTCATTGGCTCTGCAGAAAGTCTAGTCGAGCGAGTAAGATTCTTCAATTGAAAGTTTGATGAAAAAAACACAAAATCTACATGTGCTCTTAAATGTAGGTGCTAAGGGAGCAAGGCTTGGGCAAATACGTGGATGAAGAATTCGTCCGCACAACATCCAGGGAAATGCAAGAAGCAATGGACATGACTCAAGAAGAAATGGACCGTGCCGCGCATCACTTGCTATTACTGCAGCACCATGCGGAAGAGGCGGCCGACAACGCGCCCTCCATTGCGGTGACGCTCAGTAATGCACTCAGTGAAGTGGAAGAGCCTATGCTGCCCAACAAACACAAACTCTTTCCGCCCTGAGAGTTCAACTTGTAGACTTTTACAGAATTTTGGGAAGGACTTTGGTCAGAAATTTTGACTGCGCTGCACCCGGAATTGCGCAATGAAAGTGACGCAAAGTTCTATAGGGTTCCATAAGTGCCTACGGATTTTTTCTGTCGTCGCGTGATAACAAATTTGCCCCTTCAATAACAAAAATGATCAATATTTCTTGGAATTTCTACCCATTTTTTGCATGTAAACCAAAATTTTAGACCTTTTACCTGCGCGTTCATCACCTTACGTTCTCGGTTGTCCTGCCTTGGAATTTTTGGAAACCAAATAAAACCTGCAATGTTTTTCATCCAGAAAAAATACAACAAAAAAATAACACTATATGTAAAAACTTTGTCACGAAAAAATTTTACTTCAATAAAACTTTAAATGACAGTGTATTTCCTGATACTCGTTTTTATGTGCTTTTATCCACAGTTATATCTTGTTCTAATGCTAAGCCACGTTATGAGCATACTTCCTACGACAAGACTAGACAACAAACTTACGAAAAAAATAAGAAAATTGTAAAAAACATTTCATTTCTCTACGACCCTCGTAAATGGCACGAAGAAAAGGCAAAACAAGCAATATAGTGCCCAATACGGTCCGACACAATTGAATAAGGCACGTATATATGCAAGATAACAAACCTCGTTTGTCGCTCTTTTTGGTCCCTTTGGTTTTATTTAGAATGAAAGGTTGGAAGGTTTTGATTTTTCTTGTTAGAAAATGTCCTTTTGGAGTCGTTTCCGGGTAACGGTTATATTATGTTTGAGGGATTTTAGGTCTGTGGCTACACTCATGAAAGGATGTGATAAGAGCTCTTCAGGCGAAGCTCTTGCATCGGGCTCCACTTCCAGGCAGCGTTCCAAAAAATCCTAAAAAAACCGACGTTATCTGCTTCCTTACAAAAGGGGGATAAAGGTTACTTTAAAGCTGGGTGTAAGTTTGTCCCATTGAATGTTGGGTCGGCCATTGGTTGCTATTAGGTACAGAGCCCTTAAAGGCGTTTCTTTCAGATACGGAGGCTCTCCGTCCACCATTTCAATGGCCATAATACCCAAGGACCAGATATCAATCTTCTTCCCGTATTCTTTACGGTTAACCACCTATAAAAACACAGACATGAAGCCCAAATAACTTGACAAAATAGGCTTTAAAACTTGGATATGGTGAACATTACTTCGGGAGCCATCCAGTAAGGGGTACCGATCATTGTTTGTCTCTTTTCGTCGCCTTGGATATTCGCACAGAAGCCGAAATCGGTAATTTTGACCGTTCCGTCCATTCCGAGCAAAACGTTGTCGGATTTTATGTCCCGGTGGATTACATTCTAAGCACAGGAAAGGTTACAAGCTCAAGTCTATAAATTTCCAGCACAAAAGTACCTTCTCATGTAAGTAAGCTACACCTTGAAGGACCTCACGACAAATCCCAGCAATTTGGCCTTCTTTTAAGACTGTTTCGATCACCACATCGGTTAATTGGCCTCCGTCCATCAATTCCATGATAACCTGTAGCAATTTATGAAGCGGTCATTTAAACAAAAATTAAGAAAAGATTAAGCGAGAAAGTGCATTAAGAAAACTTACGAATAGATGGTCATCGTAGTAATTGGCGCTCAAGAAATTGACCAAATTGGGATGGACAATGTCTCGCAGAATGATAATTTCGTTAAGAATCATTTCACGTTTGGGTTGCTTGGACAAGTCGATATCTTTAACAGCAACTTTTAAGGCGGAAGTCGAATCTAACCTATCGCTCGCAATGAAAACGGTACCGGACGCCCTAAAAAAGGCAATGAGTATTGAAATAACGTTTAACCACAGCGACCTGAATTGACTGATTAATTAATAACGAAACAAACGTGTAGAAAATTAAAAGATTTCTCAGGAAAATAAAGCATGGATTTACTTACCCAGCTCCCAATTCTTTTATCTTACGATAACGGAGGAAAGGATCTTCGCATGAACACCACTTTTTAAACGTGGCATCTACTTCCTGGTCTGACATGCCAGGTTTTTCGCCTTTACGGCGAACTAAATGACTCCCTGTCGCATCAGCTGCATCACTTTCGACAGACAGGTCCAAAAACTTGGTTACAGCGTCATCACTCTGTCAAAAATGAGAATTAAAGCTTTAGCTTTCAAGCTATTTCGAAACATGGTTTCGTACTTCTGACGAACCAGTGGAACCTGCACCGTCCGAACTGGAAGAGGCGTGGCTACCTTGAGCAGGGTTTTCTTTTCCTAGATGCGGAAAAAGACATAATAGGTTGAACCCCTGGCCTACTGTGTGTTTTAAGCACCTTTGGAAGTGATCGCGAGGCGTGGGAAGCCTAAAAGGCTAATTTTCACGCCAGCAGCAAGCAAAGGAGTGGCTAAAGTGAGGCCTGGCATGCAATATTAGATTACAGAAGCTCATGGTTTACAACGTGAGAGGAAAGGGTTGAGAATAAGCAGAAGAGAAATATCCAATAATTACCTAAGGCTTTGTCTATGGCATCTGCTTCTTCTTGAATTGCGTCAACGGTAGTAAGGGGTTTGAAAGGCTGACTGGTTTTGTTCTTAAAGGAATGGCTATAGAGCAGTTTTAAAGCTCCCATTGCAGCTCCTGGATTCTTATCTTGTTCCTCTTTCCTGTGAAATTGTAATAGTTTACTCCCAAAAATCACAGTTTGGAATTGTTCAGAAGCTTACGTCAGTTGTCTGTTAAGCATCTGCGTCCATGCTTCTGGAAGTCCAACCAATTCACCTTTTTCATTGCGAGTGACATGGATGGTCTTTTTCACGTTAGTTGGTCCTGTAATGTAAGTTGCTTCCCCGCCAGATCGTTTGTTTTTCCCGAAAATGTTCTTCAACGCCGACATTTTTTAACGCAACACTTTTTTTAATAGTAACATTAAACGAAAACTTAACAGACGTAATAATCGAAGATTACCAAAGAAAGAAAAAGCAGACCCCACTTGACGTAAACGATGCTTAGTGAAAACCGATAAGGCACGCCCCTAATGAACTTGATAGCTGTTTGTTAAAAATGCCATTAGATGGCCACAGCATACGGCATGATTAATTTCGCTACGCCACTCCTGAATGAAGGATCGATCTTTAATCGGAACTGATTCCAATCCCGGTCCGATCAGTTCCGAAAACGGAATATGGAACTACAAGAAGGGAAACAAGTAGCAGAACTGCGAACAGCTTAATGCGATTAAAGAACCAGAAGAACGGAAACAAGCTACAGAACCGCGAAAAAAATAGAGTTTCGGGTGATTTTATTGGAAGGCCGATTAGCATATAATCTATGCCAAAAGGCATACTATCTATGCAAAAGGTATAAATTCGCCTAATTTACTATCAACGTAGTGTTACAATAAAGTAGATCAATTTATACTCAAGGTTGCCATAAAGGTGTTATCAAGCGCTCGTCTTTAGATCCACATGTTTTTTGTAATATCGCTTTACTCAACTTATAGCATTCGAAGATCTTCTCGGACTTTCGTTTGAGATTTTGAGATGTTCGGCCCATCGCCACCCTTTTGCTACTCGTACGATTTCTGGAGTCGGTATAGAAGCGTAGGTTTTAATCTATGTTATATAAATCATGACCGGGTTCAAAATGCCATGGTGCTATACTCATCGAAAAAGACGGGTATAATTGGCTTAATCCTTACCCATTGGATTAAATTAAAGCTTGCTCATTTCAAAATGTTTTGTAGGCCTGCTGACTAAAACCAAGCCCACACTTTTGTTATATCCGTTTTTACTCTGAGCTCTGAGGAGGGGCACAGAAAATGCCCCCATCTCAGAGTAAGATTTTACTTTCTTAGTTTCTGTTTGGTTATAGAGGAGCAGGTTCAAAGACAGCAGATTTTAATTAATCCCACGGGTAAGGATGGGACCGCTGAGGATTTCCTATACCCGTTTTTTTTTCTGAGTGTATAGTACGTACAGTACTCAAACTAAGTATCGCACCATAGCCTTTTCAAATTGACCAATGACAGTGCTTGTCGTCATTTGGACCAATCCTGTCGTGTCTAG
>JAGJRO010000699.1:0-16560 GCA_022832285.1 Lepidurus apus apus | reverse complement strand
TCGGCCCTAGCTGAGAAATCTTTCACGAATTTCCGGTAATACGAGCATAGGCTCGTAAAACTACGAACTGCCGTAAGATTTATCGGCGTCGGAAAGTCCGTCACTGCTGTTAACTTACTTTCGTCCGGCCTAATGCCCTCCTGGTTCACTACGTGTCCAAGCACCTGAACAGTTTCACAGCCAAAATGGCATTTGCTAGGTTTCAACTTCAGCCCTGCTTTACCTAAGCATGCCAAAATGGCGTCAACGTCTACCACATGCTTCTCGAAGGTTTTGGAGAAAATAACGACATCATCTAGGTTGATTAGACAAATTTGCCACTTAAAACCCGCTAAGATAACGTCCATCGTCCTTTTAAAGGTGGCTGGAGCGTTACAAAGCCCAAATGGCATTTTCGTAAATTGGTATAGGCCATCCGGTGTTATAAATGCCGTTTTCTCCCTGTCTTCTTCCTTTACTCCAACTTGCCAGTAATCTGACATAAGGTCCAAGGTACTGAAAAACTTTGAACCTTGCATGGAGTCCAAGGCGTCATCCGTCCTAGGCAAAGGATAAACGTCCTTGACCATGACGGAATTTAGCTTCCGGTAATCAACGCAAAAGCGCCAACTACCGTCTTTCTTCTTTACCAAAACTACGGGGAAGACCATGGACTGCTTGATGGTTCTACCACCCCTGCCTCTATCATCTTTTCCACCTGCTGCCTAATCAGCTCTTTTTCCCTGTAGGCGCTCCGGTAGGGAACCTGCGAAACGGGATTTGCGTTACCCGTATCAATTCCGTGTTCTACCACGTTGGACGCACCTAAATCCTCTGAACCCCCGGCAAAGCACATGCGATGCTTACTCAGCGCCTCCCTAAGTGCTTGCCTTTGATTATCACCTAACCGATCGGATATACAGCTATCCAGGGTCTCGTCAGTAACTATTCCTCTCTGCTTCAACTATGTGGGGTACCTGGTCCTCAACACTGCCTAAAACTGTCCCCGCGGCCACCCATTGGGCCTCCGGACCAAAGTTTACAAGCATTACCAGACCGTACCCACCCTGAAAGGTAGTTATGCTTCGACCTAAGCTAATCCCTTTTTCGATTAATAATTGCTTCTCGGGTTCCACCAGGAAATCTTGAGCTTCGTCTTTAGACTGCGGTGTTAGTTTACACTCACCCTCATTTGTCTGAACCCTTGTTCACAAGGTTGACGTGAATGGGCATTCCCGATCGTGGGGGAATTTTGTGGGCCTGCAAGGAAACTAACCTAAGCGGCCTACCTTGCTTCTTTTGCCTTTTTCCTTTCGTGGCTAGCAACATGCAACTAAAAGGATTGTCTCTCTCGCGGTGTTCGCTAGATGTAGGATTAGCGATATCACTAACATCTCTGTCATTGTCGTTTCCAGCTTTCTCAGTTGTCAGGATAGGTCTACAATTGGGACTTTTTTTATAGATTTCTAAAGGAATTTCGCAGCAATCTGTGCCTCCTGGGTCCCACGACTCGTCCTGACCTAGCTTTGCCTCGTAGCACGCTACATCCACCGCAGCAAGCCCGTAGAGATCTTCTTTCGCGGTAGAGCCAGTGCCTTTGGTCTTGCCCTCGGCGGGTGTTAGCGAGTGAACAGCGGGAAAATTTGGATTCGCGCCTTGATCTCTCGTTTTCGTGGGAGGGGCAACTAGCAGGGCTGTCCGTTGACTGTCTCACGTGGAGATCCCCGGAAAAGGAAAATCCACATAGAACGCAAGAAGGGTGGCACTAGAGAGAGAGGTGTAGTATTTCTTCCCCCTCATCTTGGTCTTTAACTACTAGAGACACAGATACAGGTAAGCTCTCCGTCACATCTGTATGTCGTCGTATCTCCAAAGGAATTCCCCAGCAATCTTTGTCAAATTTCGCCTCCATACGCGCTTCCCTAGGAGGCATTATTTCTTGCTGGTTCTGGATCGCGCGTGCCACGGTGTTAAGTTCGCTAGCTACATCCTGAATCTGCCTAACGAAGGTCAGGGGCTCCTTACAAACGGTGTCGCGTGCACATTCCTCGCGGCGTATCCCGAGCTGCCCTGTGGGGGTTTCCCGTGGGGCACTTACGCCGTTAGCAAAGACGTCAGTTCATTGAGGAACCAGAGGCGCCACCTGCTGAGGAATTTTCGAAGAGTCTGGAAGACTAGTTCGTGCTTGAAAATTTGAAGCTGGGACCAAAACGGGGCTTCCCCGCAGTAGTATCTCGGGTTGAGCAAGGCTTGGAATGTCCTTGACATCCGAGTGCTGTGTTATGGGAGCCGTTATAGCGTAGTCAGCTGGCGTGCATTCCTCAATTTGATCTTCAAACTCTCGTACTATGCTCGCTATTTTCTCTGTCTTCCCTACCATTTATCCTTCATTCTCCTCTCCTGTCGCCCTGCGGGTTCCTCGTAAATTTCTACCGTTCCAATTATTTCGTTTTCCTCGTTGGAAAGGATAACTGGCAACTCTATTTGTCCTCGCGAATTCGTCTTTCGATCGGCTTTAATCTCCCTAGTTTCCCCGGGCTGCCCGGTGGCATTGAGCATTCCCACTCCCGTTTTATCCTTGTTTTTCGCTCTCTTTAGGCAACATGCCGCCTGTGCAATTGTGTTGGTAGAGTTATCTCCGATGGGCTTTCCCTCATTTTCCCGATGACCTGCTAGGGTAAAACCATCATCCCTATATCGGAGGGTCACGTCACCCAATTGCCTAAGCAAGTCGTTGCCTACGATCAGTTCGGCCAAACCGTTGTTAAAGACAACAGCTTTCGTGTAAACCTCTTTTCCTGCGAGTCGAACAGCCAGCAACACACGACCTCGTATCTGGGCACGCTCTCCATTTGCTACGACTATCTCGGGTCCATCCCAGGCTACCAACTGCGCCTGGTTACGTAGGGCCCAATCTTCCGAAACTACGCTCACGGCCGCACCAGTGTCAATGATGACTACTGCTTCGACTCCATTACAAATTACGATCTCTCTAACGAGGTTGGGACAAAACACACATAAGAGGGGGATCTCAATGGCCTGGGCGACTCCGCTCCCCAGAGCCGCCCTTTTTAGTTTTCCAAACCCGAATCTTCATGATCGCTATCCGAGCGTCGTCCTGATGGTCTATCCGATTTCGACTTGCCACCCTTATCTCTGCTTTGGGATTCTTTACTCCCCTTTCCCTTCCCGATTCCCTTGTGGTCTTGACCACGCTCCCTGGACTTAGGGTTGGCACAGTAACGTGCCATGTGCCTTGGTTTCTGGCATCGATAACAAATAGGTTTCCCATCATGCGTGCGAGAATTGGGAGGGTATGAACGAGTTGGAGAATAGGGACGGCCAACCTTACCTTGCGGCTTCGCGAAACTCTCGCGAAACTGCTGAAATTCCCCGGCGAGCTTACTCAGGGCTTCCGCGATGACGCTGGATTCCAACGACGGGCTGTTCCTCGGCCTTGGAGGTTCGACTGGTACAACAGGGGTGGGGGGTCCTGATCCCCACACGTTCACACCGGCTATTGCGGCCTGCCTTGCACTGGCCTCTTCGTTCCTCATCACACTGGTTCACCACGATTGTGAAACCCGGCTCCTCTCCTGGCTAAACTCCAGGAGGTTTGCCTCTTCCAGAAACTTTTCGCATGTTTGCACATTCGTGCGTGATAGGGGTTCCACTAGGACCGGTCGTAGGCCTCGGAAGAGGTGGTTAAGTTTGTCGTATTCCGACATGTTGGGGTTAATTTCCCGGCACAAGTCGAACACGTCCATGTAATACTCATTAACACTCTCTTCCGGCCGCTGTACCCGCATTTGTAACCTTGCGTTACTACGGAACACTCGGCCTTGGGGCACAAAAAACTTTCGGAATTCCTTTTTTAGTTCATTCCAGGAAACAGGGGGAGGACCATCGAGGGGATACCGGTTAGTGTACCACGTATCGGCCATCCCGTCAAGGCTCGTAGT
This sequence comes from Lepidurus apus apus, assembly GCA_022832285.1. Classification (NCBI taxonomy): domain Eukaryota; kingdom Metazoa; phylum Arthropoda; class Branchiopoda; order Notostraca; family Triopsidae; genus Lepidurus; species Lepidurus apus. The sequence continues at coordinate 12,619 of JAGJRO010000699.1, read as the reverse complement.
CTGTAGTAGTCATCCCGGACTCTGGGGGACGGTCGGCTTCTTCGTCCTCGGTATGGTCAGCGGAGCTCCACGGGGGCCACTGCGCCTCCAAAGTAGGTTTCTGTGGGCTCGAGACAGCAATGGCTCGTTCGGCGTTTTTAGAGTAGAGCCACGAAGGATTGACTGCTTCCTTCCGTTTTTCTCCGGGCTGACGGCGTACAGTCACGGAACGGATTAATGGTGACTCCCTCGGAGGTAACGTTGGGGCCCCTGGGATACGTGTACCCCGGCGTACTGGACAAGGAACGTCTTTACCGGTTCCTGTGGTCTTCGGGATCGCCCCAGTGTCACTGATTAAACTTCACAAGTCCCAGTTATGTTTAAACAACACTTAGCTTAACTTTACCAATCAAACCACCTTTCCCGGTCGATGCACCAAATGTGACCGTCTAATTTTGCCAGGGCATCAATCTGGCAAGGGATTAGAGTAATGTTCTGGAAAGGTGGATTTAAATAACTGTATTCGGGTAAACACAGTGGTAAAGTTAAGGGAGACTAATACTACATGAAAAAACAAAGGACTACCACAACACTCGACTACTCTGTCTGCCTAACTAACCAAGAATCTCCCGATTAGTAAGCCATCAACCTCGCTCCCCTGGATCCATCCCCACTGGTGTATCCGTACAGGACGCGTAATCCGGTACACAGGCGGATGGACTCCCTGGTATTACGCTTAATAAGCCAAAGAAGTAAAACGAAGCATGAGAAAAGCAAGCAATGCGAAATATAGCCATGACAATATCTTTTTAGCTCCATAGCTAAGTATTTGACGTCGTGTTTGGCTACTTCTGTAGCGCCAATTATCCTACGAGACATCTCACCTGCCTGTTTGGGTTCCTTGATCCATAAGGATTTCCCAGAAAGATCCCCTTCCTTCGTAGGAAACTTGCTGTCTTTTGCTGCATCCAATGGGGAAAATCCCAAGTGAGCTACAAAGATGTAATGCAACTTCTGTGCATCCACATCTGTCAACAAATTAGGGTATTTGAGCTAATAAAAATTAATAGCAACGATATGGAGCTTATTATTGCCTTGTTTAACATCACTGCAATTCGTCGCAGAAGGATGTTGTTGCTTGTCACTATGATTCGCAAGATTATGGCAACAAAAGCGTTGCATAGATAACTTTGGAGAGTAAAGCAGAGTAAAGCATGTTGAAGCCTTTTGGTTACATACTATGAACCGTCTTTGGACTGACAAGGAGTGGAAACTTAACCTACGCGTAACTCGTCGTACGTTTCATTATATCTGTAATCTCCTACATGAAAATATTTCAAAGAAGGTTAAAAGTTTGCGCGTTCCTGTCAGCTGCGAAAAACGTGTTGCCTTGACGTTATGGCGTCTTGGCATGAACATTGAATTCAGATCTTCTCTCCCACACATTTGGCACAGGCAGGAGCACGGCATGGCGTGCTTTTCACGAAACATGCGGTTGTTTAGTGGTCCTATTAGGGAACTTGATCATCAAAATGCCTGATGACCGTGCGCTTCAAGACAGTGTCCCAAATTTCAGACGGAGAAAATTACCCCAGTTTGCTGGTGCAATAGAGAACTTGCCAAATTCGCCCCCTTTCGGCTAAAGTGTGCGAAATCCGCCATTAGACGCTAACTTCTAGAAAGTAAACAAACAAACAGAAACAACAAAATTTGCCTAACATTGCTAAATTGCGTGCTTATTTACCTTATTTTAAGCTTCTTATGTACTCGTCTAGTTAATTAAAAAAAATAGAACTGAAATGCCGAGCTGTTCTGTTCCTTTCTGCACGGAAGATACAGGAAGATCATACAAACTGAACGATGGGGCAAAAAATTTTTTCACAAGTTACCAAAAGAACCACAGTTATTGAATCAATTAACTTTGCGTATTAGGAGAGACTTTGGGCTAAACATAAAAGTAAGTTAACATGTTTACCTTTTTTTCAGTTTTAAAACTTTGGATTTAACGTTCGAACAGGTTACCAAAAACACTGTTATTTGCTCGAAACATTACAACGTTGAGGATTTCTACTGTTATGTCCCTCCATCGGGAAGGCGTCAGCTGAAGCCAAGTGCCTTACCTTCTGTTTTCGAATTAGGACCTAAACCGAGGCAAAGGAAATATTGCAAAGAACGAAAGTCATCTAAAATTTTTACCAGTGATCAAGATGAAGCTGTCAGCGTAACTGAAGAAAACACACTATCTGCGGACGAATCTGTGTTTGTGTCTCAACCATCCAGCAAACTGCAGCAGATTCAGTCTCGGCATTTACATACAGAGCAAATGTCACCAGTTGAAACTCTTATTCACACCCGAAATGAAGCTCTAAACGCACAGGGCCTGGTCACGTTATCCTCGGACGAGTCAATCTTCAACTCACCACAGACAGCAAACGAGTCTCAACATGCGCAACATCAGTATACGGCACCTATAGATCGGAAGCAGGGTTGTACCTAAGCCTAAAAAAAGAACTTAAATGAAGTCGAAGCCCATTTCGTTCCGTTAAGGCAAATCAAGTTCCAAGCCCTAAGCCTCGTTCATCTGAAAATTCAAGCTCAAATCAAAATCCAAGCCCTGAATAAAAGAACTTAAATCATGCAGAAAGCCTTCTGGTTGGATTTTAAAGTTCTACGTTAAGCCCATTCATTTATTTTAGCGCATAACTTACAAACAACTGTACAATTACTGTATATACATTGTGTTGCATCTTAGGAACGTAAGTTTCTCAAACACGTCAGGGGTCATTTTAGATCGGTCGGGCCTTAAAATTTTCCCTCCGTAGCTGAAAATTCTCTCAACCGGAGCTGAGGTTGCTGGTGTATGTAAAAACTGTGCAGCTTATTTGGCTAGATGGGGGAATCTGCTCGAATTCGTCTTCCAATACTCATACACATCAGCCATTTTTGGGACGCAGGTTTCAGCCATATAAGTATCTAATTCACATGAGACAGACTTCGGTTGCTCTTGTTCCTGGGGTGCCTCAAATAGCAGACTATCTAAGCTGCAACGGGAATTTTTTTAACAGGCGCGCTTTGACGGGGGGGGGGGGGCGGAGGGACATTGTTGAACACATTGAATCTCGTCAGTTTCACAAGCTTTGAGTTTGGCAGTTATAGACCTACGCACTTCGCAGGCTTCTTCTAGGTTCAAGCACCAGCTTCCTAATTTGAATCTGGGATCCAGAGCTGTTGACATTTTAAACGAGTCAAGGTTTTCATAGCGAGACATTCGACAGTAAATGGAAGACTTCAGGTTATTTAAAATAACATTACAGTGGTCTGGTTCAAACGCTGCTAAATAACGCCTTATGGCTCTTTCAAACGGGATAGCACAGCTGATTGTTGGGTTTTTCTCGGTCTGAATAATTTCTGTGACATCTTCAAAAATTTTAAACAACTCGATTAATTCACAAAGAAAACTACGATCATCGGAAGTTATTCTGTTATTTGGGATGCACCTATCCAGGTCCTTCGCACTGATCTTTACTACGGATCTGATGGCTTTCAACTGAGAATTCCAGCGAGTCTGGTTAAAGGAAACCGGTATTAGTTTTAACGCATGCAGAGCTTCGCTTGCAGACAATGATTGTTTGCTTCGCCTAATGATATTCGAGACTTTCTGAAATACAGCTTGAAATTCATCACATCCCTTCAACCCATCTCGCACTACTAGTTGTAATGAGTGTGCAAAACATCTAACGTGAAAGACGTCTGAAGGAAGGCTGTTTCTAAATCAGAAGCTAAGCTCTCTTGGTTAACTAACGTGGGTTCGCTGTCTTCCCCTTCACTATCAAAAAACTCTTCTGAGTTCACACAAATTTCACTGATGTCTAAAAGCGGTAGCTCCACTGTAAAAGCCTTCACCATATTGGTTGCGTTATCGGTCACGATGTAACTAATATCTCCGAAAACTAAATCAAAAGAATTCAAAATGCTTTGTAGTTCGGAGACTATGTTATTAGCTGTGTGCCGCTCGGCAAAATGTTTGCAAGTTAAAGTAAAACTGTTCAAAGACCAGTCTTTCAAGAAATGACCAGTGACCCCTAAGTAGCCCTGCATGGAACGACTTGTCCATAAGTCCAAAGTTAAACTGACGGGGGAGGACCGCGATTTCAAATTTTCTTTTATCTTCGTGGTAGCTAGGCTGACATAATGAGGTACAATGGTACTTGTCAATGATCTACGGGTTGGTAGCTCATATTTGGGATCAAGAGAGAAAAACAATTTCCTAAAAACTTAATCGTCTACTATGCTGAGAGGAAGCATTTTGGAGGTGAGCAGGGTTACTACTTGCATCGTCAGAGATTTCGCACGAGTGCTGGACGAAGGATAACAAGAGCTACTTCCGCTCTGCGATGGTACAAAATGAACGGAAATGTCTTGAGCCAGAATGCCGATTGAAGCTGCGGATTGCTCTTTTTCTGTCAAAAACTTGCCATGTTGGACTGGGTGCTTACGCTGTAAAGGAAAATAGTTACAGAAAATTAGCGAAATACAATTAAAATATTTTTCATGACATAAGCTTATAATAATTACCTTAAGATGTCGAATTAAATTGGAAGTTGCTCGGCTTGACGCGGAGTAAACCTTAGAACAAGTGTTGCAAGTAACTTTAAAGGAGGAATCTGTTGACTTGTAACCCTTTACTAGGGAAAATAATTTATAAATGCTCGACCCCTCCATACTTTTCAGCGATTAGGAGTCGACTGTTGGTTAGTCTAAAAAAAAGTCTGAATTCATAGCGCCTATGTCGACTTTCCAATTCCGTGAAACGTAATTAAAGTGCGAAAAAATTATGACGAATTTTAGAAGGTTTAAATGATAAAGCTCTAAGAGCTCAAGGAAAATTAAGTCCGCTCTCTTAAGCGTTTTGTAAGCTTTTTCCGTTTCCCGTTTCATAGAGTGAAAGACGTTTGCTGAGCTCACCTTTACCCCAATAGTTCAGACTTCAGAGAATGAACTTTCATATCCGCCTCGTATAAGATGCTTTCTACTTAAGCCCTTTCCAAATCAATGTCATACAGTTGCCTTTAAGTCAAGATCAAGGTCAACTCACTTCAAAATGAGCTTGTGAAAATTTCTCAAGCCTTAGCATGTTATAAAAATGGTCTTTAATCCGATTTAAATCCGGTTCAAGCTCAAATCGGTACAACCCTTCGGAAGTCATCAAGAAAATTTTGTACCCATGCTACAGACGAAGCCCTCAATGTTCATGAACAATGCGACTTATTGGCATTAGAATCCAGCATTGACCTACCACAAACAGCTAGCGAGCTAGAAAAGAGGCAACCTATACACACAGTTGAAGAGCTTCTTTCGAAGCTGGAATTGATGGAAAAAGAAAAATATGAATTGCTGTACAATCTGGAAAAGGGGAAGCACAAGAGGAAAATAGCTGAAAGGGAAACTGCGGCGTTGAAGGCTTCGTTGGAGGAATCGGAGCGAGCACTAAAATCGTCCCGCGATGAAGTAAAACAACTAGAATGCAGCAAATTGTCATTCGACAGTACCCGTAAAAACCCCAACTTGCTGAAGCTCTACACAGGCATGGAGACATGATGAGTTTTACGCCTTGTTTCGCTACTTAGATCCCGGAGATGATTGCCAAAATGTTATACAATGGCGTGGACCTGTTAGTACAAACTTCAATGCGCTACCGAAAAGACAAGGACGACCACAGAAATTGAAAGCCCTTGACCAGTTATTGCTGGTGCTATGTCGACTGCGATTGAATCTTCTGGAGCTGGATCTAGCACACAGATTTCAAGTCAGTAATTCCACGGTCAGCAGAATATTTGCTAGCTGGATCAATTTCATGTTCTTCCGACTTGGATGTTTACAACTGTGGCCCGCGAAGGAGTACATGACAGAAATAATGCCAGTGGATTTTCAAAAGAAGTACCCATCTACAAGGGTAATCATCGACTGTACGGAGCTAAAGTGCGAAAGTCCTGGTTCCTTTATGTTAAAGACGGGCCTCTATTCCCACTACAAGGGAACGCAAACCTTCAAAGGTCTAATTGGTATTGCCCCAAACGGTCTTGTCGTGTTAGTTTCTGCCCTGTATTCCGGATCCATAAGCGATGAGGAAATCACGAGACGATGTGGGATTTTAAATCAGGCTTATGAAGACGGAGATTCAATAATGGCCGACAATGGGTTTAATATCGAAAAGATGTTGCCGAAGAGTGTTTCCCTCAATATTCCCCCGTTTAAACTTGGGAATCGCCAGTTTAGCAGCGATGAAGTTCAAGCGACCCAAGAAATTGCATCTCTGAGAGTGCACGTTGAGAGACGCATTTCGAGGATTAAAAGCTATAGAATTCTCTCGCAATTTATTCCTCACTCTCTACGAAGTCTTGCTAGTCAAATTTGGACGGTATGTGTTATTTTGTCAAATTTCCAAACTCCCATTATTAGTCAAAGTGTAGAAGACCCTCTCGAGCCCGTGGTGTATATTTCCGAAGAGAGCTGCGATGATTCCGATTACTGCAGTTGAAGTATGCAAAGTAAAAATAAAATTAGTTGGCAATATGCACGTTTTATTTCGTACATACTTATTGGCTTTGAAACAAATTTGCACAGGACTTTCCCGTTTACACACTAGCAATTTCATATCACGTTATGAAGTATTACACGACTAGGTATTAACCCTTAACGAAGGCTTCAAGACATTACTTTTAGAATAAGACGACAGTGCATGAGAGAAATAAAATAAGTTCATTTTTTCTGACATTTCCTTCCATTTAACGGGATCAAACCAAATGCGCTCAATAATCAATCCTTTGTACGTAAATACAACAAAGTCACACCATTTTATTCCTGTTAAGGCCATCTGCACCATCACTTGACAGTAATATTCGTGTGAGCGATCGAGCCGAGGTGTACCGTCAACTAATTTCATGTAGAAGCTTGAAGTCGAAAGACATTCCTTGGCATTTTGATTCCTCAAAGAATGAGGACACTTCAGTTCTGCAAGACCCTCGGGGGGATTTTCTGTCGGATCAAATACTCGTCGGTCAGGACTAGCAGCCAGCCAATACCGTTTCGGGTCTATTACAAGGCCACATAAATGTACTGCAATCTGGCGTCCGAGGCGGTGCATGGCACTCTGATAGCGAGTTGCAGCGATGTATTCGAATTTTAGCCCATGTGCGATCGGATGAAATCTGGAAAGGTCCTTGCTTTCTAGCACATTCTTGATTCCCACCAATGTCCACTCAGATGAACGGTTTACGATCTTGCCAAAAGTACTGGCTGTTACCCTGTAAAATTGAGAAATACGTAATTTAAGTGAGTCTGTTCTAGTTAACGAGCTATCAAAATCTCCACCTGTATGTTCGTTCTTGCTTCCACATTTCACTCTTCGATTGTGCGTGGCTGTTTTTCTCGATAAATTTCGATCTTGACACGTTTACTTTTAGCTTGTCAAGAAATTCAGCGTCAAGCGTGTTCTTTGGCAAGTGCGTATTTCCGTCAGGGACATTCATTGCAAATCCATCCCACGTGTTCTCAGGTACCTTTTAGTAACGGACGGATACGGGTTGGTTGATATTTGTTTCCACCTAGAAACAAAATAGAAATGTAAAGACTTCAATTGAAATTAGGTAAACTTATCTGTTGTCAGGGATAAATGTCAGGAAGTTCCCAAAAGTTTGAATTAACTTACTTTTACAGTTAGTGCAGAAAGCGTATGGAAGAATGAAAGCAATGCGTTTGTTATGTGCGTCTGTTTACAATACACGTAACTCCCTCTTGACGCATTGCGTCATAACATCCCAACACGAAACTGTGAAGCTCAACCCAGAACGAAAATGGGGTTTAAAGAGAGGGTTTTCAACACGGTCTCCAGCACGTGTTCGGCTAGTGGGAACGGTCTGGTTTGTCGACCCGTGTTGGTTTTGCCCTTCAACACGGGTCGAAAATGGTAGTGGGAACACACTCTAATTCCCATAGCGTTGTGGGTCGCTATTATGTTGTGGATACCTATCCACAACTGCGGTCTTTAGACGTTAGTGGGGCTCAATCTTCCGCAGTGTTGTGGACACTATAGTATCCACAACACTGTGGATACTATAATATCCTTTGGCGCAAAAGGACAGAACATTAATTCCAGAGCTATGGCATGCGTTGCGCTCATAAATCTGTTCCGTCTGGACGGGTGGACCGCTTCTGTATATAGTTATACACCAAGCGATTGAGTCCTTGCCGTTTAAAGGGGGAGTTTTTAGTTGCTATCAGGAATGAAGCGTGTCAGAAATTCTGTAAACAAAGAGTTGGTTAATTTTGGGGGGATTTTTTTATAGCCCTCTAGTTACAAAAAGGAGTTTAACCTGGTCTTGGAGGAGGTTGATTCTCGAGTATTTTCCTGAATGTCGCAGCGTTACTGGCAAACGATACGGAAAAGGTGGCGGGAGAGTCGTTAAGTTGGAAAAGCGTGAGGGAGATAGAAAGATTTTCGTTGAAGTATTTATTAATTTCTTTGTTGCGTTACATTGCAAGTAGGCGAGGGAAAAGACACGTGGGTCGGCCTCTTTTGTCGCTTGGGAGCCAGGAACGACTGCAGTATTTCATTGAAAATAATGGGGGGGGGCTTCGTTTGTTTCTAATCTGATTAGTCATGTTGAAAGAGAAGGCTTTTCTTTTTCGTGTTGGACGAATTATTATTTGTAGTGTCTTGCACTTTTTCTGAAGTTGAAGACACAGATGGAACTTGGGGGTAGGGATTTTTGGAAATTACTTGTTGAAAGTGTTGTTGTATTATTGACTGCTGTATTGCTTCTATTCAATCATGAACCGAGATAAGGAAACTGTAGGTACTGTTATAAATCACGAACCATGAATAGCAGGATACTACACCTTTCCCCTTTTAATTTTGTTGCAAAAAATAAAAAAAGAATGAATGTTAGATTTACTTGGACCGAATGAGATTATCAAACTTTGTTCATGTGTTACTCTAGGTTTAAGGAGTACACAGATGATGGGTGACTTAACATTGACTGTGAGTAATTTGGGAATCAAGTTGGATCGAGAACGTGGCGAGAATGCGGCATTGATTTGATTACGAAAGTACATAGTCGCTAAGCTTACTGGGTACTTTCTTTTTCCTTTGACTTGGCTCTCGCAAAGGTGGTACGTCTTGCTCTGCATCGTCACCATTTTCTTTTCCCGTGTTTCCTACTGGTTGGCCCGGTTGTACTTCTTTTTGAGTGTTTTCCAGTGCCTGTGCCGGTTGCACATCCTCGTCTTCTCTTCCCTTCTTTTCATCATCCTTGGAAGGTTCTTGATCATTCTCGCCTGCGTGCGTCGCGGTTGGGTCTTTTCTTGGAGTGACCGGGTCCTCCCTCTTGAGTGGTTGGAAATACGAAATGTTTCTTGTTACTACAGCGCCTTTTTTATTCTTCGCTGTAATCATTGGACCTTTTACGTTGGTGATCGTGTACACATACAAATCATTAGTGAGACCTATACTTGAGTATGGACATTGTGCAACTCGTCCATTTTATAACAAAGATCTGGATGCCCTGGAAAGTGTGCAACGAAGGATGACTAAGTTCCCGGGTAGGCTCCGCTCGCTCTCGTATGAGCAGCGACTTAGATGTTTGAATCTGCCAACATTAGCTTACAGACTATTGCGGGGTGATTTAATTGAGGTGTTTAAACTGTGTCATGGATATTATGAAAATGTATGTGTAGAACAGATCCTTTGTTTTTACCAAAGTAACTGTCGTGGACACACTCTTAAGCTCAAAGCTGAGCGTTTCTGTAAGGATGTGGGCCGGTGGACTTTCCTTAATAGAATAGTGGAGGTATGGAACAGCCTGCCTGAGAAGGTCATAAGATCTTCATCAGTTCAAGAATTCACTGGACGATCACTTTGGCTCGAAAATGTTTGACCCTAAACAGTTTCTCAGAGACTACTAGTCTGAACTCCCTGAAAGTGTATTCTGCTCTAACTATTTACTTTGTTTTGTGTTATGTTATGGAGAGGCCTGTCGCCTATTATGTTGCAATAAATAATAATAATAATAATATTGTCATCTAAGGTTGGCGTTATGTGGCGTTAGCGTTTGATGGCCGCGTTCGGAGCCTTCATGTCAACGCAAATCCGTATCTTGTTTGGATCCTGAGGTTTTGGTGCCACCACAATAGGAGACACCCAGGGCGTTGGACCTTCGATCTTTTCGATAACGACAGCGTCTTCCAGCTGTTTGAGCTCTTCTTCTACCTTTTTCCTTAAGTGGAATGGCACTCGGCGGTGCGGCATGGCTACAGGCTTGATGTTCTTGTCTATGTGGAGTTTGACCGAGACGTTCAACTTTCCGATGCCGCCAAAAATGTTTGGATACTGTTGTTGCAGCCGTTCTTTGGTGTTGAAGTCTTTGTTCGTCGAGGAGACTGCCTTCACCAGTTTTACCATCCCTAGCGCTTCTGCCGTCTTGCAACGGATAAGGTTGCCAGCGTGACCATCAAGCACTTGGAACTTGGCTGCGAGCTTGCGGCCTTGGAACTAGTATTACTATTGGTACCTCCGGAGGTGCGGTGGCGCTGCGAGTTTACTCCAAATGTTAAGCAGTTTTTGTTCGATTTTTGCACATAATGTTCATGTATTCACATACTATATCGATGAAGTGGTGGAGTGTGAACCGAACTATGAACTCCAGCTCAGCAATTTTAGCGCGGAAGCTGTTCGTCTCATCTCGAGTGAGTGTTGGCTTGGATTTAGTTTGAGGCTTAGCTGGCGTGGATGTTGTTAGTTCAGAAATTTGGGTTCTGAGACTTCTTATTTCTGCGATTAGCAAAGGAAAATGGTTTTAAGTGGGGCAAGGACTGCCATCAACGCCGGGGTGTTATCCTCCTTAGCCAATATCTTGAAGCTCTCATTTAGTTGAACCAGGGCTTCCTTCTTTGTCAGGGATTCCACATCAACAAAGGATTAATCTGTGAACGTTTTTTTGATGGGGGTTCTGATGGCGACAATTGGCGTTTCGAGGAATGGGCCTGGGGAGAATTTGGCGTCCTGGCTAGTCTGCATTCTTTGCCATTCTTGGCTGCACGCTGGTCTTTGATGAAGAGCTTTTTGCATGTAGAGCATTCGGTTTCTTTTGGTTTTCAGAATTTAGGCTATAAGATTAAAAATCCATGTGGTCTAGGCTTGATTTCAAGTTGGTTTGGTTAGGTGGTAGGTTGGGTGTGGGTGTGGATTCCGGCACTGACGCCGGTTGCTCCGCCATTGCTTACCCTAGGCTTAGCCCGGGCGCTGTAGGGTGGTGAAAAAGATTTCTAACTTTTGAGGGTTTGGTATTTTGTAACGGAGTAATTTGGTTCAGAATTTGAACCAGGGAGGGAAAGGGTGGGCTGGGAATGGTTTTTGGGGTGAATAGGTTAAAAGCAAAGTTTAAAATTTTAAAATTGGCGGGAGCTCGCAAAATTCACTTCTTACACTGGCGGAAGCGAACCGCGAACCTCTTTTTAACTTATTCTGTATATTTTTAATTCTTATCAGTTTTAAATTAATCTGTGTTTTACTTCTTCTGTTTTAAAACTTATGTTCTATTTTACACGAAATGTGTACCCTGTGTAAGTGGTACCTCCGGAGTAACTGGTAATTTGTATCTCCGGAGGTGCGGTGGCGCTGCGAGTTTAATCCAAATGTTAAGCGGTTTTCGTTCGGTTTTTGTTTTTAAGCTTCATGTGTACCAATTTATATAGAAGAAGTGGTGGAGTGGGCAGAGGCATGTGCTTCCGTTCTGGAGGAGGGGGTTCGATTCTTTCCAAGGGCAGTTCTTTTTTCTTCTACCATGGTACAAGGGAATTCTTTTACTTATTTTGTGTTAAATTCTTCTGTATTTTTCATTATTATGTGTTTTACTTGTTCTCTTTAATTATGTGCCATTTTTTTGTACTGTGGTGTAAGAAATTATTTTTACTTATTATATTTTACTTATTTAGTTATTTTTAATTCTTATCAGTTTAAAATTCATATGTTTTACTTCTTCTGTTTTAAAATTATGTTGTTTTACACGAATGTGTACCCTGTGTAAGTGATACCTCCGGAGTAACTGGTAAATGGTACCTCTGTTAAACAACCACACAAAAACGTTTTAACACAAAATAAATGATCAGATGTATTTAGTTTCCACAAACAGCCACTTAGTCACTTCTTTAAGCGACTCTTCTGCGACGCGACTTTTGCTGCTTTCATTTCTTTTTCTGCCCACTGACTATCTCCAATCCAACCGACTATGGCTCTACTTTCTTCCACAAACACTTTCTGACTCTGCTTCTCCAAAAACCACCACCAGAAAAGAGAACAAAAAGGATCAACCCCCCAACTCAAAACTCTTCCATCGCCGTCACCACCATAGAGTAGGATAGAGAGAGCATTGAGCACCTTCCTTATGGACCTTTTGTCACCACTTTTCGAAGCTTCAGGCTAATCCCCAGAGAGGCAAGGGGTGGGCGAAACAGCTTGACCGACACCTTCCTCAAAGCGGGAAACTTGAAAATGTGGTTCCACACGTATATCGATACCAATGCAGATATATCGATTCCTTAGCTACCACGACCTGAACAAGCGGGCAAATACAAACTGCTGTTT
>JAGJRO010000715.1:0-24605 GCA_022832285.1 Lepidurus apus apus | reverse complement strand
TGTGGGACGTAGAATGTGGGAAAAACTAGACCCTACCTTGTTGAAACCCAGAGCTTGCATCACCTATTGCCCAGTTCCAAACAAAGGTGATTGCAGTCGCTGTGGAGCGCTTTCGAATTTCACGGGACTGGAGTGTGAAATAGCTCCCAAATTGTGCTCGGACTATACCGCAACACCTAGTCAGTTGTTTAGCTTCAATTCTTTGAGAAATTTAAAACTTTAATTTGTATTTGCCTGAATGAGTAGATGTTTTGGCGTTTTTCCCAATTTGGCCGTGGGGCTTTGGAGACCGCAAACTGACTGTCATATGCAAAGATCGGGAGACAATAATAATCCGGAATTCTTTCAGCGCTGGTGTTCGAACCGTGAATAGTCTAGGATGGCCTAATGCCACAGATGCAACCAGTTTACCGATTTACACGGCAGCAATTCAGAAGATTGACTGGTCGCTTATTTCTGAGCTTCAGTCCTTGTCTACCGAAAATAAGTTGTTTGTTCATGTAACCTTAGAAAATTCTCTAACTGAAAATCATATATTCAGTGGTTTAGAAATCAGTCCTGCCGGTGAATTATCACTGAATGCTTCACTTACTGGCTCTACAGGCTTTCCAACTCCTTTCAGCAAAGCTCCTTTTGTAAATTCCCCATCCGGGTATGGCTTCAATTGCGGACCATTTTGGCGATTTGCAACTGCCAATGTCTGCGACCAACGTACCAAATTGCTAAACTACGGGAATTTGGTTTGGAATGGACAAACAAGTGTTGGCCTTGGATCCGTTATCTTGTCCTTCAAGTAACTCTAACACATTCGCCTTCAGACCTCTTTCGATTCGTAATTTTTTTTAACTCGCAAGCTTTTTTAACAGAAGTCAATCTAATTGCTACTCTGTGCTATACTCAGTTACACTGGATGTATAGATCAATAAGTCTTTTGAAAGACGTTAACTAGACTTAAGCCTTCACCGTATTAAACTTTAATTAAAAAAATTAAAAAAGTCCTATTAGCAGTTATAAAACACATTGAGATCATCTTGTTATCAGAACCATCACACGACTGTAACTATAGACAATGAAGAATTAGTTGCCGCCCTTATTGGCGATACAATTGCACGAAGTTAACTTCTCTATGAATGAAATTTCTTTGTACCATGTCGTTGTTCTTGTCTTTTGTCGATGTCAAGAGCATAGTTTCAACGAATACAACGCATCGATTTCTGTCTGAAATTATAGTTTGTAAAATTCAAGTAGTGTTTTCATTCCAACTCCGAAAAGATAATGCAATTGGAATAGCCTTTGTGTGCTACTCCTAATGTCACACAAGTACACGTTCAAAAGTCAATGCCATGCCACAATTCTATAGAACTGATCCTACATACTTTAGAACATTACACTACTAAGATTTTCTATAGCGGTCAATGAATCACTAGTCATGACAGAAGTAATTTTTTTGCTATATAGTAATTATTGTTCAAACTGAAACAGGGAATTTGATCACAGAAAGGCACTGACCGTTTATTTTAAATATAGGTTTTGCTTATGATTAATCAGCTATTGTTTCAATTTGTGTCCCAATTGTAGTTAGTTCGCATGTATGCTTCATAGAAATAAGCGAAAGCAAACAATACTGGCGACAGAAAGTGTACATGTGCGGTTATTACTCATTACTCTGCAGCATACACTTAGGTCGACTATTACAGTCAGGTCAGAAGGACATTGCTGCTCCCATTAATTAATCGTAGAACTGTGTGGGAAACATCATTTGGTTAAGAAGTGAATGCAGACCAAACTAAGGTCTGAGCGATGACAGTGATGTTAATATTTGCCATGTTATGGGTGACGCAGCACATTTCTGGTACGTCGTCCAACAATTTCTATTTTGCGACCCACGCCACGTACATAAATTCGACGTTGGATTCTTCTATTATTTCTTCGACTAAAATGGCAGGTACAAAGAAAATTTATCATTTCTTCTAGCATAACTAAATTTCTGCCTTTACTAGGAAACGTAGTTACAGTTACACAGCAATGTCGCCGAAGCTGTGCCCAAAACATGTATTGCAAGGCACATGAAGTGACTTTACTGAAGGCAGAAATGTCGCTGGGGATCTTTAACTGCAGCTTCTATGAGTTGAACGCCTGTAATTACAGATTAAACTCGCTTCAGAACACATCAGCAATGCCCTATCATCGATTGTGGGAGAAATTAGACGCTGACACGGTCAAACCTAAACCCTGCATTGAGTATTGCGTAGTGAAAGCCCGCGGCTATTGTACACTCTGTGGGGGATTGTCAAATTTTACTGGACTCGCTTGTGAAATACCACCTGTGTTGTGTTCCGATTATACTATGACCCCATCTGGTGAGCATTTCCTTTCTATCTTTTATAATTTTTCATAGCTGTTGGTTAGATCTATGGCTACAATATCCAATTTGGCCTTGGGGATTACGAGGACGAAATCTGACAGTGTCCTGCAGAAATCGGGCTACTTTAATAATCATGAGTAAACCAGTCTTGCAAATGCGTTTACTACAAAGTCTGGGATGGTCAACAATTCTAATTATAGACACTTTGGCGAAGTTCATGGCGGTAATGAAAACGATTGACTGGCCTGTTATTGCTGAGCTCCAGTCCTTGTCCACTGAAAAGAAATTAATTGTATCCGTTGTTCTGAACACTACCCAAACTCTGGATTACACTTTCAGCGGTTTCAAGATCAGTCCTATCGGTGAACTATCCTTGAACGCTTCGCTCGATACTCCGATTTCTACTGGATTTCCCACTCCTCTCTATAATGTCCCCTTTGTGGTAGAGCCCATAGGGTTTGACGCAACTTGCGGACCGTTTTGGCTTTTTAGTCAGTCGAGTTTTGTCTGTAAGCAACGTACGAAATTGTTCAGCTTCGGGAACCTGGAATGGGATGGAATAACCAGTACTGGTTTAGGAACGGCAGCTCTCTCCTTCAAGTAGCTTGTCTGTACTACTTATCTTGCACTTTAGATTCCAACTCAGAACAAGTCAACTACCAAGCATTCCTAACTGCAGTGGTGTAATTCTGCAACACAATAATAGTATCTAAATTCAGTTCAACACATAGTTGTCACTTTTTTTAGGATAAAGCTAATCCAAGAAATTCTTTTGCGAATAGTGCCTTGAAATTTATTTCTCAATCTGCAATACAATCTCTTGAGGCAGAAATGATATTTCTGATATTTCTTGGCGACGCAGTAATAGTTCTCTGGTTTTAAAAAGGACGATAATTTTCTTCCTTTTTGCAGGAGAATTATTCTTTTTCTGAGATTATAGTGCGGGCGGTTCTGTTCTGCAGTGATTTATATGTGCGAAGCTAGTTTGGTTGCTACGCGATAAGCAGCAATTAGTATCGTCATGTGAAAAGCTATTTCAAGTTTTTTGCATTAATGCGGCCAGTTTTTTTCACTTCGATTTTCCGCTGAGCTTCTGCAGAAAGTTGAGTTGACAGTAACTGATCGGTCGCAAATTTCTGCTCTAGTAGCTAAGACATGTTAATCTTGTCTTCCTCAACTACTGTTGAAGTTATTCATGGAAGAACGGATATTTTACAGTGGCAGTAGTAGAATTACTGCTCACCATATGGATCACGCAACTTATTTCTACGAATGGAAATCTCTGCTGCGCGAGCCAAGACTCTTACGCGACATCCACTTTGAACTTGACGACCTTTTCTGTGACTAATATTTCGGGTAAAATTAATGCTTATTTGATAATCTAACAAATTTTTAAATATCTGCAAGCATAAGGGGCGTTGATGGCGTTACGCAGCAATGCCACAGAACGTGCGCGCTAGATTTACATCGCAAGGCCTTTCAAGTGGAATTACTGCAGAATGAGTTAGAGCTAGAACTCCGTAGGTGCAGCTTCTTTGACCTGAACGCCTGCGACAAGCAATCAACCACGTTTCAAACCAGTTAATCTATTGCAGTGTTTAGTAGACTGTGGTACGCATTAATGCTGCAGAGTTTGACACCCTTGCATCGAATATTGAGCAGTGAAATCAGGCGGCAATTGCACTCTCTGTCGAAGCCTATCGAACTTCACAGAACTGGATTGCGAAATACCCACCAATGCTGAGCTTGGACTATACTATGGCCCCATCTGGTGAGCATTTCCTTTCTATCTATTAAGGTTTGCTAGATATCTGTTGGTTAGATCAATGGATACCATGTCCATTTCAGCAGTGGGGATTTGGTGGACGAAATCTCACAGTATTCTACAGAAATCGTTCACTTTAATAATAATGAGACTTAATACGGCCACTTTTTTAAAAAAAAATAACTTTAAGTCCCGTTCACTACATAGTCTGGGATGGTCAAAACCCCAAAATTTGATTGATTGCCTTCACGGTAGCAATTCATACTATTGGCCTCTTATTGCTGTACTCCAGTTCCTTATCTACTGAAAAGAAATTTATGGTTTCTTACGCAGTTATTTTAATGTATATAGTGAATGTGCTGTTTGTCCTAGTGGGAAATGCTTTCAAATTCCATCAATGTATGATTACCGGGTTTTTGGAGTTTGCCATGAACTGAGGAGAGTGGAATTTTGGCATTTGACAATATCGATTATCTTTCAAGCTGTTTTTGTCACTTTTCACTTTATTGCAATATTTTTCTTTTAGAGTACTCGTCGGAGCCCTAATATTCGTTTGTTCTATAGCTTGGGAAAGTTTGGGATTGCAGCGAGTTTGACGGCTTTTTTGGTTCCACTTAAGATTATTAACTGGACTCTTATATCTGAGCTGCAGTCAGTGTCTAGCGAAAAGAAATTCTGTCCATAATCTGGACTAACCAGATTAACCAGATTTCGGATTCCACTTTTTGTGGTTTGCAGATTCTGCCAAACGGTGATCTATCTTTGCGTGCCTCATTGGGTATATATGTACATTGGATATACGTATCCGTTTACTGAACTTCGGTACGTTGGAGTGGGAAGGAACTACGTTTACAGGAAGTGCAGCCCTGTCCTTCAAGTAACTTTTAAATAGCTTCGGTCCAGACTTGAAGTGAAACTTTTTCAAGTCAAACTTTCTGAAGTCAAACTTCTGAAATCAAACTCCTGAAGTCATACTTCTAAAGTTAAACTTCTGACGTTAAATTTCTGAATTTAAAGCAGAATGTTAAAATACACTTTATTGGTGTGCCCTACTCAAATGCTACCACAGGAATTACTGTAATTTTTCTGTTTTGGGTTCGTGGATGTAGTGTCTTTATGTGTTGCGTGTTCACATATGTTGTAAAATTCTTCAATAAATCTTTGGCAATCATCTGAAACATAATTTATTATTACAATTTGAATGTGTACAGTAATGATTTAAAAAAACTAAAATAAAACCGTTAAAAATGTAAAGTTAAATGTTAAGAATCATTTTCTAGTAATAAGGTTCTTTTTCTAGCTCCGTACTGGCTTCACTAAACATCGCAGAATTGGAATCTCCATCTGGCTGCCAATACTGTTTGTTAGGCCAATACTGCCATCTGACAGTTACGGCAATTACTCGTCAAATGTACTAATTTCGAGAGATTTCTTTTTCACTTTCTTATATCGATAAGTTCAATGCATATACGATTATACAGTTAGTTTATACATACAGTGGATGTCTATTTGTTCTAATGGTAAAAGCTTTCAAATCCCATCAATGTATGGCTGTCGGGATTTCGGAGTTTGCCTTGAAAAGAAGAGGGAGAAATTCTGGCACTCGACGGTATCGATTATCTTTTCAGTTGTTTTTGTCACTGTTCCCTTTATTTTAAGATTGCGTTTTACAGTATTCGTCGTTCTCGTTACAGTATTCGGCTTTCCAACTCCTTTCAGCAAAGCTCCTTTTGAAAATTCCCCAGTCGGGTATGGCTTCAATTGCGGACCATTTTGGCGATTTACAACTGCCAATGTCTGCGACCAACGTACCGAGTTGCTAAATTACGGAAGTTTGGTTTGGGATAGACAAACTAGTGTTGGCCTTGGAACCATTATCTTGTCCTTCAAGTAACCCTAACCAATTCGCGTTCAGAACTTTTTCGATTCGCATTTTTTTACCTCGCTAGCTTTTTAAACAAGTCAATCTAATTGCAACTCTGTGCTACACTCAATGATACTTTTACTTTACAATTGATTTATAGATCAATAAGTCTTTTGAGAGACGATAGTTAAACTTAAGCCTTCAAACAGTACTAAATTTTAACAAAAAACCTAAAAAAAAAGTCCTTTTACCATCTCGACACATTGAAATCATCATCATTGTTGATGATGATGATGCACCATCACGCGACTGTAACAATAGAGGATGAAGAATTGGCCAGGACTATAGATATAAAGCTAAATTCCTGGAATAGAAGAATGACTCGACTTTTTCAACGGAAAAAATTTAGCATCTCTCAACTCTCACCTTCGTAGAACCTTCGTTGGCCTTGTTGCTGTTAATTACCTATCCCTATCCTTAATGAACGACTTGACCTTTCAAACTATGCGAGAATGTGACCTCGACACGTTGATGCGCTTCGAGGCTAGTGAGGTAGTGACAATCGACCTAGTACGATTTTTGTACGTTTTCTGACTCCCAACATAGTATAAAAAGACAAGGAACTCGACACTCCAATCTCCAATTTCAATCAACCTCGACCAAACTCAAACTTAGCTTGTTTTAACTTTCATTTGGTTTAAGTTTAGCTAAAAAAATTTGGTGATTATGAAGCGCAAGTGTGATATTATGTCGTTTTTCGCGCCTCAGAGTGTCAAGACGGAAAGTCGTGAAGTCTCGGAATTTTCACCTGGCAGTCAGATTGCCGCTCCAGATTCCCAAGTTTCAGCCGCTCCTCAACCAGAGCAACTAGCAGGTACTTCTTCTTCGTCGTTAGATAGTCCCAGGTTATCGAACATTTCTAATGAAGTGGTTAATGAGAATTCTGCTGTAGCATGCTCCTCCACAGGAGTTTCGTGTAAGTTTTTTGATAACGATATCGGCAGGTTTTTAAACCAATCTTGTGAGTTAGACCCGACAACAAAGCTTCAGCTACTTAGGTCTCCTTGGACGCCTGATATTTCGTACGTTTTTCCTCTCAGTGTCACAGGCACAGGACAAGAAAATTAAGGTTTCAGATTAGTTGGCTACAGCGTTTTCCCTGGCTTTCCTATTCCCCTTCTCAAGACGGTGCGTTATGCAGATCTTGCTTATTTTTTCATGCAGAGACAGCCGGTAAAGGTTCCCACCAGAAGTTAGGGTCACTTGTTATCATGCTGTTTAGGAAATGGAAAGATGCGATAGAGATTTTTACTCGCCATGGCCAATCTCAATTTCATCTTGACTGTATTGTTCGGGCAGAAAACTTTGTTTCAGTTATGGAAAATCGACAATCTAATATTGTCAATCAGTTAGACACGGCTAGGAAAGCTCAAATCGAGGAGAATCGAAGAAAATTAAAACCTATCGTCGAGACAGTAATATTTTGCGGGAGACAGCAACTTGCCCTTCGAGGCAAAAATGATTCAGGACCAATTTTGTTTGATGAACGAGAGCCAGTCTGTAATGATGGCAATTTCCGCGCTCTTCTAAGATTGCGTGCGAAAAATGGTGACGATTCTTTAAAAAATCATCTTCTGTCTTCCTCTGCAAATGCAATGTACATTTCCCCTATCGTTCAAAACGGGCTGATTGCGGTATGTGGCGAGCTGATCCAGCAAGCCATAGTTAGGAAGGTTAACTTGAGTCCTTGCTTCTCTATTCTCGCTGACGAAACAGCAGATATCTCGAATACGGAACAGCTTTCAATGTGTGTCCGTTACGTTTACGATGGTAGTCTCCACGAAGATTTCTTAGGGTTTGTTCCGGTAAAAAATATACGTAACTACGCATATCCACATTATTCAGTATCCACAGACTACCCCCCCCCCCCCACGCCTGCCCCCGGAAACATTTTTTTTTACCGGCCTGCCTTTAACCCCCCTGCAGGAAACTTTGGTTTTTGAGCAGATAAATAATAAATAAAACTGTAAAAAGCTATCCGGATTTACTGCAGTTAGTATTATAAAGTTTTAACAACATAAAGCTTTATAATACTAAAACATAAAACATAAAGTTCAAAATGCCGGACGTAAGGAAACGCCCGCGCCAGCCCTTACAACGTCGCATTTTTCTGTTTTTGAATTAATTGTTTCTTAGAATGCACAATTTCTTGATAGAAATGGTGATAAAATGTTCTATTAAATGTGCAAATTATAACTGTACAATTTCATTACAATCTGTTAGGTGTATCATTAAAGATTTGATCGGCAAAGTTTCTTATTGGGAAATGCACGTTAAACATGATGCTACAATTGTCTCAAGGGGTTATACGGTTGTAACAAAGGAGGTCCTCCTGGTTTGAAGGCTAGTTTGATCTTATTTTACGTTTTTATGGAGCATACAGTGGCTTAATAGAGAGCAGAGATACGCCTGCATCTATTGGTTCTACATTCAGATGATAGTTAAGTTCGTGAAAAATGTGAAAAATAAACAAGCGCGAAATGTTACAACTGACCCTACCCTCCTCTACTTTAATAATTGGCGCGATGCTTACGACGATGCATTTTAGAATACAGTTAGTTTCTACAGTGTCTCTTTGTTCTTACAGAAAATGCTTTCAAGTCCCATCCATGTATGACTATCGTGTTTTTTGGGCTGCAATGAAAAGGAAAAGGGGGAATTTTGGCACTTGGCGATATCGACTATCTTTCCAGTTGTTGTTGTCATTGTTCCCTTTATTGAATAGGTTGTGTTTTATGGAATAAACGTATACGCAGCTGAACAAGTACGGGCTGATATTGCCCATTGCCTTTCTTGGACTTGTGACAGACCTTCGAGTCGACTATTACTGAAAGGTCCAAAAGGGATCTTGTTGGTCCCCGCTAAAGCGATATTACTGTCTAAAGACTTACTAAAGTTTAAAATTGTACAAGTTATTTGGTTAAAAAATGAGATTGACGACACTACTGTTGGTGTTATGGATAGTACAGATTATTTCTGCGTCCGGAAGTTTCTATTTTGTGACCCACAGTTTTTACACGATGTATAGCTTGAATGCTACGGTTATTTTTTCGAGTAGTATTAAAGGTATAAGAATATAATAACCTTTTTCGTTTAAGGCTAAATTTCTGCCTGCAGGAGACAATCCAACTATTACGCAGCAATGTCGCAGAACCTGCGCCCAAAGTTTGTCTTGCAAAGCTTATCAGGTGGCATTAATGAAGGGAGTAACAGCACTTGGGATCTTCAACTGCAGTTTTTACGACTTGAATGCCTGCGACTACAGAAAAACTGCGCTTAAGATGGCGGGGGTACATAGAATGTGGGATAAAATAGACGCTACCTTGTTGAAACCCAAAGCTTGCTACGACTATTGTCCTGTTGCAAAGAAAGGTGATTGCAGTCGCTGCGGAGGGCTTCCGAACTTTACGGGCTTGGAGTGTGAAATAGCTCCCTAACTCTGTTCAGACTATACCGCAGCCTCTGGTGAGATGTTTTAGCTTAAATTATTGGAAAAATATAAAACCTCAATTTTAATTTGCCTGAATGAGTAGATGACTTTGCTTCGACTTCTTTCCCGATTTGGCCGTGGGGCTTTGGAGGCCACAAACTGACTGTCCTATGCATATAGATCGGGAGACAGTAATAACACGGAATTCTTTCAACACTGCTTTTCGAACTACGAAAAGTCTAGGATGGCTTACACCCTTAGCTACATCCATTTTATCAACGTACACGGCAGCAATTCCGAAGATTAACTGGACGCTTATTTTTTATCTCAGTTTTTGTCTCCCGAAAAGAAATTGTTCGTGCATGTAGTTGTAGATGCTTTCCAAACTTAAGATTATGCTTTTAGCGGTTTAGAAATCGGTCCTACCGGCGAACTATCACTGAATGCTTCTCTCACTGATTCTATCGGCTTTCCAACTCCTCTCAGCAAAGCTCCTTTTGTAAATTCCCCATCCGGGTATGGCTTCAATTGCGGACCATTTTTAGCGATTTCCGCTCCTTGTACCAACTTGCTAAATTTGGGGCATTTGGTTTGGGATGGACAAACCAGTGTTGGCTTAGGATCTGTTGTCTTGTCCTTCAAGTAAATCTAACCCAACTAGCCTTTTCGACTCGGATTTTTGAACTCCCTTAAGCTTTTTTAAACAAGTCAACCTAATTGCAACGCTTTGCTGCATTCAATTACACTTTTACTTTACAACAGATTTATGGATCAATATAAGTCTAAGTCCTTCGAAATACGGTAACTATAGGCTTTAGCCTTCAAACCGTATTAAACTTAGAAAATAAAACTAGAACAGTCCTTTTAGCAGTTCTAAAACACATTGAAATCATCTTGTTATTAGCACCATCACATGACTGTCAGCGTATGCAGAATAAGATGCCATTCTTATTACCGATACAATTGAATGCTATTTTGATGTCACCTTCTTTTTTCCTTATTTTATTTTTGTTTTATGTACCACGTATAGTTTTTCTTGTCTTTTAACCAACATTGTCAAGTGCATGGTTTCAGCTAATACAAGCATCGTTTTCTGTTTGAAATTATTGTTTAAAATATTCAAGTATTGTTTTCTTTTCAACTCCAGAAAGACAAAGACTAGCGTGTGTGTACTTCCCCTTATTGTCACACAAGTACACGGCAAAGAGTCAATGGCATATGCCACAATTCTATAAACGTGATCATATATACTCTTCAGCATGACTCTTTTAAGGTTTTCATAGAGGTTAAACGGGTTAAAGAAATAGTATTTCTTTGCTATATAGACCTTTTTCCAAATTCCCGAGTGACATCTAGTGTAGCTCTGACGAACTAAGAATCCGTCTTTGTACCCACCATTCCGTAGAAAGTCCGTAAGTCCTCATAGTTTAGTTTCTCTCTTTTACTCTGTGTTATAAGTGAGAACAACAACCAAAAGTGGTCAAAATGTATAGAAAGCTGCCCCAGATTACAAAGGAACTCATTCGCGAATATTCTCTTCTCAGACGTCATCCGCCAGGCATTATAAAAGGAGCGAACTTTTCCTAAAGGACCATTGTACTTAGGGTTGTAGTGTAGCTGTAAAAGTCCTCCGGATTATAATGTTTTGAGCAAATTACAATCTTTTTGGTTAACTAAGTACGTAGGAAAATCCTTAATTTTAAATATAGTTACGATTTTGTATTGTATCTGCTTACGCGAAAACTTGGTCCAATGTCTCTCTCGGACAAGATTTGCACAAAGGAACACAACAGTACCACATTCGTGAAATTTAAAGCCGTAGTTAGTGAGAAAAACAGGGAAAAAATAACACAAAGTCTTATGGCAAGTGTCGGACTGGGTGGGTACAATGGCCGATCCTTAGTTCCTGAAAACGTCCCTAGGTGTCACTCGGGAATTTGGGAAAAGACCTATTGTATATTATTGTTGAAAATGAAACAAGGAACTTTAGCATAAACGGAATCCGATTTGTTTTAAATTTGAAGTTATGTTTTGCCATGATGCCGTGCTTTTGACCAATCCTGTCATTTGAAGCCTACTGCTACGCTTAGGTAGGGTTCTCGACACGATATCCATTCTAAACTACCCAGTCAATTAAAGGAGCAGGTCATTCAATTTAATAACCTGCTCATTTAATTGGCTGGGGAGTTTCGAAGGAATTTCCCTACCTAAGCGTAGTAGTAGGCTGGAAATGACAGGATTGGTCAAAAAGACGTAAAAGCAATGTCATTGGTTAGCATGCGTGTAGAAATTTCTGCGCAGATTGAAATGGGAACCACAGACACAACTAAGATCATTATTATCAGTAAATACAGCACTTCGAGAAACGAGCGAGCAGCTCGCCTGGAAACACTTGTCATAATGTCTCATTAAATTATAAAGGCGTTTAAAACGATAGCCACATTTATGACAGTTAAGTTCACCTTTAGAACTCCTATGAGAGCTATATACGCTTTCTTCACTTGTGCGCAGAGGTACATAATCACATTTTATGAAATCGGAAATTTTCCGACACTCATTATTATCACTCAAATGCCTTGCTAGGCATTTTTTGTAAGAGTATCTCTTCCCACAAAAGTAACAGAAAACGGAGATTTGAGAAGAATCATTACTACAGAAACGCATGTGAAACGTAACGGCCGATCTAGAGAAAAAACAGGCATGACATATTTCACATGAAAATTTCATATTTTGGAGAAATATATCTTCATCTTCCGACGCAATCTTACGTGCCATTCGTTGCTTCAATTCGGCGTCATCTTTCTTTAATGTACACAGAAAAGAAGAACGGCTGACAACTGCATTACTTTCCGAAGACTTTGTTAATCCTTTTATCTTATTTTTGTTTCCATTCGAATTTTCTTTATTATCGGATAACACGGAATCAATTTTGTTCTTACTAAGCACGGGACTCAAATAAGCATCCTTGATGTCATGCTCTTTGCTAGTTGCGAGCATATCTTCACATTTCACAGGAAGTATAGGTGGAACAATTCGGGACCGGAACATTTGTGATATGTCATATTTTGGCTCAGATCTGATCTTTTCATCTGGTTCATTTGCTCCTTTCACTGTATGCAAAATCTCAGAATTCTCATGATCTCGGTTATTCTCACAATCTCCGTTAGATTGTCCAATACTGTGGCAGTCAGTTCTCGTGCACATTAGCCCACGATTCCAAAATTGAGGACATTTGCCTCTCCTACATTCCGCAATAGTCCGTAAACCATCACTCGTGCATGCAGATTTACGCTCAGAATAACAAGTGCGAACGAAATCATATTGTTTATTGCCAGTGGACCCAAAGAAATCCCGCAAATACAAGAGTAATTCATTGTAGGTGAACTCCATAAGCACAGCAGTCCCATTACTACAATACCGACCAAACGCATCCCGATTATGCGAATCAAACACGTAATACATGTCTCTACGCTCAATTACACTTAAACACAAACCGTTACATATAAAAAGCGAACCCGTGCAGTTTTCCCCTCTTATTAAAGCCTCTTCCAATTCTGTAACAAACTTATGCTCAGGAGTTGGCCAAATCATTCCAAATAACGTCTCCCCATGTCGAAATGTGTCGAAAATCCCAACTCCTTGCATACATAAAGTACCAGGCAATTCGGAAGAAGAAAAAAACACATGCTCGTGGTTATACTTACGATACACTTCATCTCCTAGCGAAATTATAGAGCACATATCTTCGCCATTCCAACAATCAGGCGAATAATAATAGCTCCATACTATAGATATAAAAGCCATTGGTGTGCATTGAACGCCACGACTGGAAGGATCGAAACTCTGCGAAAACCGCGAATACGGAGTTATACAAATGAGCCGAATAAGAATACGGAGTTATACAAAGAAGGAGTTCACTGCGGAAGAAATCGGAAACATTGTTAAAAATCTGCGTCCAAACAAAGCTGCGGGAATGGACGACATCCAGCCAATTGTCCTTAAGGCACTCTGGCGAACCATTGTCGGATCAGTCCTAAATATATATGACGCTTCTTTCTGTCTCGGCCATTACCCCAAGATATGGAAGACAGCGAGAGTTCTGCCCCTTCCAAAACCTGGGAAAACTGATTATACTGTGTTAAAAAGCTTCCGTCCAATTGCGCTTTTGCCTGTTCTCGGAAAAGTTTTAGAAAAAGCGGTAGCAATGAGATTGCAAACTTACCTAGAAGAAAACAACATCCTGTCAGACATGCAATGGGGTTTTAGACCGGGGAGGTCAACAACAGATGCACTCGTATCACTTAGCAACGCGGTTCTGGAGAGCTTTGACAAACGCAAGGTGCATACTACACTACTTCTGGACATAAAAGGTGCCTTCGATAACGTCGATCACGACAAGCTAATAACCGAGCTGCGGAAGAGGAGAGTCCCCACGAAAATAGTGAATTGGTCCAGGAGTTTTCTCGAAAACCGGAAGGCATTTGTGGTACATGGATATGAGAAGAGTGATACATATTCAATCCAAAAGGGAGTTCCTCAAGGTTCTCCCATCTCCCCGATACTCTTCCTCACCTATATCGATGGATCCTTGAAGGTTATCAAACGGAAACGAATTAGTGCTCAACTATTTGCCTACGTCCTACGACCTACGTCTCGAAACGTCAGGTTCATCAAGCGAGAAAAATGTTGCCTTCTTAACCAAGAATCTCTCAGCCCTAGAGAAGTGGGGAACTAGATTTCGGCTGGAGTTTTCCAAAGATAAAACTGAGATTATCCATTTCACAAGAAAACGATCTAGCGAAGAGGCTCCATTAGTCTGGGGAACAACAACAATTCAACCCAAGAGTTCTTTGAGATACCTGGGTTTGACCTACGACTCCCAACTACTTTGGACTAAGCACATAGCCATTCTTGCAGCTCAAAGCAACCAGATTTTGCTAAGGATTCAAAAACTAACGAGAGTTAGCAAGTCCATCAACTGCTCCCAAGTACGGAATCTTTTCCAGGCCACAATCACTTCAGAACTACGTTACGGATATCCGGCATGGTGCAATGCCTCTTCATCTAAGCTACGTCCAATCATCCAAATATTCAGACGAGGACTACTAACTATAACAGGTGCCCTGCACACGACACCAACAATAGCCTTGGAGGTCGAGACCGGTCTTCCACCCCTTACTCTACTCTTAGATGCTGCACTCCTACGATATTATGCATCCAGGCATTGGTGCAATTGGCCAACACCACCGGATATTGCAAGACACAAAACCTATACCTCTTGTACCGAAAGAGCGAGAGCCCTGGCCCTGGTCGCTTGGAAAAATCCACCCACATGCCTAGCAGAAGCCCGGAAATGGATAGAAGAATCGATGATGGAGGCGTGGAGGAACCGGTGGATAGCAAATAAAAGCCCCCTAAAAGATCTACATATCACCCCCTCCCAACGAGGGATAGTCGATACCAACCTCCGAAGAAGTATCATCTCCAAGATTATTCAAATTCGGACAACACACTACCCAACAAAATCCTACCTAAAGCGCATCGGCAAAGTGGAATCGGAGCTATGTTCCTGTCGCGAACAATCAAACCAAGATCTCAGACACCTTATTTTCCACTGCCGTAACCTGAACAAGGAGAGAGCAATCCTGTTGAGGAAACTGAGCACACTTCGTTTGCACTTCAACTCACAAGAACTCCTCACCAACCAACAAATCTATACAGCACTAGTCACATTTATTGAGAAAGCAGTCAAGATGTAAACTAACTCCCTTACCACCTTATCCATATACATGTGTCCAAACACTTTTTTCCTTTTTTTTTTACTGGTACTGTAGTTAACTTTCTGAATTTTAGTAAAAACTGTAAGTAGAATAGAAGCCAGCAACAGGCGTAAGCCTACGCGGCCACCTTCAATAAAAAAAAAAAAAAAAAATGAGCCGAATATTTTATATAACAGTAAAAGAACGCAATAAAAGCAAAAGCACAACTAGATTATACAATACCACCAAACCTGTAAACTCCTGCACAACAGGACTNTATATAACAGTAAAAGAACGCAATAAAAGCAAAAGCACAACTAGATTATACAATACCACCAAACCTGTAAACTCCTGCACAACAGGACTTCAAAACAAGAGAAAGGAGTGGCACACGAAAACGCGACTTCTCCAGCTAATTATTAGAAGTCGAAATACAACGTTACTGTTTATAGAAGAACCGAACAAAGAAACTGATACCTAAAGAAAAAGAGAAACTATACTATTACACATGCTTCACAACCTTTACAATTATTAGCAGCTAAGAAAACAAACATAGAAAAAACCCCAACAAACCTGTAAACCCATGTACAAGAGGATTTCAAAACAACAGAAAAGAGTGGCACACGAAAATGCGACTTTTCCAGCTAATTATTATAAGTAACCCAACGTTACCGTTTATTGAAGAAACAATACGAAGAAGACTGATACTGATACCTAAACAAAAGGAGCAAGAGTACACTATTAGACACGCTACACAACCTGGGAAATTATTATTATCAGCTAAGTCAACAAAGATACGAATAAGAAAAAACACCAACAAACCTGTAAACTCCTGCACAACAGGTTTTCAAAACAAATTTACGAAAATGCGACTTGTCCAGCAAATTATTATAAGTAACGGTGCAAAGTCCACGTAGCGATCATTAGTTTCGTTTCTGTACAACAATTCCTACTTCACGACCCATGTCTCGTACTTGAATTCCATTGGATTCTTCTATTATTTCTTCGACTAAAATGGCTGATACCAATAAAATTCCTAATTTCTCTAGCAGTACTTAATTTCTGCTATCCTAGGAAACGTAGATACCGTTACGCAGCAACGAGAAGTTGTTCCGAAATTCCCCATGCTAACCGCATATACCGGGCTAAGGTATACGGGAGTGTTGAACTAAATAATGCTTTTTAAAGAAGTAAAACAAAAAAGTAAAAATAAATAAAAATAAGGTTAAAATATTAAGAATAATTTTCTAGTATGAAAGTTTCGTTTCCAAGTTCTTTCACTAAACGTCGCAGAACTGGAACGTGAACCAATACCGTTTGGTAGGTGGTAGGCCAATACTGTTATCTGACAGTGACGGTAATAGTAATTACTCTTCAATGTATTTCTTTCAAGAGATTTTTGTTTTGCGTTTCTTAGATTAACAAGTTCAAGGGATCAAGAGATTACTTTCCCATTAATTCATAGACATAAATTTTACCATGAAAAACATACTGTTTTGCAAGCTGCAGATATTAAAGTCACTAGAATAATGAGTAGGAACACGGTTTGGAAGGAGGAAAGCCAGACCCGACTATTCAAGCCAGAACTCGCATATATGTGATATATAGATTTTTTTTGGAAATTTCTGTTGAGGATTTTAACCTTTCCGGTTTTGTTTTGTTTAAATTTTGTTTTCATGTTGCTGGTCTCGCTATTGTAACCCGTATGTTTATTCCTTATTACAAAACAAAAGCGCACTATTCAGATGTCTGACCTATGCGAATAAGTCCCCTTTATTCAATTGAGCGCCTATTGTTGAGTAGCCAAATGCAGCATACATGAGTTGATTATTACTGCTGGTTGAAGACTTCCCTGGTCCAGTAGAAGAGATGCCAAGTAAGAGAACAGTGCATGCAAAATTTTAATTCGCAGAAAGTGACACAAGTGCTAATAAACAAATACTGATGGTAATGGAAGTCAAGCGTCAATAGTTTCTTTTGTTAATAACGCAACATACCTCCATAAAGAATCTAGGGCCATATTATAGTTCGCTATATTTGGCCCAATGTAATAAGTCCTATACCAAAATATGTATGTACCTGGAACTTTAAGCCAGCAAAAAGCAAACGCTCACGCTGGTTGTATAAATATAAAAAATGGAAGTCAAGGCAATACTGTATGTAGTGCTATGGACCACATTGCATATTACTGCGTTTGGAAATGTTTACTTTGTATCTCAAGAATAGTATGTGTATTTGACTTTGGATTCTTCTACCATTTCTTCGACTAAAATGGCTGGTATACGAGAAAATTCCTTATTTATTCTAGCAGAACTTAATTTCTGCCCATACTAGGAAGCGTAGATAGAGTTACGCAGCAATGTCGCCGAAGCTGCGCCCAAGATGTATACTGCAAGGCCTTCGAAGTGACTTTACTGGAGGCAGAAATATTGTTGGGGATCTTTAACTGCAGCTTTTTTGAGTTGAACGCCTGCAACTACAGCATTAACTCGCTTCAGCACACTTCCTCAACGCCCTACCATCGATTGTGGGAGAAACTAGACGCAGAAATGGTCCAAGACCAACCATGCATTGAATATTGCGTAGCGAGAGCCCGCGGCAATTGTACTATCTGTGGAGGATTGACGAATTTCACTGGACTCGTTTGCAAGTTACCACCAGTGCTGTGCTCGGACTCTTTCTGATGAGTAGTATTTCCTTTCTGTCTATTAGAGCTTTGTACATATCTGTTGATTAGATCAATGGGTAGAATACCCAATTTGGCATTGGGGATTAGGAGGACGAAATCTGACAGTATTCTGCAGAAATCAGTCCACTTTAATAATCAACAGTACATCAATCTTAACGCCCTATATTCCCGCATACTGCATAGCCTGGGATGGTCAACACCTAAAACTGCAGGCAGTTTAACGGCTTTCATGGAAGCAATTAAGACAATTGACTGGCCTCTTATTGCTGAGCTCCAATTCTTGTCCACTGAAAAGAAATTAATCGTATCCGTAGCTCTGAACACGACCACCACTCTGGATTACACTTTTAGCGGTTTCAAAATCAGTCCTATAGGTGAACTATCCTTGAAAGCTTCTCTCGATCCGATTTCTTCTGGATTCCCCACTCCTCTCAATAAAGTTCCCTTTATGTACGCGCCCACAGGGTTTAATGCTAATTGCGGACCGTTTTGGCGGTTCAATCCGACCAGTCCCCCAACACCAGGTTCTTTAGTCTGTGAACAACGTAGAAAATTGCTCTCCTTCGGGAAGCTGGAATGGGATGGAAAAACCAGCACTATAGTTTCGGAACGGCTGCTCTCTCTTTCAAGTAGCTTCTAGGACTCCTTACCTTGCACGTTAGGTTCCATCTGAGAACAAATAACCTACCGAGGATTCCTTAATTGCAGTTATGTGATTCTGCATCATTAATATAAATAATCAACACAACACATAGTTAGCATGTTTATTAGGTTAAAGATTCCAAGAAATTCTATCACGAATCGCGCAGTTCCATTTATTTCTTCGATCTTCAATACAATCTTATGCCGGTAGAAATGGTTGGACAGCCCAAATATCGTGAGCTGGCTGGGAAACGTTACGATATCACTATGATGATTTTTAATAAAAACACGACTATATTTCGTTAATCGTGTGTACAAAAACAAAGAAATTTTGAGGGGTTACGAAAATCGACTAACCGTTGTCGAGAACGGAACGTGAGTGCCTACGTTAGCGAGAACACGTAATAGGGTATAGGGTAACAATGAATTTTGCAACAGTGAAATCCATCTTCCGTATCTAGTACGGAACAATGGTATTTCTGATCTTCCTTGCCAACACAGTAGTAATTCCGTGATTTTCGAAAGGACAGTAATTTTCTTCCTTTTTACATGATATTTTTTTAGACAGTTCGGGGGTTATTCTGTTCTGCAGTAAGTTCTAAGCGCGAAGCTTGTTTGGTTGCTACGCGATAAGAAGGAATTAGGATCGTCATGTGAACAGCTATTTCAAGGATTTTGCATTAATGTGATCAGTTTTTTGTCTCTTTCGTTCCCATTAAGCTGCCATTAAAGTCGTTAATGACCGGGATTGAGAATGCGAAACACCCCAGTAGAAATCGGAGGGCTGAGCTTCTGCAGAAAGCGGAGTGGACAGTAACTGACCGGTTGCAAATTTCTGCTCTATAAGCTAAGACAAGTTAATCTTATCTCTCTCAACTACAGTTAAAGTAATTCTTGGAAGGAAGAGTCCATGGCAATAATAATATTAATGTTCACGATATGGATCACGCAACTTACTTCTGCGAACGGCAATTTCTACTCTATGAGTCACGACTCTTACACGACATCCACCTTGAACTTGATGGCCTTTTCTGTGACTAATATTTCAGGCAAGTACAAGTAATGCATGTCTGCAATATAAATGCATATTATGCTTAAATCTGCTAAGCTAAGAAATGTATACATTTTTCCCAGCGTAGGTGGTGTTGATGGTGTTACGCAGCAATGTCGCAGAATGTGCGCCTTAAATTTTCTTTGCAAGGCCTTTCAAGTAGAATTACTACACAATGCGTTTGAGCTAGGCCTCTTTAGGTGCAGCTTCTTTGACCTGAACGCCTGCGACTGGCAGTCAACCAGGCTTCAAAACACTTCATCTACTGCAGTGTTTAGTAGATTGTGGGACAAGTTGGATGCTGCAGACTTACCACCCAAACCTTGCATCGAATATTGTTCTGTGAAATCAGGGGGCAATTGCACTCTCTGTCGAGGACTATCGAACTTCACAGGACTGAATTGCGAAATACCAACAATGCTGTGCTCGAACTATACTATGAACCCATCTGGTAAGCAAGTCCTTTCTATCTATTAGAGTTTGTTAGGTATCTCTTGGTTAGGTCAATGGATATCATATCCAGTTTGGCCGTGGGGATTTGGAGGACGAAAGCTAACAGTATTTTGCAGAAATCAGACCACTTTAATACTAATGAATAAACAAAACGTTAATTACCGTTTACTGCAAGGTCTGGGATGGCATGGGATGGTTCAAATTACAAACAGTTTAGCGTCTTTCATGGAAGCAATTAAGACAATTGACTGGCCTCTTATTGCTGAGCTCCAATCCTTGTCCACCGAAAAGAAATTAATCGTATCCGTAACTCTGAACACTACCAATCTGGATTACACTTATAGCGGTTTCAAGATCAGTCCTATCGGTGAACTATCCTTGAACGCTTCGCTCGATACTCCGATTTCTACTGGATTTCCCACTCCGCTCTATAATGTCCCCTTTGTGGAAGAGCCCGTAGGGTTTAGCGCTACTTGCGGACCATTTTGGCGATTCAATCCGACCAATCCCCCAACACCAGGTTTTTCAGTCTGTGAACAACGTACGAATTTGCTCAACTTTGGAAACCTGAAATGGGACGGAGTAACCAGTACTAGCTTAGGAATTGCTGCCCTTTCCTTCAAGTAGCTTTTTAACTTGAAATGTCTTGCATTTTCGGTTGAATTTCTATAGCAACATAATTAAATCATCCAAAATTAAAAGGTGTTACTTATATAACATGATGCCGTTTAGAGTTAACTATACAACTTTATCATGTTTATTAGCAAGCTATAATTATTAACAGCTCCATTACTTTTATTTTTTTATTTCTTTGCATTTTTTATTTTGATTTTATACGGATAACGCAATGTTTTTCTGGTTAGGGAAAGGTCTACTTCTGAAGCGTATGAATTTTCTTTGAATTCTCTTGATCCCACTTTTATTTTTAGAAATATAGAAATATCGTTTTAACATTAACTTTCAAGTGAGTTTTTATTGCGGAAACATAAAAGAAACATAAAAGGCAAAAACAACATTGCTACGTGAACAACGGATGTTTAGAGCTCGGGCTAAAAGGTTTTTTCAGCTTCCCATTACTGTCGAACATTCAAGCTATTGAAATCCCATTAAGCTAATGTCATTTCCCGTAGCGCTTTGCTAAACGAGCTTCGAACATAAAAAGCGTGAGCCCACTTCGGTCAAGGGTAGCAAAGCGCAGGTAGAAGCTTCGGAAAAATACCAGCACACACATTCGAGTCCATTACTACTAGCTGGTTGTTGACTTTCACCCAGTCTAACCAATAGTACTTTCCATCAACTGTTCAACTGAAGACTCTTTTTTGGAAATTTGGAAGAGAATCAGATAATCCTTGTTGGGAAGAATCTTTGATTCATGGCAGCGGTAGTATTTCTTCTCACGTTATGTGTAACCTATTTTATGACTGCGCACGGAAATTACTTCTTCACGACCCATGACACGTACACAAGCTCGAGCTATGGTATTCCTTCTGAATCTGTAATTACTCTTTCTGGTAAGGGAAAACAAAACTTTGGTTAACCGGTGTACTGTACTGTACTTAAATCATCCTGACTCCATGTAGGAGACGCCACATCTGTTATGCAGCAATGTCGTAGAAGATGCTTAAAAAAGAATAACTGCAGGGCCTGTAAGGTGACATTACTGCATGCAAGGCGGTCTATCACTAGGAGCCTTTGAATGTCAACTCTTCAACTTGAATGCCTGCAATTGGAACGCTATTACCATCCAACGCATTTCTTCTGCGCCCTTCAGCAGATTGTGGGAGAAGCTGGATGCTGCGCTGTTCAAACCGAAGGCTTGTATCGAGTATTGCGCAGTGAAATACTCTGGCAACTGCACGGCCTGCCGAGGGTATGAGGTTCTCAAAGGTTTGGATTGCGAGGAAGCACCGCAATTGTGCTCCGGGTATTCCACCATGCCATCTAGTGAGTGTTTGTCTAGCTTTTAAGTTTCTTTATAATTTTTGGGGATTTTTCATAATGTCTGACTGTCTGCAGATAGTACTTGGTCATCGCTTCCAGTTTGGCCGTGGGGAATTTGCGGGAAACAGTTACAAGTATTGTGCAGAGGTAGGGAGACAATGTTAATCAACAGTAACATTGATAACAATGGTAATCGCATACTGCAAAGTTTGGGCTTGGCTGGACAGCAAATAGTTGGCAATCCAACTAATTTTCTTGCAGTTATGCAGCAAATTGATTGGGAACTGATTTCTGAGCTGCAGTCACTTTCTGAAAAGAAGATGCTGATTGTTTATTTGAACTTGGGGTCGGGAATTGGTAACGTAGTGTACAACTTTACAGGGTTTGAGCTAGGTCCATCTGGCGAGCTGTCGTTGAATGCTTCGATTAGCAGCCCGCCATCTGCCGGCTTTCCTGTTCCTCTCTATTAAAAACCATTTGTAAAACAGCCACAAAATTATTCTGGTACTTGTGGACCGTTTTGGCTACTGGAACAGGGCGTTCCTGTCTGTAAAGCGCGAACGAATTTGTTTAACTTTGGGGCAATAAGATGGGACGAAATTACTCCTACGACTTACTCAGGCTTTGCAGCCTTAACCTTCATCTAGCCGAAACTGTCCTCACACTATTAATTCTCCTTCCGCCTGTTTGTTTTCAGTATTCACACTTTAATCTCTATGTGGTGACCACTTTATTTTTGCTGAAATAAATACATTACTATTGATTGAAGAGGAAGTTTAATTTATGAAACAAGACACCTAAAGGCAAAACAACCTAGCTTAAAGTGGCTCCCGGATGTAGTGAACTCGTGCCCAGAGGCTCTTAAAGCTTGCCATTACTGTCGAATGTCCCCTTCTTCTACACATTGCCATTAAGGGACGGTAATTTAACTAAGCACTTAAAATGTTATTAATCGATAAAATCGCAGCTTTAGAGCCTAAGTCTGCAAACCTGCCGCAGACATTCGAGACACCTGTTACTGACAGGTCGTGTCTACCAGTGGTTTTACTAGTAATTATCGTCCCATTTATTTTTGTGTGTTTGCAAACAAACGCACTTGCAGCTGAACGAAGGCGAGCTGATTTTGAACATTGCCTATCTTCGAATTGTGCCAGACCGTCGAGTCCAGACTATTACTGTAAGATCAAAGGGATCTTCCTGGACCCCGCCAAAGCGATATTACTGTCTAGAGACGTAGTCTACAGTTAAAAGTATACTTGATCGTATGTTAAATAATGAGATTCGCGATACTACTGTTCGTGCTACGGACGGCACAGACTATTTCTGCGTCCAAAAGTTTCTACTTTGTGACCCACGACTTATACACGACGAATGGCTTAGGTGCTGCGGCTATTTTTTCGAGTCGAGTTAAAGGTACAAGAATATATCTCTTTTCTTCGTTTCAAACTTAATTTACGCCTGCAGGGGACAATACTACTGTTACGCAGCAATGTCGCAGAACCTGCGCCCAAAGTTTGTCATGCAAAGCTTATCAGGTGGCATTACTACAGGGAATAGCAGCACCAGGGATCTTCAACTGCAGTTTTTACGACTTGAACGCCTGCGACTACAGGAATACTGCTCTTAAAATGAATGTGGGACGTAGAATGTGGGAAAAACTAGACCCTACCTTGTTGAAACCCAGAGCTTGCATCACCTATTGCCCAGTTCCAAACAAAGGTGATTGCAGTCGCTGTGGAGCGCTTTCGAATTTCACGGGACTGGAGTGTGAAATAGCTCCCAAATTGTGCTCGGACTATACCGCAACACCTAGTCAGTTGTTTAGCTTCAATTCTTTGAGAAATTTAAAACTTTAATTTGTATTTGCCTGAATGAGTAGATGTTTTGGCGTTTTTCCCAATTTGGCCGTGGGGCTTTGGAGACCGCAAACTGACTGTCATATGCAAAGATCGGGAGACAATAATAATCCGGAATTCTTTCAGCGCTGGTGTTCGAACCGTGAATAGTCTAGGATGGCCTAATGCCACAGATGCAACCAGTTTACCGATTTACACGGCAGCAATTCAGAAGATTGACTGGTCGCTTATTTCTGAGCTTCAGTCCTTGTCTACCGAAAATAAGTTGTTTGTTCATGTAACCTTAGAAAATTCTCTAACTGAAAATCATATATTCAGTGGTTTAGAAATCAGTCCTGCCGGTGAATTATCACTGAATGCTTCACTTACTGGCTCTACAGGCTTTCCAACTCCTTTCAGCAAAGCTCCTTTTGTAAATTCCCCATCCGGGTATGGCTTCAATTGCGGACCATTTTGGCGATTTGCAACTGCCAATGTCTGCGACCAACGTACCAAATTGCTAAACTACGGGAATTTGGTTTGGAATGGACAAACAAGTGTTGGCCTTGGATCCGTTATCTTGTCCTTCAAGTAACTCTAACACATTCGCCTTCAGACCTCTTTCGATTCGTAATTTTTTTTAACTCGCAAGCTTTTTTAACAGAAGTCAATCTAATTGCTACTCTGTGCTATACTCAGTTACACTGGATGTATAGATCAATAAGTCTTTTGAAAGACGTTAACTAGACTT